>CM064523.1:29350996-29670996 GCA_032716605.1 Paralithodes platypus
CCTACTAGGCTACAGGCTGTGTGTGTGTGTGTGTGTGTGTGTGTGTGTGTGTGTGTGTGTGTGTGTGTGTGTCTGTGTTAAGTATCTGTCTTTGTAGTTGTATGTGTATTGTGTTTGTGTGTTAATGTGCTTGTATACTGTATGTTGTGGGTGTATGTGTGAGTGTGTTGGGTATGTGTGTGTGTGTTTGTTGGGTATGTGTGTACTTACTCTAGTTGTACTTACTCTAGTTGTATTGCGGGAGTGAGCATGCTCGTAATTTCCCGCCTCCTATATGTGTAGGTGTTATATGTATCGTTGGAATGGCTGTGGATGTGTGTGTAGTCTGTATTTTAGCCAATTGGCGACATCGGAAACGAAGGCTTAGGATGGATCTGTATGGTACCATTCTCACTATAGACGGTACCGTCTCACCCGAAGGCTTAGGTAGCCATCAGCTTAGGTGAACCATACAGCTAGGTGAACTGAGGCTAACACATGAAAGTAGACAAGCCCAATTTGTCTCCGCCCGGCCGGGGATTGAAACCCCGACCCCTCGTGTGTGAGACGAGAGCTCTACCTACTAGGCTACGGGCTGTGTGTTAATGTGCTTGTGTGTGTGTTAATGTGCTTGTGTGTGTGTGTGTATGTGTGTGTTTGTTGGGTATGTGTGTGTGTGTTTGTTGGGTATGTGTGTGTGTTAATGTGCTTGTGTGTGTGTGTGTTGGGTATCTATCTATATAGTTGTATATTTATGGGACATGCCAAGCCATAACTAATTAGAAAGGTGAGACGAGCGATCAACTATACTTTGGAATACTGCTGAGCCATAGAGGTTTACAGTGCATGTCCTCATTAACGTCTGAGTGAGACGGAACATGGGTCGCGTCCTTGTTCATTCAGGTGTTTGTGGCTTTATAGTGTGTGTGTGTGTGTGTGTGTGTGTGTGTGTGTGTGTGTGTGTGTGTGTGTGTGTGTGTGTGTGTGTGTGTGTGTGTGCTAGCTTTTTGCGATATTCTTTGTATGTTTTTACTATGCACCCCAATCATGTTTGTATAAACTAATAAATATACATGGCTAACAGAGAGAGAGAGAGAGAGAGAGAGAGCATGAAAGCGAGGGGTTGCATGTAGAGTTTGTTTGGGAAAGAGTGAGTGAGTGAGAGGTAATGGTATCCGGTGTGTTATCAAGCATTAATTACGTTGTTAGGGAGAGAGAGAGAGAGAGAGAGAGAGAGAGAGAGAGAGAGAGAGAGAGAGAGAGAGAGAGAGAGAGAGAGAGAGAGAGAGAGAGAGAGAGAGAGAGCTACATAGAGCTACATAGAGCTACATAGATACACAGACCACACAGACCTCAAGGTCCTTACTAGGCAGTCTGGCCTTACAAACTATAATATGCATATATGCATATATACACATACACACATACACATACATACATATACATATATATATATACATATATATACACATACATATACACATACATACATACACACATATATACAGTATATATATACATACTGTACAGTGCACACACATACATATACATACATTTTTTTTTTTTTTTTTTTTTTTTTCCATTCATATCACCCCAGCCCTCTGCAGATAGAGGTCAAGCCTTCCCTTGAAGGCGTTTATTGTGTCGCTCTCCACCACTCTCGCTGGCAGTTTATTCCACTCTGTCGCCACACTGTAGGTGAAGAAACTCTTTGTGACATCTAGGTTTGCCTTTTTGGTTTTTAATTTCATTCCATTTCCGCGAGTTTGATTAGTATTGTTTAATGTGAATAGTGCATTTACATCGACTTTGTCGAAACCTTTTAGTATCTTAAAGCACTCAATAAGCTGACCCCTCAACCTCCTCTTTTTTAATGAGAACAGGTTCAATCGTTTAAGTCTTTCTTCATATGGTTTATTTCTTAATGAGGGTATCATCTTCGTCGCTCTACGCTGTACTGACTCGAGTCTTACAATGTCCTTGATCAGATAAGGTGACCAGAACTGCACACCATATTCAAGGTGGGGCCTCACCATACTTTTGAACAGTGGCACTATTACGTTTTCATGTTTATATGTAAATTTTCGTTTAATAAAGCCCAATGCTATGTTTGCCTTATTTGCAGCTGCTATACATTGGTCGGAAGTTTTTAGGTTTTCAGATATTAGTACCCCTAGGTCTTTTACTACCGTTGCGGTTTTTATTTGTTTGCCATTCATTTCGTATTTGTATTTCATATTTCTGCTACCAACCTGCAGCACCTGACATTTATCGACATTGAAGGGCATCTGCCATTTTTTCGACCACTCTGATATCTTGTTTAAATCAGATTGCAACGCATTTCTATCATCTTCGTTCAGGACTGTATTTCCTATTTTTGTATCGTCGGCGAATTTGGAAATGGTGTTGTTTACCCCTACATCGATATCGTTAATGTAAATGAGAAACAGGACCGGTCCAAGGACTGAACCCTGTGGAACTCCACTAGAGAGAGAGAGAGAGAGAGAGAGAGAGAGAGAGAGAGAGAGAGAGAGAGATGGGCGTGGTGAGCGTGACAGAGAATGAAAGTGTGAAAGAGAAAGGTAGATATAGCGAAAGGATAAATGAGAGACAGTGTGAATGAGGAAATACTATAGGTGTGTGTGAGATATAGAGAGAGAGAGAGAGCGAGAGAGAGTGTGTGTGTGTGTTTGAATTAAAGATATTTATCGAGAATCAAGATCTATAAAGTAATTAAAGGTAACGTCAGCGAACTTGATAATAATCTTGACCCCTTAACTTCATATAACTCAAAATGAATGAAAGCAATCGGGCTAACTTTTCTGTCATTTGGGAAGAATCCACCAGGAAATATATATGGATATTTACAGCCAGTTTGCTCTAGGCCCTTTTGAGTTACAGAGAGATCAGGAATCATGATTATTGTCAAGTTCGTTGGCGCTACCTAAGTCTGGGTGAGACTTTTTCTATTGCACTAGACATATCGAAAGCCTTCGATAGAGTCTGGCATAAATCTTTAATTTCTAAACTACCCTCCTTCGGTTTCTATCCCTCCATCTGTGCCTTTGTCTCTAATTTCCTTTCCGGCCGTTCCATAGCCGCGGTTGTGGACGGCCATTGTTCACTTCCTCACTCTATAAACTCCGGTGTTCCTCAGGGCTCTGTCCTATCTCCTATTCTCTTTCTAATTTTTATAATTTATCTCCTTAACTGTACCTTAATTCCCATCCATTCATACGCAGACGACTCAACCTTGCACTACTCCATTAGTTTTTCAGAACGCCCCAGCCAGCAATCCCTCAACGACAAACGTAATGAAGCCATAGAACTCTTAAATTCTGATCTAAATACTATTTCCAATTGGGGCAGAGAAAACCTTGTTAACTTTAATGCTTCCAAAACCCAATTTCTCCATCTATCTACCCGTCAGGATCCCCAGCGGACTATCCCTTATTCTTCAACAATACAAAAATCAACCCTTCATCTTCTCTCAATATTCTTGGTGTCTCTTTTTCTTCTGCTCTCATTTGGAAGGACCATATTACCAGTCTTGCTAAGGCAGCCTCCCAGAAGCTGGGTTTGCTCAACCGCCTTAGGGGGTTCTTTTCCCCTGCACAGCTTCTTGCTCTGTACAGGGGCATAGTGCGCCCTTGTATTGAGTATTGTTCACATGTGTGGGGAGGTTCCTCTCACACTGCTCTCCTAGACAAAGTTGAAAGGAAGGCCTTTCGTATCATTAACTCCCGTCCACTCACCAACTCTCTGCAATCTCTCTCTCTCCGCCGCAATGTTGCATCTCTCTCGCTATTCTATCGCTACTATAATAATCAGTGTTCCTCAGAGCTATCCCAGTGCATACCACCTCCTTTACGTAGGGCACGTGGTACCCGTCTTGCAACTCAATCCCACCCCTACTCTGTGCAACTCTCCAACCCAAGAGTGAAACGTTACTCTCAAACTTTCTTCTACTCAACAGCTGAGCTCTGGAACTCTCTCCCAGAATCAGTCTTTCCCTCTTCCTATGACTTAAATTGCTTCAAACTCCGTGTGTCCAGGCATTTTGGCTCAAACGTCCCTTGATTTTGGCCCTGTCACTCTTTCAACTATGGGGGAGGCACTCGCTATAGGCAGTTATGCCTTTTGCCTCCCTCAATCACATAGAAAAAAAAAAAAAAAAAAAAAAAGGCTAATACAGAGGCATGTTGCGTTTGTTCTGTGCCAGTAGCTCTCAACCAGTGCCAATTTAACCCAAACCAACCAAACCAGTGCCAAAATATAGTACTAACCTAACCTAACCTAACCTAGCTTAACCGTATTGGTTGATTTGGTACTGGTCGAGAGCTACTGGTTGAAATGGTTTACTGGTTGAATTGACCGGTCACCGTTTGTCTCACTCTCCAACGTTTCCTCTTTAATTCTGTACCAGCGACGGCTTTTTAATTGTACTCTAGCTATATTTAGACGATATTGTGCAGTTTATGAAGGATCTGTGTTAGTACAAAAGAGTTATGTGAGATAGTTCGAAGCCTGTTAATTGCTGAAGGCTGTTTTAAAGCTGAATAAAATCCTCTAATGATAACCGGAATAAAATTATAAAAATGGCACCGGTACTGAATGGGTTAACCCATTCAGTACCGGTGTAATTTCCATTATACTCTAGTAACTATTTAACGATTATATTCAGCTTGAGAAGGACGTCTGTCAATTAAAAGGCTATACAGAATGTCTAAACTGTTTTAGTTGCCGTATATCTTTCTTAAGCTTCATAAAATCGTTTAAATGTAACTGTAATCAGATAAAATAAGACATCACTGGTACTGAAAGGGTTTACCCTTAGAAGATACGATTAGGGCCTACGCATTGTTTCTGCTTTCTGGCTATTATTAGTCGATTGTATTCAGATTTGGCAGTCGGAGGGTTAATTGAGACAGTCTGTACCCTTATAATTCCCACAGATCCTTCGTATATGGTATAAAATCGTCTAATAATAGCCATAATACATAACCTTTACCATTATAATTCCCACAGATCCTGCGTAAATGTAAAATCGTCTAATGATAGCCAGAATAAACTGTCAAGATGCGTCATAATCTTATAAGGGTTATGTTTTAGTTGAGATAATCTGTACCCTAATAGTTCCCACAGATCCTTTGTAAATGGAATAAAATCGTCTAATAATAGCCATAATGAATAGTCTTTACCCTTATAATTCCCACATATCCTTCGTAAACAGAATACTTTAGTTTAATGATAGCCAGAATAAACTGTCTTTACCCTTACAATTCCCATTAATCCTTCGTAAAGGGTATACAATCGTCTAATGATAGCCAGAATAAACTGTCTTTACCCTTACAATTCCCATAAATCCTTCGTAAAGGGTATACAATCGTCTAATGATAGCCAGAATAAACTGTCTTTACCCTTACAATTCCCATAAATCCTTCGTAAAGGGTATACAATCGTCTAATGATAGCCAGAATAAACTTTCAGGATGCGTCATAATCTTGTAAGGGTTAGGCTATATGTTTTTATTGAGATAGTCTTTACCCTTATAATTCCCACAGATCCTTCGTATTTGGTATAAAATCGTCTAATAATAGCCAGAATAAACTGTCGAGATGCGTCATAATCTTCTAAGGGCCATGTTTTAATTGAAATAATCTGTACCCTTATAATACTTTTAAACATATTATGAAAAAATCTAAATCACCCATAAACTGGTTATTTATGTATGGATTTTGCTCCATTTTCTACCACTAGTACACTATCAGCCGCTGAATTCAATGGCACAAACAAAATTCTAATCGGACTATTACTTTAGGATTTAGGTTATGAATCGAACTCCAGAAACGCCCGAAATGAAAACTTTTTCAACTTTTAAAGTCTTCTGTAGCCCAAACTAAAAGTCCAAATTAATTATATAGTAGTTTCGCTCTGCTGCATGTCTGCCTGACGAGATCGGAACCTTTCCGGGTGGTCGGGGGCCGGGGAAGTGCTGGAGGGACCTTGGTGACCCTGGTCTCTGGGTCTCCTGGATGACCTAGATGTGTGTGAATTTGTATTTTGTGTTTGTGTGTTCATTGTTTTCTGTTGTGTTGTCCCTGTCCCTATTCTGGCTCTGTCTTGAGTCGGCCACCCCCTCCCCCTTCCCCCCTCAATTATTTATTTATTTTGTTTTGTTTTTTGAAAAGTGGGGATTGGGCCTGAGTATATACTGTAGAATAGAATAGCATACAATTATTATTTATTATTATTATTAATGCACTGCATGATTATATTGTACAGTATATATTGAATACAAATTAATATGATTGCATGTATTTTTAGCCAGTATTAGGATAACACAACAAAATAACAGTTTTACAGCACATTAGTCTTCTAAGATCTGTTATCACATGAGCGCTTTTTCACTCAACATTTATCCTTAAGGGGTGTGACCTGCTTTTTTCTCTTTCTTGGTTGTATTTATTCGGCCCCATTCAGCCTACTGTTTTAAGACATTTAATCCCAACCAGGTGTCGATTTTTTTCCTGGCGAGCGAAAGCGAGCCAGCATTTTATGGATATCAGGAGACATTTTTAGCCAGCTGTCTAACATATCCATTATATAGTATAGGCATAAATCGACACCTGGATGGGGATAAACGTCTTAAAACAGTAGGCTGAATGGGGCCAAATGGATTCAACCCAGTGAGAGAAAAAAAGCAGGTCACACCCCTTAATCTATATTTTTATTAATTTCACCACAAAACCAAATACCTCCATTGACATTAAAGAAAGCATATTTATGTGATCCACCGGGTTTCGGATCTGGGTTATCTCACACACAATTTTAGACACTAACCAATACACCACCAGGACGGTTACCAATCTGGCAGCTTGTACCTAACAAGCAGAGTCACAGCAAAATGTGTTACCAGTTGGCTTAATTAACGTGTAAAATATTAATAAGTGGGATAAGGATAATGGTTAGTTTGGAAATTATGCGTATCTATATATGTTGACTGATATATTACAGGGTTCAACGTTGAATATATAATAGGTGAAATATTTGGATGAATAATATTCTAGAACTCTTAAACATAATTATACTGTATAATATTATATGTAATAAATGACATGACATGCACATAGGATAGGTTTGGCTATAGGTAGCGCCAACGAACTTGACAATAATCTTGACCCTTTAACCACTTATAACTCAAAATGAATTAAGGTGAGGTTTTTAGTTTGTTCCCTAGACCTCTATCAAGCTAATAATTACACCCCCTAGACCCCCTTTCAAGATATTTATTTTTATTTTTCGTAAATTCCGTTCCTCTTAAAATGCAGCCTCGCTCTCGCTCGCCAGGAACAGAATTGGCACTTAAATGGCAGGACAGGTCTTAAAATTGACAAATGGCGTGAAAGTTCTTAAAATCGCCAAACTAATGGAAAAGTAATGGGGTGAACATCTTAAAATCTCAAAAAAGCAATGAGGCTAAACATGAGGGAGAAAGGGGTCCCGAAAAAAATCCCTGAAGTGGAAATTTCCCCTTAATAAGTAACCTGATTATTATTATTATTATTATTATTATTATTATTATTATTATTATTGTAGCCAGTATTAAGCTAACGCAACAAATTAAGGGAGTCCACCTCGCTTTTTTTTATCTTTCTCTCCCTCTCTCTTTTGCTTGTATCCATTCGGCCCCATTCAGCCTACTGTTTCAATACGTTTACCCCCATCCAGGTGTCAATATTTTCCTGGCGAGCGGTAGCGAGCCAGCATATATATATTTTTGTTTTGACAGCAAGCTAAATTTGTAAATGTTTCGATAAAAAAATGTCTGGCGAAACCGGATTTCTCCAAACAATGCTGGCTCGCTATCGCTCGCCAAGAAGAAATCGACACCTGGATGGGGATAAACTTCTTTAAACAGTTGGCTGAATGAGGCCGAATGGATACAAGCCAGGGAAAGAAAGAAAAGGAGAGAAAGATAAAAAAAAAAACACGTGACCCCCCTTAACAGTTTTACAGCACAATAGTCTTTCATTATCTTGTTCATCAACATTTATCCTTCACATCGGTCTGGCAGCTTATGATGTCAACATTTAAAATATTTCGGTTACCTAAATTCATCTATCATCAGTCAACTTTCCGATACCAGGGCAAACTGGTCCAGAAAGTTTGTCAGAAAAATATTTGATCACCTAAATTCATCTATCACCAGTGTACTTTCTGATACCAGGGCAAACTGGTCCAGATAGTTTGTCAGAAAAATATTTGATCACCTAAATTCATCTATCACCAGTGTACTTTCCGATACCAGGGCAAAATGTTCCAGATAGTTTGTCAGAAAAATATTTGATCATTGAATGTTGACTATAAAAGCTCTCGTGTGATACCTGCTTTAGCCCCTTCCATACCAGCGACGTCCCTTTCACTCTATTTTGGCTTATATTAGACGATTTCATTCAGCTTAGGAAGGATGTTTACCAATTACAATGCTATAGACTCTCTCAATTAATCCTTTTAGCTACCATATATCCTTATTAAGCTACATCAAATCGTCTAAATCTGGCTGAAAACAAATGCAAAAGACGTCACCGGTACAGAAGGTGTTAAGGGAGCCCACCTCGCTTTTTTTTCTCTCTTTCTCTCCCTCCCTCTATGGCTTGTATCCCCTATTCAGCCTACTGTTTGAAGACGTTTATTCCCATCCAGGTGTCGATATCTTCCTGGCGAGCGATAGCGAGCTAGCACTGTATGGAGAAATCCGGCTTCCTCGGAGACATTTTTCTATCGAAAAATATAATTAGTTAGCTTGCTGACAAAATAAAAATATATATATGCTGGCTCGCTACCGCTCGCCAGGAAAATATTGACACCTGGATGGGGGTAAACGTCTTAAAACAGTAGGCTGAATGGGGCCGAATGGATACAAGCCAAAGAGAGAGGAAGAGAAAGAGAAAAAAGCGAGGGGGCTCCCTTAATACGTCTATCATGCTGTTTCTTTCAATATTTTATGTCCAGGACTTCGCAGTTGCATGCGGCTAACTGTGCCTAGCCAAGTCACAAGATTAACCCCTTCTGTACCGAGACGTTTTATTCATGTGTTTGTTAACTATATTTAGACGATTTTGTGCAGTTTAAGAAGGATCTGTGGTAGTCAAAAGGATTAAGCGAGATATTTCGAAGCCTGTTGATTTCTGTAGGCCCTTTCTTAACTGCATAAAATCGTCTATTAGTAGCCAAAATTAAGTTAAAAAGACGTAGTCGAGCCACAAGTATACAGCACAATTAGCAACCAGTCGATTTAAGTAACGTATTGAAAAAAAATCTTATATGGTTATACTGTAGATGCTATACGGGTTAGAAATTATATATATATATATATATATATATATATATATATATATATATATATATATATATATATATATATATAAGGTGTTGATTTTCGGTGTGAGCATCCTGGGTTCGAATCCACGGACTGCCACATGTGTTTGTAAATTTCATTAATCGATTTTAGGAGTATAGTTGGTTGTTGGAAGGAGCATAATAATTGACTGAAATATTATAGGGTTGAACGTGGAATATAGAATTAGTTAAATATTTGGATGAATGATATTCCTGATCTCTTAAACACACACACATTTATATTATGTGTAATAAATGACAAGACATGAACATAGGAAAGGTGAGACTAGTAATAATGTTGATCACTTAAGGGGGAGGTCGTTGTTTTTTCTTCCTCGTGTATAGTCCCATTAGTTTTGACATTTTAGATAGGCGATTATATGACCTTTAGCCCATTTCTTTGTCAATAAATATAAAAACCTTTCGTGCCATTTACCTGTAGGTGTCGATTTTTTTTCCTGGCGTGCGATAGTGAGCCTGTAATTCTAGAAGGAATCGGCCTATGGCCGGGACATTTATCTACCAAAACAATTAAAAAAAAATCTTGAAGGAGAGTCAATTTTTTTTTTTTTTTTTTTTTTTTTTTTTTTTTTAAAGCTTGATGGAGGTCAAACGAGGAAAAAAAAATACATGAATGAATAATTGCATAGACCAAAAGATAACCACTACTCCCTTAAGGGGTAGTGGTTATTGTTTGTCTATACCATTATATATTTATCTGTTGTTTTAGTTTCCTCGCTAAACCTCCTTTAAGCTTTAAAAATTACCCCCTAGATCCCCTTTCAAGAAATTTTTCTATAGAAAAATGTCCAGGCCAAAGGCCGGTTTCTTCACAAATTACAGGCTTACGATTTGTATTCAGATTAGGAAGGATATATGTAAGTCAGGGTTAATTGAGATAGTCGGTATACATTTATTTTCTGATTTCTGGCTATTATTAGACGATTTGTATTCAGATTAGGAATGATATGTGGAAGTCAGAGGGTTAATTGAGATAGTTGTTACCCTTTCAACGTCCACATATCCTTCCAAAGCTGCATACGGTCGTCTATGGATAGCCTGAATAAACTTGTTAAGGGCGATGATGCACTTTTTGGTAGATTTGTTCATATATTTATTATTTTTCTAGTTTCCTCCCTAGACCTCCATCAAACTTAAAAGAAAACACCCCCAGTATCCCCTTTCAAGATATATTTGTACATTTTTACACAATACTCCTCTGAAGGGTTAAGGGGAGATGGGTCGTTTTTCAAAACCCCCTTCTCCCTCATGTATAGCCCCATTAGTTTTCAGATTGTAAGATGTTTGCCCACTACTTTGTCGATTTTAAGACCTTCCGCCCCATTTCCTTGTTAATATTAAAACCTTTCGCGATATTTAGGTGTCGATTTTTTTCCTGACAAACGATGGTGAACCTGTAATTTTGGAAGAATCGGCCTACGGCCAAGACACTTTTCTACCGAAAAATGTAGAAATTAATATAGAAGGGGGATTTAATGGATTTTTTGTTTTTTATTTTAAGTTTGATGGAGGTCTGGGGAGGAAACTAATTTTTTTTTTAATACATGAAACCAATTGACCAAAAAGTGAACCATCCCCTCTTAACCCTTTGAGTACCAGCGACGTGTGTTATATATTATTCTAGCTATATTAAGACGATATAATGCAGCTTAGGAAGGATCTGTGGTAGCTAAAAGGATTGGTTGAGATCGGCTTAAATCACACAATGTATATTTAGCAAAATAATACTATGACTTAGGAAAGTGCAAAAAACCACTAGCATCTAAATATTCTTCTTCTATCATATTAAAACTTAATATAAAAAATTAAATGCAGTGGGGTTCGTAAAAAAAATGAATGACTCAGTAATGTTAAATATATAATCGATAAGTTTTTAATATTTAAGAGTTCTAAATGACATAATCAATTTGTCTACACCTAAAAGGTAATTAAGTAACTATCAAGGCGACAATACACGATAGTATGTAGTTGAAGGGAGGATAGTTAACTTTTTGGTAAATTTTGTTTTAAATTATTATTGTTTCCAGTTTCCTCCCTAGACCTTCATCAAACTTCAAAAACATCCATTAGATCCCCCTTCTAGATTAATTTGTACATTTCAAGGTAGAGTCCCGGCCGAAGGCCGTTTCTTCTAAAATTACAGGCTCACTATCGTTCGCCAGGAAAAATATCAAGACCTAAATAGCACGAAAGGTTTTAATATTGACAAGGAAATGGGGCGAAAGGTCTTAAAATCGCCAAACTAATGGGACCAATGTCATATATTCTGAAACATGATGGGGCTAAGCATGAGGAAGAAGGGGAACCAGACAAACGACCCATATACCCTTAATGAAGTCGAATTTATTTACCCTTCGAGTCCTAGAGATAGATTATTATAAGCTAAAGAAAACTGTCTAATGGTAACCAGAATATGATGACAATATTACTTCATCATGCTCAAGGGGAGATGGGTCGTTTTTCTGGACCCCCTTCACCCTCATGGTTAGCTTATTAGTTACGAGATATTAAGACGTTTGCCCCATTAGTTTGTCGATTTTAAAACTTGTCCCATTTCTATATCAATATCGAGACCTTTCGTGCTATTTTGGTGTAGATTTTTTTTTTCCCGGCGAACGATAGTGAGCCTGCTCAACAGGCCCAATTGACCACTTGTTTAGTTTTGGTCTATAAGGAAGTTGGAGCTGTGGCCATCAATATGTAACAGAATTATCAGCTAAAATACGGTCATAATACATAGGCCTATATAAATACATGAAACCAACTTGATCATACTTTTTATCCATCAGAAACCCACATTATTATTGCATTTCTGTTTAATATCGATGTTCACGGCTCCAACTTCCTTATAGCTCGCAAGCAGTTGAAGCGTGGGTTGGTCCGTCTACTATGATCTAAATGGGAGAACATTAAGGGGGCAGTAGTTGCTTTTTCTGGACCCCCATGATTAGCATATTAGTTTTGAGATTTTAAGACGTCCTTTCCGTTAGTTTGGCGATTTTCAGACTTTTTGCCTCATTTCTTTGTCAATATTAAGAACTTCCGTGTCACTTAGGTGTAGATCTTTTTCCTGGTGAGCGTTAGCGAGCCTGTAATTTTAGAAGGGGGAAATTTTTCTACCGAAAAATGTACAAAGTTAGCTTGAAAGGGAATCTAGGGGGTGTATTTTTTGTTAGCTTGATGGGGGTCTAGCGAGGGAACTCAAAAATAAATTAAGAAATAAATATATAGACCAAAAACCAAGCGCTACCCCCTTTAAGTTTCTAAATATTGTTGTTACCATTAAACTATATAACAGATTTGACACATATCTCAAATTGGTTAAAAGTGAATAATCTAATTTCAAATTACTTGATTGTTTTCCTTCTTGTTACATCATCTGGAACTTGAATCTGCTGATCTATTATAGTCTGTTCGCTGTAAGTAGGCGAGAAATCATGACTTCTATCCTCTGTAACTCAAAAAGGGCTAGATCAAATTGGCTGTACATTTCCACATCTATTCCTTGACTAACTCTTCCCAAATGGTAGAAATATTAGCTCAATTATTCCAGCCGTGTTTTAGTTACAGCGGTTAGAGTTCATGATTTCTCGCCTACTTATGGTGTTTCTGGAGTAGTGTTTTGTTTTCAAGTTCTAGTTGATTGCATTTTAGTTTGGTGCCATTGTCTCTAGTTCAGGTTTACTCAAAGGCTTTTAATTGGCAGCCAATTAAGTTTACTAAATACCTTATTAAGATGTGTATTTTAGATATAATCGGAAAATGTTACAGAGAGAGAGAGAGAGAGAGAGAGATTAACGAAGGGTGACTGCTCGATGGAGCTTAAGGGGAGATTTCCACTTGAGGGACTTTTTTCTTGACCCCTTTCTCCCTCATGTCTAGCCCATTGCTTTTGATATTTTAAGACGTTTGCCTCATTAGTTTGGCGATTTTAAGAATTTCCGCCCCATTCTGTCACTTTTAAGACCTTTCGTGCCATTTAGGTGTCGATTTTATCCTGGCGAGCGATAGCGAGCCTGTAACTTAAGAGTAACCGGCCTTCGGCCTGGAAATTTTTCTACCGAAAAATTTACAAATTTATCTTGAAAGAGGGTCAAGGGGGTGAAATTTTAAGATTGCTGGAGGAGTAGGAAACAAACTAAAAACCTCCCCTTAAAGAGGGAGTGGACAGGAAAGAGAGAGAGAGAGAATGAGAGTGAGAGAGTTACATAGTTTCATAGATACACAGACTTAGCAGTCCCTATTACAGTCCGTCCTTAAAAAAAAAAAAAAAAAAAAAAAAAAGTATATGCTAGGGTTTAAGACAAGGAAGGATAGTAGAGTGAAAGAGAGAGAGAGAGAGAGAGAGAGAGAGAGAGAGAGAGAGAGAGAGAGAGAGAGAAGGGGGGGGGGGGAGCGTGTTTCTGAACTTTACCGACAAACTTTGTGGGTTAATAGATGAACAGAATCTAAGTATACATGCCTAATTACAAATAAACCGTTAATGCATTATAAGAGAGGTACAGGACCTGCTAGCAGAAACTGCTAACAACGAGTTTACATAACTTGAAACAAGAATATGATGTCGTTAATAACTGTCAATGCAAAGTACAAATCATACTTAGCATGAATAATGTTATGGAAGACATATGAAACGGAAAACATTTGTCCAATGAAGCTTAGCACTTTTGTGCTTATCCTATGCTAAACTCGCTAGTATGAAATGCTAAGCAGAGACATTACTGGCTGTGATAAAGGCAACGCCCTATTTACGTGAACAGAATAGCCTACACAGCCACAACCTGTGGCCGAACGATCGAACACGTCAAATCTCCCCCTACCCCACCCTCACCTCCCCCCCACATCCCTGTCCTTTCTCGGGTAATCGAGGGAAGGTTTTAAAGCTTCGAAGCCTACGGATCTGATCGAATCCCGTGATTGAGATACTGTACTGTTTTGTTAACCGTTCGGACACTTGGCTACGACGTTGCCTTCGTCACAACCAGTACGGTAAAGCCTCTGTTTATCATTTTACACCAGTGTTGTCAGCATTTTCAGGTCCTGTACCTCTCTTATAATACGTTTACGTTATTATTTTTACTTAGGCATTTATATTTCGGATCTCCCCATCAATTAACCCACAAAGTTTGTCGGTAAAGTTTGGAAACACGCTTATATAGAGACATAAATAGATCAACTCATGCAGACAGACAGACAAACTGCGGAGAGAGATTGACGTAGATTTACATAGATAAGCCTATAACACATGGCCACACAAACCCTACAATCCCAGCGAGGGGGCCAGGACTTAATTATAGTAGAGATAGCAAACCCGATAGTAAGGGAAAGTGTAAAGATATTATAAAGAAGAAGAAGAAGAAGAAGAGAGAGAGAGCAGAGATAATGAAGTGAGTTAGATAATTATATAGTCATAGTAGTAGACGCAGAGAGAGAGAGAGAGAGAGAATTAAATGTATTTATTCACATAGGCTAAATACACTAACAAAACAGACCTTACCATTCAAGTGAGGTGGTCAGGACTTGATTCTAGTAGCAATAACAGAAACCCAAATAAAAAAAAGTGGAAGAGAGAGAGAGAGAGAGAGAGGGGGGATACACTTCACTTTTCATTGGGATAGAGAGGTAAAGAGTAACATTGGTAGACTTAGAGAGAGAGTGTGTGTGTGTGTAAGATGTAGATAAATAGATAGCTAGATATGTAGATAGATAGATAGATAAATGGATAATTAGATGAGAGAGAGAGAGCGAGGTGAGAGAGAGCGATAGATACATGGAGAGAGAGAGAGAGAGGTGAGAGTGTACTGTACATTAACAACCACTATTACATGCCTACCATAACTACCACCATATTACCATTACAAGAGCCACTACATCGCTCCCTCCACGACCACCTCTACTGCAATTGCAACTTCAACTACCAATATTATCACCATTACTATCACAATTACCACCCAACTACCAATATTGCCACCACCACTACCACAATTACCACCCAATTACCAATATTTTTACCACTACCACAATTTCCACCTCAACTACCAATATTGCTACTACAATTGACAACCCAGTTACCAATATTACCACAACCACCACCACCAAAATTGCTAACTGAACTACCAACATTACTACCACAAGCAGTACTACCACTGTTGGGAACGATAACCACCATAACTACAGCAATACTACCATACCATCTACGGCAACTGCCCATCCCATCCAAGGTACCACAATTACCAGACCAACTACCACAACCATAGGACAGTTAATAAAACCATTTACCTACTAGACGATACAGAGAAAGGGGCGAGGGAACGCAAAAGTGGTCCCGGACCCCACGAATTGAAACTTTAAATGTTTCAGTTTGGGTACTGTCTCGAGTCGGCCACCCCCAGCTATTGGGTATGTGCCTGAGTATATACATACATGCAATAACATTATGACCGACTACCACTTAATCTACCACAACTACCACCTAGTCTACCACAACTACAACTATTTTATCTACCAAGATCAACATCCTTATTTACCAACTTAAAAACATAAGAAAATAGGAGTCTGCAAAAGCCGATTGGCCCACACAAGGCGAATCCCTCTTCCACCCAATCCATCTCGTAACATATGCTTCCCCTTTGACAGAAAACAAAACAGTTAACCCTTTGAGGATTATGACTCGTTTGACCAATTGACCCTCTGATTTCCATACACCCTTCCTAATCTGAAGAAAATCGTATGCTTATTTAACCCTCTCAGTATTCTGTGACGCGCTAGTTTTCGATGTATGGCTATTATTAGACGATTTTATTCAGCCCCCTCAAGGAGTTAAACCCTTTGAGTACCAGCGACGTGTGTTTTATTTTATTCTAGCTATATGTTGACGATATTATGCAGCTTAAGAAGGATCTGTGGTAGTTAAAAGGGTTGATTTTGATAGTTTGAAGCCTTTTTATGGCTAGAGATCCTTCCTAAGCTAAATGTATCGCCTAACCATTGCCAGAATATAATGAAAAGGATGTCACCGGCACAGAACGGGTTAAGGGAGCCTACACTCACAACCACCAATCCTACTTCACCAAAGTAACCACCGAAATTACAAGAACAAATTAAAAGTAAGATTACGTAAGATCTAGCAGTAGCTCTGAAATTATTAGGATAGCCATTAATTTTCCGGGACAGCAATAAGGTTACGTAAGGGATAGGGGTCGTATTTTCTAACATATGCTTGGTTTTCGTTTCATTGGGAGAGAGAGAGAGAGAGAGAGAGAGAGAGAGAGAGAGAGAGGAGGGAGGTATACTAAGCTACTTTTAATGAGTATGAGAAGAGTACAAAATATAAAAGTTAAGTTACAATTACTACAAATACCACACTCAGCAACACCATCATTACTTATCTATCTATCTATCTATATGCTCAGGCCCAATCCCCATTTTGGGGGTAGCCGACTCAAGACAGAGCAAGAACAGGGAAAACACAAAAAAACGAATAAACACAGATAAAAAAACACAAATTCACACACATCTAGGTCACCCAGGAGGAGACCCAGAGACCAGGGTCACCAAGGTCGCTCCAGCATTCCCCCGGCCCCCGACCACCCGGAGAGGTTCCGATCTCGGCAGGCAGACATGCAGCGGAGCCAAAGCCACAAGCCCTCCCACCACACTTCCAGGCGCACCCTTCATATTAATCGTCTCCCCGGGCCAGGCGCCTGATGGACTATTATCTAGTCTAACTTGCGCCTGACCCCTTACTCCAAATGACCACGTGCTCACTCAACTATTCACAAGCATTCTCCATTCACTCCTGTCCACCACCACTTCCCCTGCCTGATCTATAGTCATTCCTCTATCATCCAAAGCTTTTCTTACACAGTCTCTCCATCTCAATGGGGGTCTTCCTGCCCTTCTATCTCCCCTTGTACCTGACTCACATATTCTCTTTGTAAGCCTTTCATCTCCCATTCGTTCAACATGACCATACCAGCTCAGCACCCTTCTGTCCACTCTGGCTGACAAATGTTCCTGCTGCCCCACTCTCCTACGTATCTCTTCATTCCTCAATCCGTCTCTACGAGTAACTCCACACATACTCCTCAAGCAGCTCATCTCCATCAGATCCAGCCCTCTTTTCTCCTTTTTCTTCAGAGCCCATGTCTCAGCCCCATATATCACTGTTGGCACAACAATTCCTTGATACAGTGCACTTTTTACTTTCACTCCGAGATTTTTCGTCTTCCACATACTTCCAATTGCTCCGAAAACCTTCCTTCCTTCACACACTCTCTGTTTTACCTCCATTTCCATACCTCCACTCCTGCTTATCGTTCCTCCTAGATATTTAAAACACTCTACTTGTTCCAATATTTCCCCATCTAGCCTCACATCTAGATTCACCCTATGCTCTCCCCTATTACACACCATTACTTTACTTTTATTGACGTTCACCTTCAGTTTCCTCCTTCCACAAACCACACCAAACTCTTTGACTACCTATTGCAGTTTCTCATCAGAATCCGCCACCAATGCTGTGTCATAAGCGAACAGCAACTGATTCAACTCCCAATCTCTACCATTCTTTCCTACTAAACCCAATCCTCTTCCCGTAGTTCTCCTTTTCACCTCCCTCACCACACCATCCATAAACATATTAAACAACCATGGTGACATTACACAACCCTGTCGCAAACCTACCTTTACCTCAAACCATTCACTCAACTCACCATTTCCTACTCTCACACATGCTCTGCTCCCTTCATAAAAACTCTTAACTGCTTCTAACAAATTTCCTCCTATTTCATAAATCCTTAACACCTTCCACATTGCTTCACGGTCCACACGATCATACGCTTTTTCCAAGTCCATAAAAGCCCAAAATATCTCCTTATGCTTCTCTAAATACTTCTCGCAAAACTGTCTTACTGCAAACATCTGATCCACACACCCTCTTCCCCTCCTAAAACCGCACTGTTCTTCTCCTATTGCAACTTCCGTACACTTTATTATCCTCTCTATCAACACCCTGCCATACAGCTTTCCAACAACTGACAATAAACTAATACCTCTATAACTTGAACACTCCTGCCGATCTCCCTTCCCCTTGTACAACGGCAACAATACATGCACTCTTCCAGTCTATTGGTACCATTGATACAGCAAAGCACACATTGAAAAGTCTCACCAACCAATCTATTATCACATCTCCACTCTTCTTTATACACTCCACAGCAATACCATCCAAACCTTCTGCTTTTCCCGCTCTCATTTGTTTCACTGCTTCTTTCACCTCATTTTCCTCAATCCTTTCCTTCATTCCCTGCCACCTGGGTGGCCTGGGTAACCTATCTCCAATATTATTACTTACTATTACTTATAGCCATTACAATTGTGACGCCTACCAGCATTGGCAGAATCGCCTCCCGGTAGCCACTAACGCTTGCCAGGGCAGTGAAATGGGCTACAGTTATCAGAGAATGTTGTTCTTTCTTTCATAGTGTTCGTGTTGTTACAGACAGTCTCGTGGTGGTCTTTATTTTCGTCTGTGACAACGGGAAGCATTTTATATCATGAGTAGAACATAAGATGCATTGTAGTGAGGTAGAGAGAGAGCGAGCGAGCAGCAAGGGGGTAGTGAGTGTTGTTTCCCTCCTCCCTCCTCCCTCCCGGAGGAGTTTTTCCCGCGCGCTTTCTCTCGCCTCTGATTGGCTGGTGGTTCCTGGCGCCTTCTGGAGGCCTGCTGCCTTGTGACGTATCGGCCTGTGATTGGCCGACCACCATGCCTTTGTGTGATCCTGAGGTTCCCGTGGAGCTACCTTCCTCAGAGCTTGCCTGACCAGCATACCCTTCACATATCCCTTGCTACCTGTCCCCGACTTCTACCTATAGAACACTTTCTCTCTCTCTCAACTTCTTACCTCTCATTCTTTCAATCTATTTAATATCATAACTCCCCTTTGGTTCTGCACGATTTCATACATCGGCCATCGTATTATATGCTGAAGCTCTCAGATATTCCATGTTTAGTTAGACATTTTGGAGGGGTTAACATTTTGTCTGTAGAGGTTCGACACACTCACGGTGTCTCCCTACCTTTTGCTTGGTTGTCTGCTGGGCTATTTAATGCTAGACTGGGGTAAGGCTATTGTTGTTGTGATTTCCGATGTGTACCAGGTTTTGTTGAACCTGTACAATCGCAACGGATACGTGGGAAGCCTAGGTTGTCTTTCTGACTGTGTACCTGGTGAGTTTAGCACTGTGTTGCGAGTGAGGGCTTTTGCCTCTGCCACCCAACACTGTGCTAACTCGTTTTGCTTTGACTTTGAGAGGGTCGCCAGGAGAGAACCAGATACTAGCGATCTGGATCTCTCAAGAGAGCACCCCGTCATTTTAACGTAATTTGGCCGTACAGTCTTAAGGACCTCGCTAGGCTACGAGCCGCTTGCTCAGCCATTGTTTCCTAGCCTACTACATCCCAGCTAGACTTTATTCGCCTAGCAGACACCCGATTAAGATTATAAACTCTTATGTTATGTACAGTATGCAGCATTTATATTCACGTTGATTGTAAGCCTTGGTTGTTGTTGAGTTGCACAACCCGAGCAGGCTTTTGCGTTGCCTGAGGAAGTACTTCTTTTGTTGTTGGAGATAATACTATTGTGCATTTATTACTATTCCCGTGCCAGTTAACACTGTATGTCCCTACACTTGTCATATCTTGTTCCTGCTTTATATAACCGTTCAAAATCCGATTCGATCATCTTAAGCAGCATCAGACTTTCTTCAGAAGATTCCTGTTCGATGCTTTAGGACTTTCATTCACTTTCTTTAATATAGGAGTGACAGTTTATTATTGTTTAGAGTAACTTTAATTATACCTTCTTCTTGTTTGCATTAAATCATTCCAGTGATTTAATTAAGCTCTATCTTTTCCGTGTATACATTATTAACGTAATTGTATGTTGTTGTGATCAGGCTGTATCAGAGATCATCAGCCTGTAGTAGTAGTGCATTTATACCGAGTTAGAGGATACCCCGCTATCGCAGATTTAACTCTGGAGGGTATAGGTGTTTTTGTGCGCCGGCATTATAAGTTCGAGGGTTGGATCTAGTGTTACCGTTGTGGCTGTGTGCCTTTCTAGTCCAATGATTAAGAGCCCTTGTTTTATACGAGTCCCGGTCGTAACACAATTATTTCCATAATCACCACTACTTATAGACACTCATCACTACTACCTCTGCTGCAATTATCGCTATTATCAACATCGTCACCACCACCACCACCACCAACTACACTGTTTATACTATTATCACGACGATCAAAACTTCCATCACTAGCATCACCACTTTTGACACGATTACCACCATTATCGTCATTACTAAAAGTACCACTACCACCTCACTAACAACACCACCATCATCACCACTACCAACAGTACCACCGCTACAAACACCATTCCCACCACCACTACCACCACCATTACCACAACAACTACCATCACTACCACTATCATTACCTAAACTACCACCACCACCATCTCTAACAACACCACTATCAACATTACCACCATTACACCCATTACCACCGCTATTACCACCACCATTACCACAACAACTGCCACCACTACCACTATCATTACCTAAACTACCGCCACCACCATCTCTAACAACACCACTACCAACATTGCATCCATTACTGCTACCACCATTACCACAATGCTTTTAAATGTTTTCGCTCCTTAATTCGCGTTTCTAATGTTTCTCATTTCCATTGTTGGCAAGTTTATGTCTGACTAAACGAGGCGCTGGTGGTATTGGTTGTTTTGGTTGTGGTTGTTAATTCGGTGGTGGTAGTTGTGGTAGAAATGGTGGTGTTGGTTGTAATATCGATGTAATAGTTGAGGTAGTTGTAGTTGTGGTAGTAATGATGCTGGTGGTAGTAGTGGTTGTTTTGGTTGTGGGTGAAGTGGTTGTAGTGGTAGTTTTGGTAGTAGTGGTAGTTTTGGTAGTAGTGGTAAATTCGGTGGTGGTAGTTGTGGTAGAGATGGTTGGTGCTGGTTGTAATGATGATGAGGATATTTGTAGTTGTGGTAGTAGTGATGCTCGTGGTAGTTGTGGTAATTTTAGTGATGGTAGTTGTGGTAGAGATGTTGATGCTGGTTGTATTGACGATATAGTAGTAGTAGTTGTGGTAGTATTGATGCTGGTGGTAGTTGTGGTTGTAGTGTTTGTTTGGGTGGTGGTTGAAGTGGTAGTTTTGGTAGTAGGGGTTATTTTGGTGGTTGTAGTTGTGGTAGAGGTGGTGATGCTGGTTTTATTGACTATAGTAGTTGTAGTTGTGGTAGTAGTGATGCTGGTGGTAGTTCTGGTTGTTGTGTTTGTAGTGGTTGTTTTTTGGTGATTGTGGTAGTAGTAGTGGTTGTAGTGGAAATTATGGTAGTAGTGGTTTATTTCGTGGTGATAGCTGTGGTACTTGTGGTAATAGTATCGTGTTAGCTGTGGTGGTAGTTATATAGTTATATAGATACCTTTCTAGTTTGATTTAGTTATTTGCTGTGTGTGAATTTGTATTTGTGTTGTGTGTTCATTGATTTATGTTATGTGGTTCCTGTCCGGGCTCTGTCTTGAGTCCCCCCCCCCAAAAAAAAAAAGAAGAAAAGTAAAGGAAAAAGTGGGGATTGGGCCTGAGTATATACATACATACATACATGCATACATACATGTGTTTCCTCCGCCAGTTGGACGGAGGTTAACGTTTTCACCTTCGTTTGTTTGTCTGTCTGTAAACATAATAGCTCACAAAGTTATGAACCGATTATCACAAAATTTGGTGGGCAGATTGGATATGCCCCGGCAACATACGATCATTAATTTCCTTTCGGCGTTGTGTTAGTGCTACTTTACATTGGTATTGACAGCTAGAATAGAAAATTAGTTTAAATGGCTAAAATCTCATATATCGTTATGCAATTTGTCAATCCAAAATTGCTGTAATATTACCAAGACTAAACAAATCGACAAATATATGGCACGTAAGTTCATAAAATTGCCCACAAACATTGGGAGAAAGGTCTTAACATAACCAAACTAGTTGAGCGAACGTTTTAAAATCTTAAAACTAATGGGGCTTAACATAATCAGAAGGAAGAGTTAACCCCTTCTGTACCTGGGGCGTATTTTGTATTTTGTTCTTGCTAAAGTTAGATGATGTGCAGATTAAGAAGGATCTGTGGTAATGAAAAGGGTTAAGTGATATAGTTCGAAGCCTATAAATTGCTGAAGGCCCTTTTTAGACTGAATAAAATCGTCTAATAGTAGCCATAATCAAGTGAAAAGGACGTCCCGGTACAGAAGGGGTTAAGCGAAGAGTAGAGAGGAAGAAGGAAGTAGAAGAGCTCTTGAATTATTGTTTTACACCAACCAACTTCACATCTAAACTCAATTAATGAAATCAACAAATACATGTGGTACTCCGAGGTCTCGAACCCAGGATGTTCACATCGAAATCCTACGCACTATGCATTATTCTATCAAGACTATAATGTTAAAACAATAATTATAAGAGTTAATGGGAATGGTGGCAGGAATGGAAATTAAGCGATTATATATTTGTTGACTGATATAATAAGGGTTTAACGTGGACCATATAATTAGTTAAATATTTGGATGAACCAGACCAGATGGCTGGAGTAAAGTAGGAAAGAAAATCAATTGGACAGAGGAAGAACAAGCGGAGAAGTGAGAAGTACAGTAGAAGACTGAAAGTTATCGGGCTCAAATTTGAATGAATAATATTCTTGAACTCTTATGTAGAGCGTCGGCTGGTGATCAAAGGGTCGGCGGATCGAGGCCGCTCTGTCAAAATGTATTGGTAGATGTCAAGCCAGGGCAACTTGCCCAAGCAATTCGTGACAATCGCCTAATGTTCATGGCCACCCCTTCTCAGGAATTACGGCGTCTGGCAAAAAAATAAAATGCGCGAGGTGTCCCGGGAATTCTCTAAATAGCCACATGTACAGTTTCCCACACAAATTCTGCTCCTCACCGTGATCTTATACATGAATATATTATGCACATGATTGAATTATGAGTGTAGTTTCTTATATAATGGTTAACTCATCTGATTAGTCAACTGATAAATGTAAGAAACCACACTCGCAATTCATTCATACTATTTTACTCTCCCACAGAAGATGACAATGAACAGAACTTATGTAGCCTGCGTACATTGGGCGGACTGAATCCCTTAGACTGACACCCGGGTAATCCCCACCATAATCCCCCGCTCTTGCTGCCGTAATCCCTCCTGATCCCGCTCATAAAATCCCTGGACTGAATTAGGGCTCCTCCACCGCGTCACTGAGGCGGGTTTGGAGGGTCTGGGGGGCGTTCCATGACATTCTATTTTAAGGGGGTCACCGTTTTTTTTTTCTCCTTTTCCTCTTTCCCTGGCTTGTATCCATTCGGCCCCATTCAGCCAACTGTTTTAAGACGTTTACCCCCATCCAGGTGTCGATATCTTCCTGGCGAGCGATAGCGAGCCAGCATTGTATGGAGAAATTCGGCTTCGCCGGAGAAATTTGTCTATCGAAAAATGTGCAAATTTAGCTTGCTGTCAAAACAAAAAATATATATATGCTGACTCGCTACCGCTCGCCAGGAAAATGTTGCCACCTTGATGGGGGTAAACGTCTTAAAACAGTAGGCTGAATGGGGCCGAATCGATGCAAGTCAAAGAGAGAGGGAGAGAAAGAGAAAATAAGCGAGGTGGGGTCCCTTAATATGACTTGAGTGAGTGGTGGTAGCTTTTCTAGTTGTACCATTTTAGAATTTACTATCTCACTCAGCTAACTAAGTAATGCTCTTTCTATCTATCATACTATCTAGCTATTTATCTATCTATCTATCTAGCTATCTATATATCTATCTCCCACAAGTAGCTCTACAATAGACACATTCAAAAAAACAAAAACAGAATAAACGAAAATGTTACCACCAAAGCTTACATACACACAAACATACACACAAACAACAAATACTTAAGGGGAGGTTTTTAGTTGATTCCCTAGACTTCCATCAAGCTTAAAATTACTCCCCCTAGACTCCCTTTCTAGATAAATTTGTAAATTTTTCGGTAGAAAAATGTCCCGGCCGAAGGCCGGTTCCCCTTAAATTACAGGCTCGCTATCGCTCGCCAGGAAAAAATCGACACCTAAATGGCACGAATGGTCTTAAAATTGACAGAAATGGGGCAAGGGGTCTTAAAATCGCCAAACTAATGGGGTGAACGTCTTAAAATCTCAAAAGCAATGGGGCTAAACATGAGGGGAGAGGGGGGTCCAGAAAAAAATCTTCCAGGTGGAAATCTCCCCTTAATTAATGGATGGATTCACTTCGCTTTCCCCCTCCTGCATCCTCCCCTTAACACACACACACACACACACACACACACACACACACACACACACACACACACACACACTCTCTCCACCACCTTATCCTTATATAATTGATATGCGCGAAAACAGCGCCTTGCACATTATATATCGAGATCGAATTCGAGATTTGTGTATCCAGATAAGCCTATCTATCTATCTATCTATCTATCTACCTCCCCCCCCCCCTTTAAAGTGTTGCTGCGTTCAATCCGTTAAGGGGAGGTTTTTAGTTTGTTCCCTAGACCCCCATCAAGCTTAAAATTACACCCCCTAGATTCCTCCTAAATTACAGGCTCGCTGTCGGTCACCAGGGATAAATCGACACCTAAGTGGCACGAAAGATTGTAAAATTGACAAAGACATCGGTTAAATGTTTTAAAATCGCCAAGCTAATGGGCCTAACTTCTTATAATTTCAAAAGCAATTAGGCTAAGCATGAGGGAGAAGGGGGTCCAGTACAAACACCCCCTTAAAAGTGTTGTTGCGTTCAATCCGTTAATGCATATTTGACTGTGCGCTTAGTAATTCAATAATCTAATCGTAAATCAAATTGCCTTTCTTGTGCGCGATTTTCAGAGTTCATTAATTTCTTTCTAATTTGATTTGGTTATGCTTTACCTCCGCCAGTTAGACGGAGGCTATGTTTTCACCTCCGTTTGTTTGTCTGTTTGTAAACAAGATATCTCACAAAGTTATGAACCGATTTTCACGAAATTTGGTGGACAGATAGGATATCTGCCAAGGACGAACTGATACAATTTAGGAAGCTATCAGGATCATATCCTGGAACCCAGATCCAGAAGACAATTTAGGCCTATTATTAAAATGGTAAGGAACCAGCCAGCGTAGGCGAAGGTATGCGGCCTACCGAGTACCCATATAGTTCCATATGTTTTACCAATCAATAAATAAAGATACACTATGTTATGATTAATACTATGGTCGGTTATGTACTATACAGTACAACCAGTTCTCTCTCTCATTGAGAAAGTCCCTAATTTCAAGAAAGCAAATTTTCATAAACTTAAATCAAAGCTTAAAGAAACTGACTGGAGCTTTCTGACTAACAATAACGACATAAATACATCTTGTGAGTGTTTCACAACCACTTACCTTAAGGCAGTGCAAGACTGCATACCATCGAAAATACGGCGTCCAGGCCATAATGATAAGCCCAAATGGTGGAATAAAGATATTTCAGACTGTCTGCTTGCTAAAAAAATTGCTAATGATAGATTAAAATCCTCACAAAATGACGAAGAACGGGTGAAATTTGTAGAGCTACGACGCAAAGCCAAAAAGTTAATTAAGCAAAGTAAAAAGACCCTGGAGTTACATGTTGCGAATCAAAGTAAAACAAACCCGAAAGAATTCTATAGTTATATCAGAAAGAAAAAAGTAGTTACTTCAACTGTTGGACCGTTAGTCGATGAAAATGGAGAATACACCAAAGACGAAGTACAAATGAGTAATGCCCTCAATACCTTCTTTGCATCAGTTTTTACAACCGAAGACCTCAGTGATATCCCTACACCATCGCCGATTCAGATTGATAATTCAGATGTTCTAAGCAATATCACCGTTACAGAGAGAGAAGTATTGAATTGTTTAGATAAACTCAAGGTAAATAAAACGCCTGGACCTGATACAATCTCACCTAGAGTTCTAAAGGAAGCTAAGGATGAGCTCTCCAAACCACTGACATTGCTCTTCAATGAATCCTTGCAGTCTGGGACTATGCCTGATCAGTGGAAGCTAGCCAACGTAACACCGATATTAAAAAAAGGCAGCAAATCCCTACCCAGTAATTATCGTCCAATTAGCTTAACCTCAATTGTATGTAAAATGCTAGAAACGGTCATAAGAGACAGACTCGTAAATCACTTAGAGGCAAATAACTTACTTAAAGATACTCAACACGGCTTTCGTAAAAAACGTTCCTGTTTAACAAACCTCTTAGACTTCTTCCACGATATCCTCAACCTCTACGATGAGAGTAAAGCTGTAGATATTATATACCTTGATTTTCAAAAGGCCTTTGACAAAGTTCCCCACAAACGTTTACTTCTAAAATTAAAAGCGCATGGAATACAAGACTGTTGAAATGGATTGAAAATTGGCTCAGCGACAGAAAGCAAAGAGTAGTCATAAACGGTAAGGCATCTAAATGGACCAATGTAAGTAGCGGGGTACCCCAGGGATCGGTACTAGGACCAATTCTCTTTCTAATTTACATCAACGACATAGATGAGGGTCTCACCTGTACAATCTCAAAATTTGCTGACGATACAAAAATTGCAAATAGCGTACTCTCAAAAGAACAAGTTGACGATATGCAACACAATCTAGATAAATTGTCATGTTGGGCCCAAATTTGGCAAATGAGTTTCAATGCGGATAAATGTAAAGTACTACATATCGGATACCTAAATGAGAAGGCAAACTATTCGATGAATGGCACTCAGCTTAAGAATGTAAACAAAGAAACCGATCTGGGAGTAACAATATCGAGTAACCTAAAACCGAGTCAACAATGTTCAGAAGTTGTTAAGAAGGCAAACAAAATAATTGGCTTTATAGGCAGGTCATTTGAGCATAAATCCAAAGAAGTTATCCTAACCCTTTACAATTCCTTAGTCCGCCCTCTTCTGGAATACTGCGTTCAATCCTGGTGCCCTTATTACCAAAAAGATATAAACAAGCTAGAACGAGTTCAACGTAGAGTTACCAAAATGATACCTAGCCTAAAGAACAAACCATACGAGGAGCGTCTTAGAGAATTAAATCTATTTCCTTTAACCCAGCGCAGATTAAGAGGTGACTTAATTCAAGTGTTCAAAATCATAAAAGGCATCGACAATATGAACTGTAGTAAGTACTTCACTATCGACCAATCTAATTACACGCGGGGAAACGGTTGCAAAATTATTGGTAAATCTTTTAACTCACACGAATCTAAGAATTTCTTCTTCAATCGAGTTGTCAACTTGTGGAATGGGCTTCCCCGAGACGTTATAGACTGCAGCACTGTTCATTCATTTAAACTCCGCTTAGACAAATATTTCGCATCAAACCCGCGACTGACTGCGTTTGTAAATTAATAACTTTATTTTATCCCCCCTCAGTTACTAACCCATCTGTCCCCTACTAACTTCCTAATCCTGCCACGGACATTAGTTCTAGGGCAGTAGTTCCCTTTCCAATGTTCCCTTACCCACTCTAAACCACTGTTTGGACACTTGATCCTCAGTGTTTTGGAGGACAAGCAGCCTAGAAGGGTCACTAGATCTGTTGTTGCTTGATTTCCTTTGTACTCCTTTGTAACTCTCTCTCTCTCTCTCTTTCTCTCTCTCTCTCTCTCTCTCCTCTCTCTCCTCTCCTCTCTCCTCTTCCTCTGATCTCTCTCTCTCTCTCTCATCTCTCTCCTCTCTCTCTCTCCTCCTCTCCTCTCCTGTAAATTATTTCACTGTTTATGCTATCTCTATTATAATGCAATTATGACCACCTCGCGTTGGTCGTCTGTAATCTATCCTGTATGTTTCTGCCCCTGATGTGCGTGTAGTGAAGTGCTCCAATAAACCCTGCTATCATAAAAAAAAAAAAAAAAAAAAAATCTGTAGTGTATCGCTCCATACTGTAGGCGCCTTTATAACTCACACACCCACACACACACATGCACAGATATATCTACAAAGACACATACACCCCTCCCCCCTCACACACTCATAAATACCTACACACATACATGCACACATATTCTCTCTCTTTCTTATATTTATAAATTTATCGTGTATAATTATGTCTCTGCCCTTGATATGCGTGTATGGAAGTGCTCCAATAAACTCCACTATCTTCCTCACGGTATAATTCAAGTAGGGCACATTGCACCACACAGTGCATTACCACAAGCCCACCGAAACGTCAATAAAATACCCTCATTGTTCCCTGATTAAATAGCACTGTATGAATATTCCCATATTAAAAATATCCTATAGGGGTGCAATGCCTGGTGAGTTATCTGCTCAACAGGTGGCGTTGTGTGTGTGTAAGTGTGAGAGTCCGAGTGTAGGGGCTGAGACAGTGAAGCACGGGAACGAGGTGGCTTCAGAGATGGGGTCGTTTCGGGCCATGAGTGAGCACCGTGCCTCATGTGAAGGCAAGATGGCAGGTGCTCATTGTACTCTACGTGCTTCAGATGTCTCACTCCCTAGACTGGAACAAGACCTCACAGGCTTCACTGTTCATTGTAAAGCGGTGAATGTTAAGGCTCTCAGCCTATGCCCGAGAGGAAGTAAGGTGGAATATAGAAAAAAAAAAGAAAAAAAAGGACACAATTCAAGTAGGGCACATTGCACCACACAGGACACGCTCTATAGTGTATCGCTCCATTCTTTAGGTCTCTTTCATAATTTACACACCCACACACATTATACTGTATATATATATATCAACATAGAGTACACACCGACACACATTTCATACACACACACACACACACACACACAAACACACACACACACACACACCAGGGTACGAGGAAGCTCTCACCACCCATAGCATACCTGCACTTTCAACCCACCACTACAACACACTCAAACAGTTTGCATCTAAGCTGCTTGTTCACCCACGACACAGAAACTTACTTCCACCAGACGCCCCTAGACCAACACGTGCAGCTCGTCACTTCAACACACTCCAACCAATAAGAGCAAGATCTAACAGATATAAAAATAGTCCTATCCCAACCATTGTAAATATTATTAATAATGTGTAATAACGGCCTGTCACACCATATATACGCGCCCACCTTTAATAATGTATGCATAAGTGTGTGTGCGTGTGTGTATTAGAATATAATTATGTATGTATTTGCTTGAGTTTGTTTATGTATATGTGTATATATGTATATGTGTATATGTGTATATATGTATATGTGTATCAATGTATGTACAGTATATGTGTATGTATGTGTGCGTATATGTGTATGTATGTATGCATTATTTATGTATATATATATGTGTCTATAGTGTATACTGTTTGTGGTTCGAGCCCGGCTGAGAGTATCAGGTGGATAAGAGAAGAGCATATATGCATGTAATGTGCATATATTTATGTATATGTATGTCTGTGTGTATGTGCTGTCAATGGTTCGAGCCCGGCTGAGAATATAAGGTATATAATATACATATGTACTGTACGTGTATTTGTATAATCATATGCACATATGTATGTAAATATACGTACATATGAGCGAGAACATATTGCTCACTAGCGCAACTTCTTATTATAAATCTATGCATAAGCATTATCTATTATTAAGTGTTCGTGTATCTTCATCCATGTATTTCCACCCTTAACAATAGAATGCCCAGCTTTTCCACATTTCGCCTTCTATCACAAACACACACACACACACACACCTACACTAAAGAATGTCATATATACTACAATTCCCCCAAGCTGTCTCTACTGTTTTTGATATCCTTGTTTTGTTCTCTACCGAGGATTAACCTCCCATTGTAGTAGGCTTTACCTGACCCTACCTGTACGGACTTGTAGGCCGCTCCCTCTTTACCCTTTTCAACTCCTCACCTGACCCTACTAAAACAGTTTTTGTATGTATGTATGTTTGTGTGCATACGTGAGCGTTTGTGTATACGGGCATGTGCACACTTACTGCATGTTCTTATGTTCTTATATATGTATGTATATGTATGCGTATGTATATGTATGCGTATGTATGTGTGTACGTACGTGTATATATGTATGTTCTGTATATGAGTAAGTCAAATAAATGTGTATATGTACTGTATATCACTTACTCTCATGGTTAATTTATGATAATTTGTATTTTGCACCTGCATCATTATTGTATTTATTTATTTTTTTTGTAAACTGAGCTTACCATCTTCATATCTGTACATCTCATGTTCATCCACTAAATTGTAAAATGTGTATTTTCAGCTCATGAGGCTGCCATTCTTTAATAAACCGTTTATTATTATTATTATTACACACACACACATCCACTGCATATTATACCGTCTTCATAATCTACGTTTACACACACTCACACAGGACACAGTGTATGGTTATCATAATGTATACACTCACATGGTAACACCACATAAGAAACTTTATTCATTATGCTATATTGCTGATTGTATTTTTATAGGTGTGTGAATACTCATAAATAATAGTTTCTTGGTAATTGCAATGGTATTTATTTATTTATTATTTAACTCGATCTGTGGACTTGTAATGAAGTACTGACACTAACTAAAGTAAAACTCCCTTTGATATGCTGACAATCCAATCCGAGTCCGTAGGATAATAAGCTCCTTTCTGCGACCACTCACCCTCACCTTCCCTTTATTAGGGGAGGAGAAGGGTGTGTGGGGGAAGGTAAAGTAGCAGATATGAATATATGGATACCCCTCCCCTATATAAACAGTACATATTTGAGGTATTGGGAGGATGAGGAGGAGGTTTGTGAACAAAGTATTCATTAGAACGTATGTCCCATAGCGTATTGGTTAGTGCACTTGGTTCGTAGAGGATTGGGGTTCTATTTCACAATCGGGGCAAGACATTTGGGCAAGTTTCCTAACAATGTGCTTCAGTTCACCTAGCAGTATATAGGGACTTGGTATATGCGGACTGTTGTGAAGTCCCATCTGGGGTTAGTTGCCTGTATGACTAAAAGTCCATTTGCTGGAGCCGTCTGGATCTTGGTAGTACTTGTTAGCATTTCTTCCCCAACATACAGTTGTCTAGGGACCTTAGACCAGCAGTAGCCAGAGTTGGCAGTTATGCTGCACCCTCCCGATAATTCTCCACTCCAATTGTTTTCTCCATTACCTCCACTATAGCCACGCCCACCTGTAAAAACCTGTTCCTCCCTCCCATTCTTATATTGTACAGTACGTATAGTACCTTTAACCAGCAGTGTAATGCCATCTACCTACTCTCCATTAATCATTGATTGCTCATTCCATATAAACTATATTGCTATGCAATTATAGTAACTTTCACGCATTATATTTTTTTGCGCGAATGCAGGCTACGTTTCTCCAATATCCCCCTAGTTTTCCCCCCCCCCTTCCTCTCTCTCTCTTCTCCCTGTCTCTCCTTTACAAGGATGTGTGTCCTTGTAATATTGCTACAAAATATTATTATATAGAAAGTAATGATATTCATTCAAAGTTTCTGAAGACATAATAGTTATTCGTTTTAATATATCTTGCTAGGTGTGTCGTCACACCTGTTTAGAGAATACGGTACAGGGAGAATGGAGAGGAGGGGGGGGGGGGGGGGCTGGAAGGGCGGAGAACGCACAAATTTGCATGAAAGTCGTCACTCTCATTCTCCTATACATAGAGGCAGGATGGCGCTGTCTCTTCCGCAATTTCCTCCAGCTGGTGCAAGCAGACCCGCTAATGCCCCACGACTTGATAGCCAAAGTCGAAATATTGTACTGAATGTGTTCAAGTACTTTGAAGAACAAGGAAAGAATAGACCAGTAAAAAAGATCATGGAGAAAACCTGCGAGGCAACGAAAGTGTCCCTGTCACTCGTAGTAAAAATCAGATATGAAGCTTCCAAGACTGATGATGGGGTTATAAAGTCACCAGTTAGGAAACCGAGAGTTTCCCCTGTTACAGGAAATGTGGGCGATTTTGACAAGGAAGCAATACGGAGAGAAGTTTTGGCGTTCTATGAAAGGGGAGAAATACCAACACTTGATTTGCTTCTAGAAAAGGTAATTAAGCCACCAATTGCATTTACAGGAAAAAGAGACAGTCTATGGAAAATATTGAGGGAGATGGGGTTTCGGTACAAGAAACATTGTAGCAGCGGAGCCCTTCTGATGGAGAGAACTGACATTATAGCGGCGCGGAATAAATATCTAAGAGAAATAAATGAGAACCGGCATAGCGTTAACCCAAGGCCCGAAGTATATATTGATGAAACATGGGTCAACCAAAACACCTGCGTTGGCGAGTATTGGACCAACACAGAAGGAACCATTGGGCCTAAAACAAAAACAGGTAAAGGTGCACGGTTCATCATTGTTCATGCTGGCGGATCTGAAGGTTTTATCCCAGGTGCTCTGCTTATGTTCCAATCCAAGTTTGGTAACAAAGGGGACTACCATAATTCAATGAACCAACACACTTTTCAAGAAATGGTTCACAGAGAAACTCTTACCAAACATCCCTGCAAACTCGTTGATTGTTATGGACAATGCCCCTTACCACAACGTGCAGCTGAACAAGGCCCCAACTACCAGCTCCAGGAAATCAGTCATAGTGAAGTGGTTGACAGAGAACTCCATCCCAGATGCACCCTCTCACACCCGAATGGAACTCTTACAATTGGTTAAACAACACCGGAAACGTATTGTGTCCTACGAGATTGACGAACTTGCAGAAGCAGCCGGACATAAAGTGGTTAGACTGCCACCCTATTATTGTCAGCTTAACCTGATTGAGCTTGTTTGGGTCAAAGTCAAGCAAGATGTGAAGAAACACAATTCCAATGATAAGCAATATCTCAAGAAGGTGGAGCAGCTTACACGACAGGCTATTGATGACGTAACCCCGGATTATTGGCGAAAATGCACTGAACACACGCGACAGATTGAAGGAGATTACAGAGATAAAGACACAGCCTTTGAACAGTTGTTTGAATCCTTTACCATTACAATTTCACAGTCAGACACCAGTAGTGAGGAGTCTAATGAAAGTGACAACGAAAACCAATCATTATAATCTTTGTGTTTAACGTACATTTTACATGTAACATTATAATTACATGTAACATTATAACATGGCTTAATTTAATATGCCTGCCAATGACCAAATGTATTTATAACAAATAAATACTCTGCATAAAAATAATAATATATTTTTAAATAAAGTAATATCTAATTTTATTTGTTCATTCCTAACTGTGACCATGGTATTTATAACATACCGGTATATACATTGTATATATAATTAAATCAAAGGGGTGGTGCCACTCGTTACAGACAGCTCTCCCATTAATATGGACATTCTTCACTGAGGCAAGTGTATTTATAACCAATGAGATATATAGTCTATAAAATATAATATTGAGTGGGTTTAATCCGAGCGTCACCCCCACTGACCATTATAGGCAGGTTATTTACCTCCGCCTGCGAAAGCGGCGAGATGTTATGTTTTCACCTCTGTTTGTCGGTGTATCTGTCTGTGTAATTGTGTACAAGATATCTCAAAACCCTATGAACCTATCTTCCTGAAATTTGGTGGGTACTCACCTGGGAAGAAGTGATTAAGTTATGGAGCCGATCGGTAGAGCGCATACCATCGTCAGGTAGGCTATCTCGTAAAGTTATGAACCGATCTTCACGAAATTTGGTGGACAGATAGGATATGCACCAAGCACGATTTGCTTCCTTAGAGTTTTGATCAACGTAGGCAGAGGTATGCACTCTATGAGCTCTTTAGTTATAGCATATAATTATATATATATTAGTATGAACTAATCAGACTTTGAATTGCATGTTTTATGAGTCTAATATGCTTGCATATGGGCACTGTATAAACAAAATATTTGTTTATTTGACATGATATATTTCTTGTCAGTATAGCCTATGTTAGTCCAATACATACTTCATTCACACACTATCAATTATTAGTTCCGTTCGAGAGTGTGTGTGTGTGTGTACAATACTATAACGAAGACAGGTGGAGGGGGTATCAGAGACCTTGCATGTTCAAATGAGTGGGCGGGTTTATGATGGCGACATTGGTGGTTGGGTGGGGGGGGGGGGGGGGGGGGGGTTGGCAGCAGTATTACAATTTTCCCTGGCCCATCTGTATTTTACGTTAGGGAAGTGGTAATGTAGTACTACCAAGATCCAGACGGCACCAGCAAATGGACTTATAGTCGTTGGAAGGGTACCGTCCAGGTCACCCAAGCCTTTGTATATTGATACCTCCAACACCCCCTTCTCTACACTCTTCAAAAAGTAGAAAGTATCTACGAGGTGCCGTTGTGAAGGCTTATCCCTCAATACCTGAATCTGACCGCCAATGCAAACATGGGGGTGGCTTGTAGTCCTTAGTAGCCTTCAGTGGTATAAGCCTACTTAGTATACTGAACAAATTGGGTAAGAGGTATCCTCACCAGGATTCGAACCCACTCACTCCAGGTATATTTGGGAGAGTCGGGCACCGTAACCACTCGGCCATGAGCGGATATAAGGAAAGCAACCTTAGTTCTTATTTGAAGAACGGTGCCCGACTCTCACATGTAAGACATTTTATCTTGAAAACATGAAAAAAGAATTAGGCATTAAAGGTAACATATTACGTACAAATATTTGCGGTAATTCTGTTTATGAAATTCAAAATAATCTGAATATTGATAACTTAATCGATGAACATACCAAGAAAAATATAACATTTGATATTAAACTTTCTGATAAGAACAAGTGCATTGCAAAATTATACATGTTACCTAAATTTCATAAAAGACCTTACAAATATCGCTTTATTGCCGGAGCAAAATTTGCTACCACTAAAACTCTATCAGAACAAGTCGTAAATTGCTTAAAATACATTAAAAGTACTTATAAAAGATATTGTAATACCATCATGAGAAGAACTGGTATTAACTATTATTGGAGTGTTGACAATTCGTTAGAAGTTATTGATAAAATAAATACCATGCCGAAAGTTACCTCGGTACATAGCTTCGACTTTTCAACTTTGTATACCAATTTGCCTTTAGATTTAGTATATTCAGAGCTTTGCTTTATTATAGATTTGCACTTTGACAGGTTCGTTGGGAATGGTAATTATTTCATAAATGTTTATACATATTTTAATAATGCATCACTTAGCTCTACTCCCACTAGTTCTGTATATTTTGATAGAACTAAACTTAAAGATGCCCTTAAATTCCTCCTTTTCAATACTTATGTTAGATTCGGGCCTTACATTTTCAAACATATCTTAGGAATTCCTATGGGTGGAAATGCTAGCCCTTTAATTGCAGACTTATTCTTGCTTGCTTTAGAATTTAAATATATAAAAGACTTAGTTGACAAGTTGCAAGAAAAATAAAATCCCAGAAAAATTAGCACTTGCTAAATTGTTAAGTAATAATAGTAGATATATTGATGATATTCTCGTTTGCAATTTGTTAAATTTTAATCAAGTTGCTAAACTTATTTACCCTAATTCTATTCCCCTCACACAATGTAATGTATATTATAAAGTTGAACATTTTCTTGATATAAATATAGAGATTGTTAATGAACAGTGCATACTTAAAGTATATCACAAAGTTGATGATTTTAATTTTAACGTAATAAACGTTCCATTCCCTAGTAGTAATATTGATAGTAAAATAACTTATAATTGTTTTTATTCCCAGTTAATAAGATTTTGTAAAATCTGCACTAAAGTAGATAACTTTTGGGCTAGAGCTAGGTTACTATACAGACTCTCAGTGGACAGAGGTTTTGAGGCAAGTAAATTGTTCCATAAATTTAATCTTTTTAGGGTCAATTATTGTGACTATTCTAAAATTTGACATCAATAATTTTAATCAAGCATTTTTAACTTTAAGTTTCTTGTATAACCTCTGCTTACTTTTTGTCTGTATTTATTGTTTATCTCTCTTTTTCTTTTTCTATTATTAATATTAATATTGATGATTTTTTAAATTTATTGTTCTTGTTAAAAGAGTACTCTTTGTTTAAATTTGTTGTTACTTCATATTTTGCAATTATTTGTCTTTATATTATATGTATTCATTGTCGATAGTATCAATTGCTTACTTTTGCGATTTCCTTAGTTTATTTGTGCTATAAATGTAGGTTATTTGTAGGGTAGTTATTGATAGGGGTCACTTGAGGCATGCTATGCTTACAGGTACCTACCCGATAGCACTATCGTTAGTGAGTGCTGTACTGTATTGTATATATTATTTTGTAATAGTATAGATATCTTATCAATATTTGTATTTTGTACTATTGTTAATGTCTTGTCATGTTGCAAATTTGTGTTTAAATAATATTTTGACATTTAACATGTAGTTTCTTTATTCATGCAGAGTTTAGTACAAATTTGCCAGAACGTCCCGGACTTCCCAAACTTGACTACTTCCTTTAATGTGACGATAGTGCGTTGTTATATGTGCGATTAGTTTGCTTGGGAAACAGATTAACTTGCTCATGTAGTAATGTACACCCTATGTGGTGGATTGTGTTCTTTTATTTAATAATTTTCATTTTAGTAAGCGTTGTTTCCACATAGCGATTTTGATAATTTAATTTGACTTTATATTGTCCTTGTCCCAATTTTGGTTTGTTTAGTTTGCAAGTTTTACATTTTAATTAAAATATACCTGGAGTACAAATACCTGGAGAGTGAGTGGGTTCGAATCCTGGTGAGGATACCTCTTACCCAACCTGTCGTACTTAATCGTACATAATTGATATTTGTCATTTCAGAGAGGTTCCATAATAGTATCAGGACGATTAAAAATCGTATATCACTTAAGGTTACCTGTGGCCAGCAATATTTCAGATTAACCCCTTATGTGCCGGCGACATCATTTTAATACTATTCTAGCTATATTTAGAGGATATTGTGCCGTTTAAAAAGGATCTGTGGTAGTATAAAACGTTAAGTGAGATAGTTTGAAGTCGGTTATTTGCTGGAGACCCGTTTGAAACTGTATATAAATGTCTACTAGTAGCTAGAACAAAATTGAAAATACGTCGCCGGTACAGAAGGGGTTAATAGTATCTGCCTTGTGTGGGCCAATCGGCTTTCTGCAGACTCCCGTTTTCTTATGTTCTTAATAGTAATTGTTTGTCTCACCTTGTCTGCATTCATGTCCTGTCATTCCCAAGTCATAACTGGTGTTGATTATATTAATAAGTAACACCCCGTTCTTTTAACATTAATATCAATTACAAACCCCAATGTACTTGAATACACTAATGAATACCCTGTATGAAAGCATATGGCCCTCGCGGGATTTGAACTCGGGACACCACACCCAGAACAAATCAGTTCAGTCTTGGGAGTGAGATAGGTTCACAAAATGGCTGATTTTAGGAAGGAGTTGCTAGGATTTTACCTGTAAATAATGGAGTAGTTCCTTGACCCTCTCATCACCGCTCCATATCTCACTCTTACCACAGAAACTTCTTACCAAGAGTAGAGGGTCCAGTCTCTCTCTCTCTCTGTTATTAGTTATTGCTCATTAAACTACTGTATAGACTAACAAATTATTCGCTAACTTATTTTTTATGCAACATCGAATGCTATCCTCCCCCACCCCCCTCTCTCTCTCTCTCTCTGAAAAGTTGGGCAGTAGTTGGTGGACCTCTCTCTGCCTTGCACCGTTTGTCTTCACCTGTTTTTCCATAATTGGTATTTCTTGTATTTCTATCCGCCCATGTTTTTTATATCTTTATGGCAAGTCACACGAACGCTTTTTCAGCCAATTTTCGATGAACAAGTTTTATATAATATATAAAACTTGTTCATTTATTTATTTATTTTTATTTATTTGTTTGCAATACATCAGGGCTCTTGTATATATTCCTATTTCGATAAAAAAAGTTTTACTTTTTCTTTATATTATGTACAATGTTTACTTCGAAACACAATGCAATTAATATTTTCCATTTCTTAGTGTTATTAATGTATTATCCCTCAATTGAACACATCTGTTGGGTGGGTTGTGTGTACTGTAGTGTACCAGTCTCAGTATATAATTCTAACGTTACAACAGTTCGAATCTTTGAACCTCTAGACCCAATTTTTTAAGCATCTGAGCTATATTATAATTTATTAATTTCACTCCAAACACCAAATACCCCCGAAAAAAATTAATGAAAGCAAGTGATCCTACCCGGATTCGAATCTGAGTTACCGCATACAGATCTTAAACACTCAAACCATTACACCATCAATACAGTTAAAGGTTAAGTACCTGACTACAATATTATATCCATTTATCGTTTTAACCCCTTCTGTACCGGCGCCGTCTTTTTAAACTTTATTCTGGCTACTATTAGACGATTTTAGTCAGCTTAATAAGGGACTCAAGCAATTAACAGGATTAGAATGATCTCGCATAACCCTGTATATTTGCACAAAAGCGTCTAAATATAGCTAGCATAAAATAATACAGACGTCGCCGGCACAGTAGAGGTTAATAGAGCATTGTACTTTCTCGTTTGCATCGATATTGCTTCATATTGGGGCGTCGCCATATATGCTCTCGGCTGTACAGTAAAGACTCTTTGCATATATATTTTTGTTTTCTCTCTCTCTCTCCTTTTATTAGGCCACTTACGCCTGCCAATGAATATGAGAAGAGGGAAGGCTTGGGTCGATGCTGGTTTATGAGCGCTTGTTAGGGTGAGTGGGTTGCCTAACTACCGCTGACATCATCTTGTTTTATATATATATATATATATATATATATTCTATGTATGCATTCTGTGTTATTTTGTGTACTTTTTGTACTTTTTTGTCACTAGTTTTTCCTTTCTTGTGTCTCTTGCTGATCCTCCCTACCCCTTGTGGGAGTAATGGCTGGCTACTGACTATGATTGACTGTATTATGTTTTTTTTCTTTTTTTTTTTTTCATGTGTAGGATTGTTATTATGAGTACTTTCTTTTTATAGCCTGTCATTTTGTTTGTGTGTCACCTCTGTTCTTCATGAATTGCCTGTATTTGAATAGGTGGATTAGGTGACAAGTGGGAGCATCAAAGCGTCAAAAACTGATCCTATCATTTCATCAAATCTGCAAAAAGCTATCAGTACATCAAATTTTCCAGATGTGTTCATTTTGTCAAAAAACAGTTTTTCCCAATGTGTAAAAAAGTTTATATCACTTCAATGCATCAAAAGTTGGAAGTCATCGATGTATCAAAAATGTTAACCCCATTCTTACTAGGTTAGGTTAGGTAAGGTTGTTAGGTTAGGCTAATATTAACCCCATTCTTACTAGGTTAGGTTAGGTAAGGTTGTTAGGTTAGGCTAATGTTAACCCCATTCTTACTAGGTTAGGTTAGGTAAGGTTGTTAGGTTAGGTTAATGTTAACCCCATTCTTACTAGGTTAGGTAAGGTTGTTAGGTTAGGCTAATGTTAACCCCATTCTTACTAGGTTAGGTTGTTAGGTTAGGCTAATGTTAACCCCATTCTTACTAGGTTAGGTTAGGTAAGGTTGTTAGGTTAGGCTAATGTTAACCCCTAACTATTTTTGATGATATGATATCATCCAGTCAGTTTCAGCCTTTTGTCAAATTGAAAAGGTCCAACTTGTTTGATGCTTTGAAAAGATTGGGTTTTTGATGTATTGATAGGGCTGACACCCTTGGAATAGTTTTGACGCTTTGCAGGCGCCCCGGTGACAAGTTGATATTGAGAACCGCTTCTTACAATGAATAATCTAATTCATTCATTTCACTCCCAACAAAAAACACCTCCCAATGAAATTAATGAAAGCATGTGATCTTCCCAGGATTCGAACCTGGGTTACCACATACAGATCTTAAACACCATTACACCATCAAGACAGTAAAAGGTTAAGTACATGACTACGATTTTATATCCTTATATCGAATACTGGATATCAATCTAATCATGTACTGCACACTGAATAGCCTAATGTTTAAGTGAAAGGAAATAATATTTTATATGAGAATATGGAAGGGTTGGGTCGATCTAGTTTATGATGAGCGCTTGTTAAGGTGAATGGATTGCCGAACTACCCCTGCTATCTTCTTGTTTTGTGTATATCGTTGTTCTGCATTATGGGACAAAGTTGATATTTAGTTTGGTTTATTTATTTATCAATGTAATTATATTTTGTTACATGATTACCAGTACTTCTGTTATTTTCGTACATATCATTAGGTTTAGTTTGTTGTTCTTGTATTGATGGATCAGGTGATAAAGTTGATATTGTGAATCGCTTCTTCTAATGAATGTGAGAATAGGAAAGGCGTGGGTCGATGATGATTGATGACCGCTTGTTAGGGTGAATGTTTGCCTAGTTACCCCTGCTAACATTGTCATCTTGTTTTCTATGTGTTTTTATTATGAATACAAGAGACTGAGGTTCTCGAAAAGGGGCTCCAGTCCTGACGCTACTCTTGACTTACAGTGTGCTGGCTTAATAATCCAGAAGGGTTGATAGCCTCTGAAGTCCTATTTTAACTAATTATGAATAATGGGACAAATATAATTATAAGTTTTGTTATTATTTGTACTACATAATATGACTACCAGCACCACTGTTATTTGCTTACATATATCCATGTATGTGTTATTGTTCTTGTATTGATAGATTAGGGGAGAAAGTTGCAATGAATGTGAGGGTAAGGAAGCCTTGGGTCGATATTGATTGATGACTGCTTGTTAGGGTTAGTAGATGGCCTTACTACCCAACTACCCCTGGTACAGTCTGGCATTTTTGTCCTGCTTCTCTTGTACTTTCCATGTTCCGGTTCAATTTTCTTGAACCTGTAGAATTAGGAAACCCATAGAGCTCGTTCTTCTGTTCATTGTTGTTATTGTGTTGGGTGAATTAGGGGACATAATTGTTAGTTAGTTGATATAGGACTCCAGAGGCTATCAACCCTTCTGGATTATAAAGCCAGCTCACTGTAAAGTCAAGAATACCGCCAGGACTGGAGCCCCTTTTCGAGAACCCCAGTCCCTTGATATTATTGGTACTGACAATGTCTTATTACGATGCCTACGAAAGGAGGGAAGGCTTGGGTCAGGGCTGGTTTATGACCACTCGTTAAGGGGATGCAGACCGTTTTTCTGGAACCCCTTCTCCCTAATGTTTAGCTCCACTAGTTTTGAGATTATAAGACGTTCGGTTCGTCCCATTAGTTTGGCGATTTTAACACCTTTCGCCCGATTTCGTTGTCAATTTTAAGACCTTTCGTGCCATTTAGGTGTCGATTATTTCCTGGCGAGTGATAGCAAGCCTGCAATTTTAGGAGGAATCGGCCTACGGCCAAGACATTTTTCGACCAAAAAATTTACAAATTTATCTTGGGGTGTTTTTCTAAGCTTGATGGAGGTCTAGGGAGGAAACTAAAAAAAATATAATAATAAATTAATTAATAGACCAAACAAACGGCCAGTCTCCCCTTACGGTGAGTATATGGCCTGACTACCCAACTACCCTGGCATATTGTTTAGTATATATTGTTGTTATGAATTATGGGACAAATTTGATAAGGACCACCCAATTCCCTACCCCTTACATTTCTTCTGTTTTTCTATTTTTTGTTTTTTCCTACATATGATTGCCCTGTTATTTTCATATACTGTTTATCATTATGTATGGCTTGTTATTGTAGTTGTGTTGATGGTTTAGGAGATATAGTCCATATAAGGATCTCTTCTTACTTGCTGTGAATATGAGAATGGGGAAGTCGATAGCCTACTGTTTAATGAGCGCTATCCTGGTATATGAGTGCTATACTATCGAAATGCTTAGTTATTCTACATGTATATCTGGCTAAGTTTTGTTCTTGTTTTTGATGGTTAGTTAGCCTAGTTAAAATAGGACTTCAGAAGCTATCAACCCTTCTGGAGTATTCAGCCAGCACACTGTAAATCAAGAATAGCGTCAGAACTCGAAACCTTTTCGAGAACTCCAGTCCTTTTTTATTTTTTTTTGTAGTTGCGGAACTTTAGTGTGTATTAACTTATTCAGTACCGGTGCCGTCCTTTTAAGTTTATTCTGATTACCGGTACTGTTAGACAATTCAATTAAGTTTCAAAGAGGCCTCCAGCAATTAAGGCTTCGAACTATCTCATTTTTTTTTTTGTTTTTTTTTTTTGTTTTTTTTTTAAAGAGACAATGAACGGAGGAAGGAAAAACACAGATCAAACAAAAAGGTCCATGTGCCTAAAGGCATCCTCCATTCATAAAATGTTTGTAACAACTGGATTTAAACATTTGTAGATTGTAAGTTTGTGGAAAGCAATTCGAGGGAAGTGAATTCCAAAGAGTAGTAGCTCTGGGGATAAATGAATTCTGATAAGCAGAAGTTCTGCATTGTGGAGGAGAAAGTGTAAATTCATGGGCGCTCTCAGCTGCCCTAGTTCTACGGGGAAAGATGTGGAGAGGCGGCACAATTGAAGCAAGTTCCTCGGAACAATTGCTGTGAAAATATCTAGAATAATGCAAGGGATGCAACGTTTCTTCGTATGGATAATGTAGGAAGGTCCTGTGTGATTGCAGGGTTATTGATTAATCTAATAGCTTTATTTTGAATTTTGTCCAACTGCCTCAATGCAACCACTTAACCTATTTTGCTAACACAGACCTTCTTAAAATGCACAACATCGTCTAATTCTAGCTAGAATAAGGTTAAAACGACGTCGCCGGTACAGAAGGGGTTAAAAGCTTAGTTTAAGCTCGTATTGCGGCCGAATATTGTTGCTTACAAATTGAACTGGCGGGTTTCGGACTGCTGGTGTAAGGAATATCGCTTGAAACTCGCAAGTGGCCAATTAGCCTGACCTACCTGTGATACCTAGCTACGAACATGGGGGTATCTCTCTCTGTCAGTCTTTTTCTAGTTCTCTCTCTCTCTCTCTCTCTCTCTCTCTCTCTCTCTCTCTTTGCTATCGTATCCTTTCACTCACTTTCTCTTACTATCGGACTTTATATCTCTACTTAAATTAAATCCTGACTATCTCGCTGGGATCGTAAGGTCTGTGTGGCCAGTGTAACTACGTCTCTCTCTCTCTCAGCAGGACGAGTAATGGGGCAAGTTCTAAACATTGCTTTTGTTAGCGAGGAAACACGGGGGCTGCTTCACTTGTTTTCCTTAGGTTGTTATTGATGTTGTGTCAGGGGTCTCTCTCTCTCTCTCTCTGTTGATGTAGTGTATCAGAAAATTACTGACTTTTTTGTCTGTAATTACAAGATCAATTTGTCTACGTGAGCGGAGTATCTACCCTCTCTCTCTCTCTCTCTCTCTCTCTCTCAATGTATCTGTGACTTATCTACGCCGTATAATCAATTGGAGGTTCATATTCATAAAGGGTACAAGCTAATAGACTAATTCGTGCACTGCATATACAGTAATATTATTAGGAGCAGACGAATTATTATCCAAAACATACATTATCTCTCTCTCTCTCTCTGTGGATGTGTGGAGTATGAGGTGTGGAGAGGAGGAAGGGAGAGAGAGAGGTGAGGTGGTGTGTTGTGTCTGTGTCACGTAAGTTAGTTAAAACACAGTCTCGTAATGGCAGTGTGGTTGCTTGCTTTTCCTGTCCTGGCACGAGTGAAAAGCCTGACATCAGGCACGTTGTGGCAACGTTGACAGGTAAACCAGCGAATTGCCCGTGCCCGTAGTTGAGTGAAATCAGCAGACACTGCCCGGTGGTTTGACGGTGGCTCCACTGCCTGCACACACCCATAGACTACATAATAGGTATATTATACCTAGATACGAAAGCGTGACGTCACACGGTTAGTTTGCCGCGCGTCCTAGGGATTTGGTGGCAGCACTATTGTACTGTACAACAACCAAAGCACCTCAGTGGCTTGTCCTTATTATAGATAGTCTGTGCGCCGCGCGCGCCTGCCAGCTAGCTTGCTGCAGTTTCCAAAGTTAAGGGAATATCCGCGAAACGAGGGAGCAATAGATTAAAGAGGGAACGTATTTAAGAGTTAATTAATGTTGGTAAAAACACTTGTAAATTATTTAGTATAAATTAGAGATATATATATATATATATATATATATATATATATATATATATATATATATAAGCAAGATGAAAACATTAAGTATACATATACACTATAAAACATAGGCTACTCATATATGATGCAAGCTGTATACCTTCAAGCAACACAACAAGAATTAAATTGTAATTTTTAATATTTATTAGTATGTTACATGTTATGTAGATGTTAATTTGTCAAGTAGCACTAAAACTGGACATTTATACTTATGACATCTAGGGATATTTTGTCCCACCATTGACGTTGGCAACTCCCGAATCTCACATCAACAATGGCGGGTGTAGGAGGAGTTTTGCTTGTGTACCTCCTCATAATGACGACAATTACACGATGACTGGGGCCTCTACTTATGTCTATTTAACTATGTCATGTCTGCAGAGTCTCTGGATAATGTTCAATTGATTATTAATAGCGTTATTAGTACAAGGTAGGGATTATTAAGAATTAATGAGGACCAAGGACAAGGATAGTAATATAATGTCTTTGTGGGGACCCTCCCCTCCCATTGTCCTTTGCGGATCGTGCTGCCATCTCTCGAATGCGCGGATCCCTATTTACAGATTTGTGGCGTCTTCTTTCGTGTCTAGGTTATATGTAGTCTATGCACACACCTACATGTGGGGCCCAGGGTTACCAAATCAAGTCTGCTAGATAGTAAAGAAAAGCCGAAAATAGATAGAATAACGCCACAATCTCCACAATATCCCTCAAAAATGGCTCCAATCTCAGGAATATCGCTAGAATTCATGTCGCTAGATGTAAGAATCCAGACCAGATCATATGGCTAGAGCAAAGTAGGAAAGAAGGGTAATTGGACAGAGGAAGAACAAGCGGAGAAGTGGAAGTAAATACCCCTAGATTTAGCTGGAAAGTAGCTAGATTGACAACACTACATGTGGGCCCCCCTGGCTGTAAGTCGCTCACTACCACTGGTGGGTGTTCTGTGTTCACTACATTGTTATCGTGTTTAGCCCTCCGTCCACGTGCATCAAAGAACCTCCTGACATTCACGGGTCTTGACAAGATACCCTACAGTTAAGTGACTTGTACCGCCAACATTCGTGGCTATGGAACGGTAAAAGTAAAACGAACTTTGCAATTTACCGTCAGTTGAAAAGAAACAGACTATAGTGCTACCATTACCACAAGGGACATACACCGGAAAATAGAAACTCTACGAAATCAACATAGACGTAAAATGCGATTCGTACATAAATCCCAAATTAACGTGCTATAATGAACTCTGATTCGTCAATGATAGTGACCCAATGAGAGCATCTGTGTCGACCATGGATACTGGTACCAAAAACACTACTGACGATATTAGCTGCGGAGGGACATTCTGATGAGGAGGTATGTAGCCTACGTACGTAAGCGTTCTCTCTCTCGGATATATACTTTATTAAACTGTATTATCCTTATTCTTCTTCTTATTATTATTATTATTATTATTATTATTATTATTATATATTCTCTCTCTCTCTCTTGCACACACCTATTGTATCTCTTCATTCACACTTTCTCATATTCATCCTTTCGCTATATCTACCTTTCTCTAACACACTCTCTCTCTCTCTCTGTCTCTCTCTCTGTTGATGAAGTATATCAGAAAACCACTGATATTTATACCTGTGTAAATCCAAGATCAATATGTCTACGTGAGCGGAGTATCTACCTTCTCTCTCTCTCTCTCTCTCTCTCTCTCTCTCTCTCTCTCTCTCTCTCTCTCTCTCTCTCTCTCTCTCTCTCTCTCTCTCTCTCTCTCCATTTCAGAAATTATCCATCCATTTGTGTTTCTAATTGGAGTTATGACAAGAGGTGTTCAAGTGGGTTAGTGGGATTAATAGAGGGGACATGAAAGATGTACTAAAGCTCAGTGATTGCAAAAGAACTTGAACAATTGGTTTCAAATTAGATAAATTTCGTTTCAGAAAAGATATAGGCAAATATTGGTTTGGTAACAGTTGTAGATAGGTGGAATAGGCTACCAAGTGATATAGTGGAATAAAAAACGATAAAGAGCTTTAAGATAAAATTAGATAGGCATATGGACGAGATGGGTTGGGTGTGAGGGGGATCTGCCGAGTTTGGGCCAATCGGCGCTCTGCAGACCCAGTTTTCTGACTTCTGATCTTTTTGGTGAGGTCGGCCCCCATGGTAATAGTGAGCTGGGCCTATAATTAGGCCTTGTATTTGGGGTGGATGGGACTAGTTAGCCTTGGTCGGCAACCCATCTAGGGGAGACAACCTTATAATAATCCGGGTGGGTGGGACTCGTCGGTAAACCTGACTTTTTGGACCGACAGCAATTTTCGTATTTTTTTTTTTTTTTTTTTTTTTTCCTTCAGATATAGTGTTGTTCTATATTGAAGAGGAGCTGAAATAAGTAATTACCCATTTTCCAACAATCTAAAAACACGCCCCCCACTAGTGGGGAGGGCTATGAAGTTCAGGGAAAATGAGGGGTTAAAAGCGTAAAAATTACATTAGCCCAACCTAACAACCTTACCTAACCTATCCTAGTATTATGGGTGGGGGCTGCCGCCCCCACACCCCCGCTGGTTGGGTAACAGTGCAAAAAACACAGTACTAGGCTATGGGACATACCTTACTCCGGCAACGAGTGGCAGCGAGAGGGCAAGAGGTTCACAACAATAACATGAGTGAGGCTGCGGACGTAAGTTAAAATATGGGTAATACTCACCAGGTGAGTATTACCCATTCATTTCCGTAAGTTTAAACCTATGCGAAAAAATCTTAAGCTTTGTTACTTTGCCATCACCCATTAAGATTGCACTGTTAGCTGTGGTGCGTATTTTAGCGCTATTTTTGTTTTCTCCCTTTTAATAAATTTCAGCTCTTAATGACATAGCAATGATGTATATGCTCTACCGGACCTATTAGGCCTAAACAGATCGATGGGCTAACTGTCGGTCCAAATCATCAGTATAACCGACTCGTCAGCCTTGGTCAGCAACCTGTCTAGGGGAGTAAACCTAATACAAATCCGTATTGCTTATCTAAGTGTAAGGCAGGTTAGTGGATGGAATAGCCGAACACCACTGTAGAAAAATAGTGCTAACAAGATACATACAGTAGAGGGCCTCGGAGTCGGACGGATCCTAAATTGAGTGGTCAATCCTATAAGTCCTTCAATAAACTGGGTCGGGTTGTCCCTCTACAGGGAATAGGTCCGTTTGGGGGCCTTCTGTGTATGGCCACCCTCATAAGGGGAATAAGGCATCTGGCAATAGATAGATAGATAGAATTGGGGTTGGGTGTGAGAAGGATCTTCCAATTGGCTTTCTGCAGACTCCCATTTGCTTATGTTCTTAACCGTCTCCGACATATGACGCGATTTTGAGCCTATTGGGGATACTTTAAAGCCTTTGTTACCATCAGGGGTATTTAGAAACATTTAATTTAGTTACTTCAACCTCTGCAGTTGTCTTTGAGTTAGCTGTGGGCAGAACACTAATTTTGGAGAGGTAATTATGAGTGAGAGAACTCTATTTCTTATTGCTAATCTGTCAACCTGGTTCTGCGCCATAAATGCGTGAAAGGGTTAAGTCTTTCTCTCCCTCCCCCCCCCTCCCCCCCCAGCACCCTATCAGAGGAGGCTGGGGTAGCGGGAGGGAGGGGAAAAAGTTATAATAGGCACTTCACTGGGCCTAGTGTGTGAGAGAGAGAGAGAGAGAGAAAATTATTAATGCATAGGCCTATATAGTTCACCATTTTTTCGCCTCGTAAGATGTGAAAATGTAACAAACTGCATAAGTAGATTTATGCTCAGGAGAGAAAGTGTGCGTTTGTGTGTGTGCGAAGAGTTAGCGTGACTTTACGTAGATGCATGAAATTCACAGCACAAACTGGTTCCAATTGGGCGATCTTGTAATTTTCAGGTCTGTGGATCGATCGTCCGGGGGTCCTTCCTACAGTATATGTATACTGTATATAATCTCTAGCACCTTCCCCAGTTTTCAAATGTATTTTTTTTATTTTTTTATTTTTTTATTTTTTTTTTGGGGGGGGGGGTTACTTTCCTATTTATGGATCCCTCCACTCTATAATTTATTTCCTTAGCTTTACTTTCAACTTCGTTCTTGTTCCCTTCGTTTATTAAGTCACTCGTTATTTAATCTATTTTATTGTTGATAGCGTTCCACCTTGTACTCTTCTGCTTTGGCTTTTTTTTTCCTCCTTACGCTCTACTATTTAAAGACCTCTCATCTCCCCAACCTAACTATTCCCCATTAACTTTAATTTAACTTTGTTTATTCCTATTTATGTTGTATTTAATATTTTATTCATTAGTATCTTCCTTTATTTTTATTTTTGTCAATCCATTCCTACTTTCCTTTGTCTTCCTTCCATTCCTCCCTTCCTCTCCCTCCCTCTATCTATCATCTTAATCACTCAATTCTGGTGACCCCATCCATTAATCCATATATATCTCCCTCATTCCTTTCCTCTGTTATTTATTGGACCGCCTCCTTATACCCTCTTCCTTCGTTTGTCTCTTGTTTCAGGGGAATTAGTTCACTTTCTGGTCGATTTTGTAATTTATCTATATATGTTTTTCGAGTTCCTCCCTAAGCCTCCATCAAACTTCAAAAATAAACAAGCTCAGGACCCTCTTTCAAGATATATTTGTACATTTTTCGATAGAAAAAATTCCTGGCCGAAGGGCGGTTTCTACCAGGGAGAAGGACGTTACCGGTATAGGATGGGTTAATGCTATCATCCCTCTCTCCTCCTCCCTCTTCTTCTTCTTTTAGTCGTTGTATTAATTTTTACATCCAATATCCATCTAACTATAGTTGGTTTTATTTCAGTTGGCGGTAAATTGAATCCCTTAGCAGCTGTTTTCGTTGTACAGTGAGTAAATAGGAATGTACTACGCCTCTGCGTAATTCAAAGGGTTTATTGAGATCGTATTTACCCCTTTGAGCCATAGAGGTAGATTATATGCTTTAAATAAATCATAATGGTAACCAGAATATGATGCAAATTACGTCATTGTGCCGAAGGAGTTAAATTGGCTAGCAAGGTACAAAGGGGTACAAAGGAAATCAAGCAACAACATATCTAGTGACCCCTCTAGGCTGCTTGCCCTCCAAAACACTGAGGATCGTGTTCAAACAGTGGTTTAGAGTGGGTAAGGGAACATTGGAAAGGGAACTACTGCCCTGGAACTAATGTCCGTGGCAGGATTAGGAAGTTAGTAGGGGACAGATGGGTAGGTGTAAAAGGTCATTGATATTGAACCAGCCGGTTAAATTTTGGAAACTAACTTTAAATATACATTGAGGCTAAGTGTTTAGTTACGCTTACATACACTTGATATTCTAGAGCTTAAATATTTTCGATGAGAGAGAGAGAGAGAGAGTGGGAGAGAGTCAGAGTGAGAGAGAGCATTCTTGAGATCCAGATTAAGACATTAAGACAAGTGAATCTCCTTAATGTAACCAGGAAACGACCTTTGGCAATATAATACAGTGAAATGTTAAAATGTGTTAAACTAATACCGTGATCTGTTATGTGTTAAACTAATACCGTGATCTGTTATGTGTTAAACTAATACCGTGATCTGTTATGTGTTAAACTAATACCGTGATCTGTTATGTGTTAAACTAATACCGTGATCTGTTATGTGTTAAACTAATACCGTGATCTGTTATGTGTTAAACTAATACCGTGATCTGTTATGTGTTAAACTAATACCGTGATCTGTTATGTGTTAAACTAATACCGTGATCTGTTATGTGTTAAACTAATACCGTGATCTGTTATGTGTTAAACTAATACCGTGATCTGTTATGTGTTAAACTAATACCGTGATCTGTTATGTTTTAAACTAATACCGTGATCTGTTATGTGTTAAACTAATACCGTGATCTGTTATAATGTATTTACTTCGTATACTTCGTATTTGGTATATTGTATTGTTAAGGGGAGGCAGACCGTTTTTCTGGACCCCCTTCTCCCTAATGTTGGTTCAATGTTATTTTAATACCATGAATTTTGTTGATATATTTGAAGATCAATATTGAATCTATATGCTCTAAAGATCATAAGAAAATTTGTTTTAACCCTCGGCAAAACCTAATAAAAAAGTATGGTACTAAAATGTCTTTTTCGTAACAAGGTTGTCAATACGGTACTTCCAGTTATCGATACCTCTAAAGATCATATGAAAATGTGTTAAACCCTCGGAAAACCCTAATGTAAAAGTATAGTACTAACATTTAATTTTCGTAACAAGGTTGTCAATACGGTACTTTCCCGTTATCAATGTACAATCAAAGCTGAAGATTGCAGAGTAAACACCGTAGACTTCATGACTTTTCTTTCACCTTCGTATAATCGACAGCCATATTTTTGTTTTATTTACTAAGGGATTAGTACTCCACCAGCGGGGGTGTGGGGGCGGCAGCCCCCACTCATAATAATAGGTTAGGTTAGGTAAGGTTGTTAGGTTAGACTAATGTCTTTTCAAATCACTATCTGGGGCGTGTCTCGACATCGATCGATAGGCCTAATGGGGAAAATAGGTTTTCCCGATATTTCTAATTAATTACAAACACTATATATTGATGCAAATTATTATTATTTTTTTATAAAAAACACTGAAAATTCGTGGTATTAAAATAACATTTTTCCCTAATGTTTAGCCCCACTAGTTTTGAGATTATAAGACGTTCAGCCCATTAGTTTGGCGATTTTAACACCTTTCGCCCCATTTCGTTGTCAATTTTAAGACCTTTTGTGCCATTTAGGTTTCGATTTTTCCTGGCGAGCGATAGCGAGCCTGCAATTTTAAGAGGAACCGGCCTTCGAAAAAAATTGCAAATTTATCTTGAAGGGGGCCCTAGGGTATGTTTCTCTAAGCTTGATGGAGATCTAGAGAGGAAACAAAAAATATATGAATAAATGAATTAATAGACCAAACAAACGGCCAGTCTCCCCTTAACAAACATGTGTGTGAGAGAAAGAGATGTTGTAAAGTAGGTGAAAATAGGTTAGCCTAAACTGATACAGATGCGGAAATACACTAGACTACTAGGCTAAGTGAGGTACCTTTATACACTAGACTACTAGGCTAAGTGAGGTACCTTTATACACTTAGACTACTAGGCTAAGTGAGGTACCTTTATACACTAGACTACTAGGCTAAGTGAGGTGCCTTTATACACTTAGACTACTAGGCTAAGTGAGGTACCTTTATACACTAGACTACTAGGCTAAGTGAGGTACCTTTATACACTAGACTACTAGGCTAAGTGAGGTACCTTTATACACTAGACTACTAGGCTAAGTGAGGTACCTTTATACACTTAGACTACTAGGCTAAGTGAGGTACCTTTATACACTTAGACTACTAGGCTAAGTGAGGTACCTTTATACACTAGACTACTAGGCTAAGTGAGGTACCTTTATACACTTAGACTACTAGGCTAAGTGAGGTACCTTTATACACTTAGACTACTAGGCTAAGTGAGGTACCTTTATACACTTAGACTACTAGGCTAAGTGAGGTGCCTTTATACACTTAGACTACTAGGCTAAGTGAGGTACCTTTATACACTTAGACTACTAGGCTAAGTGAGGTACCTTTATACACTAGACTACTAGGCTAAGTGAGGTACCTTTATACACTTAGACTACTAGGCTAAGTGAGGTACCTTTATACACTAGACTACTAGGCTAAGTGAGGTACCTTTATACACTAGGCTAAGTGAGGTACCTTTTTACACTTAGACTACTAGGCTAAGTGAGGTACCTTTATACACTAGACTACTAGGCTAAGTGAGGTACCTTTATACACTAGGCTAAGTGAGGTACCTTTATACACTAGACTACTAGGCTAAGTGAGGTACCTTTATACACTTAGACTACTAGGCTAAGTGAGGTACCTTTATACACTAGACTACTAGGCTAAGTGAGGTACCTTTATACACTAGGCTAAGTGAGGTACCTTTATTAGTCTCGTGGTAAGTTGCCTGCCTCGTAACCCAAGGGCCCCGGGTACGATTCCCGCTCGGGGTGCAGATTTTCGGGGGGGCTATTTCCACATCTAACGAAATTTAGGTGTGTTGGTCAAATTGTTAATATGGTTGAAAGTAAGCTCCGAGCTCCATAACCCTCCTTACGGGCATTGTGTAAAAAACAAATCCTCCAATGAGTGTGTGTCGAAAATACAAAGGAATAACAAAGCAATAGATCTATTTTTATTTCGAATATTCAACTGGTTGAAATAGTGTACTGGTTGAAATAGTCTACTGGCACGAAAGATCTTAAAATTGAAAAACAAAATGGGCAAAAGGTCTTAACATCACCTAACTAAGGGGGCTAACGTCTTATAATACCAAAACTAATGGGGCTAAGCATGAGGGAGAAGGGGGTCCAGAAAAATATATCTTCTTAAAGTTGTCTTAGGCTTAGGATGGAATACATTACCATAATTAATAGATTCGAGTAAAAGGTTTGAGACGGCCTTTTGTGCTTACACTAATTCGGTGATGATGATGGTGGTGGTGATAGTGATTAAGAGGATAGTCATCTGGTCTTTCACGTCTTTAATTAGTATCAATTAACTCACCTATCTTCTCTGTTTGTCTGTCTGTCTGCCTGCTTCTCTCTCTCTCTGTCTGTCTGCTTCTGTCAGTCTGCTTCTCTCTCTCTATCTCTCTCTCTCTTACAGTACAAAAGTGGTCTGCTGTGGATGCCTATCTGGGATAACTTTGATGACTTGACTCTTTGTCCTGTATGAATGTATGTATGTATTCTGCACTCGTTGATAAGATAGTATTGCTCTATACACTATTTTTCAGGAAGAGTATCTCCCCGGAATGGCTGTAAGGTCTCCGGGATACTGACCATTCCTTGCACCTCCTTGTAACTCGCACCCTTGTCTAACTTCCCTGTAGTATATAGAAGTACACAATAAACAAGCAATAACAGGTCTTCCGACCCCTTGAGGTTACTTGCTCCCTAAGTTATTGCTATTTTAAGTGCCCAACAGTTTCTCAGAGAGGATATGATAGTGTGAACTCAATTAGTTTAATACAATATGAATACAGTACAAAGGAAATTATTTATTCATTTACAAATTCAGTCACCCATGGGTTTCGGGCAAGGTGCTTGTCTAGGCGAACTTTATAAGAATCAACGGTGTTGCAGTCTATAGCATCTCGGGGAAGCCCATTCCACAGATTGACAACCCGATTAGATAAGTTCTTATATTCATGCGAGTTGAATTATTTACCGCTGCTTTTGTAACCATTTCCCCATGTGTAATTTGACTGGTCGATTGTAAAGTACTTACTGCAGTTCAAATTGTCGATGCCTTTGATGATATTGAAAACTTGAATTAAGTCACCTCATATCTCCGCTGTGTTAGGGGAAAAAGATTCCATTCCTCAAGACGTTCCTCATATGGCTTGCTCCTCAAACACGGTATCATTTTGGTAACTTAACGTTGAACTCGTTTGTAGTGTCTCCCTGGAATATACCGCAAGGTCTTCGAAATACCAACCATTCACTGTACCTCCTTGTAACTCTCACCCTTGTCTAACTCCCTGGCCAGATTCCTCCTTCCAGAATTTACGTTTTGCGACTGGGGGAGGGTCAGCAAGGGGTCACATAAATATTGTCGAGGTAAGGGGGTGAGGGAAAGCTGATCTGGTAAGGGGGAGGAAGGAAGGGAGAAGTGGGAGGGTGGGTGGGTGGGGCCGCAGGAGGAGGGAAGGATGTTGGGAAGTAGAGAGGGAGAGAAGGAAAGGTGGGTGGGAAAATTAGGGAGTGGGAAAAGGGGAAAGAGAGGGAGAGAGGAAGGGAGGGAGGGATGAATGGAAAATGGGTGGAAGGAAGGAAGAATGGAAGGAAGTGAAGGAGGAGGGAGGAAGAAAGGAAGGGAGTGAGGGAGGAAGGAAGGGAGGGAAGAAGGGGGGGGGGTGAGGTAGGGAACAAGGGGGAGAGTGAGGAAGGGAGGAAAGAAAGAAGGAGAGAGGGATCGTACAGGAAGGTAGGAAAGAAGGGGGAGAGTGAGAAAGGGAGGGAGCTACAGAAAGGGAGGTCGGGAAAAAGGAGGGAGGGTAGAGTTTAAGTAAGAAGTAAGATCAATATCATATGAAATACTACAACCGTTGAATATGATCGTATTCACAGCCCACCGTGGGTTTCTCAGGTTTGTGTATGCAGCTTTTTGATTATCAACTACCAAATTTGCATTCGATAGATAATTAAATATGTTTTTATGGTGGCAAATCAAAGTTGCCTTATTCTCAGCCCACTTAATTGATTACCGCCAAGAATAACAACAACATCAACCACATGCAAAGCCACAACAATATCCAATAACAACAGATCCAATCACCCATTAGCCTTCCCCCTTCGACGTAGGAAAACATAAATGTGTTAGCTGGTGGTGTATAAGAGGTGAAAATAAAGTTATCAGGGGTGCAAGGGGGCTGAAGGAAAGAGGGGGCAAGATGGCAGAAAAAAAGAACTAAAGGTTTTATATACGATCTGTACCGGTGACGTCCTTTTTACTATATTCTGGTAACTATTAGATGATTTATACAAGCTTAGGACAGACCTCGAACAATTAGAAGGCTACACAGTATCTCATTTTATCCTTAGAGATATTTTCAGTATATTCTGGCAACTATTAGATTATTTTTAACTAGCTTAGGAAGGACCCCGAACAATTATATGCTACACGGTATCTCATTTAATCCTTTCAGCTACCACAGATCACTCCTTAGCTGAATATAATCGTCTAATAAGTGTCCAAATAGATATAAAGATAAAGTTATCAGGGGTGCAAGGGGGTGGAAGGATAGAGGGTGGGCCAGATGGTAGAAGAAAAGAGCTAAAGGTTTTATATAAGATCTGTACCAGCGACGTCCTTTTTACTATATTCTGGCAACTATTAGATGATTTTAACAAGCTTAGGAAGGACTCCGAACAATTAAAAGGCTACACAGCTACACAATATCTCATTTAGTGCACTGAATTTCGGTGTGAATATCCTAGGTTCGAATCCTTGGAGTGCCACATATGTATCCATTAGTCTCATTCACTTCATTAATTAGGTTTTGTGACGCCTCCCGGCGTTAGCAGAATGGTTGCGTGGGGCATTGCAGCTCGCTAGCGCTCGCCAGGATGGGGGGATAGGCTACAGGTGTCCTAGAATGATCTGCTTTATTTCATTAGTGTCGTGTTGCCACAGGCAGTCTAGAAGTGGTCTTTGTTTTGGTCTGTGGCCGCGCCTTATATTTTATAATTCGCTATAATATAAGTGTTGCTTGTGTGGGAGGCGAGCGAGAGAGTGTGAAGTACACCCAGCAGCGTGGTGAGCTATGACGCGGCTCGCTTGGGTGCTGACGGCGTTGGCGGCCGGGTGGTCAACTAGTCCCTTCCCGTCGCTGCCTCGTGTTCTTTACCAGCTCAGAGGCAGAGCTTGCCTGACACGCGTATCACTTACGTCCTTTGCAATTCTGTCCCCCCATACTCGCTACTTTGCATACTATCTCTCTCTCTCGACTTCTCCTTTCTCATTCTCTAATCTTTATTAAACTCAACATCCCTTCTGGTTTCAGCATAGACGTTCACCGTCGACCAGTCGTATTGTACGCGAAGCTCTCAGATATTTCCATGCATTAGGTTAAGGATGCTTTATTGAGGTTTAGAGAGACGGACTTTTCCGTATGTGTCCTCTCTCGGGAAGGTTGTAGACCGGTATATGTCTCCCTTGCATGGTGTTGAGTGATTCTGTTTGGTTATCTAAAGCTAGACTAGGGGTAAGGTTACTGTGTCGTTGTCTCCGATGTGTGCAGTGTTAGCTAAGCTCTGCACGACATCGACAGGTACTGTGGGAGCCTAAGTTGTCTTCGGGTTGGTTTACTTTGCGAGCACAGCGCTGTGGTGTGAGAGGGCCATAGCCTATCCCTCACAACATAGTGCTGCCTGTTTGTGTTGACTTCTGAGGGATCGCCAGGATAGAGCTAGGTACTAGAGACCTAGATTTATCAAGAGAGCATCCCCGTCATATAACGTAATCTTCATTATACCACCCTCGGACAACGTTAGGCTACGAGCCGCATGCTCGCCCATTGTTGCCCTGCCTTGATACCCCAGCTAGACTTTATTAACTGAGCAGACACTGGTTAGAGATAAGCCCCCATTATTATATGTATGCAGCATTATTATTCACTGCACTTTTGAGCCGAGGTTGTTGTTGAGTTGCACAACCCGAGTAGGCTGTTGCGTTGTGTCACGAAGCATTTCTTTAGTTGTCAAGCATTACTACCTTTGCGCAGTCTTTATTATTCGCCTGCCTATTATTACTATATGTCCTAGCATTTATTGTGACCCGTATTCTGCATTATAATTGTTCAAGATTCTTTACGAACATCTTCCCAGCATCAGACTTATTTCAGAAGTTTCCAGTTGATGTTGCAGGACTAGCATTGCACTTTCGTTATTACAGGAGTGCCAGTTATTTGAGTATCTACCGTAACGTTAATTAATCACGTTAACTATCTTTTCTTTGTGTAACATAATCGAGTAATCTTTTACTGTTTGAGAATAGGCGGTTTCATTGAGCGTCAGCCTAGTGTGTGTGCACCAGTTACCGAGTCATAGGATACCTCGTTGTCCAGGCACGACTCAGGGCGGTAATGGTGTTTTGTTTTCCAGTGTTTAAGGCAGGGGTTGGATCTAGTGTTACCGTTGTTGCTTTTTGCCATTATCTAGTCCAATGTTGAAGAGCCCTGTGTCTTTGAGAACCTGGATCGTAACAGTTTATTTGTAAGTTAATTGGTGGGTTGGTGATGATATGAAAATAGGAATTAGTCCTTTGAGCTACCACAGATCCTTCCTAAACTGAACAAAATTAGTCTAATAGTGTCCAGAAAATGACGGAAGAGGACGTCACCTGTACTGAACGGGTTAATTCTGATATATTTTGATGCCTCGATAAATGTAAAGGAGCTTCTATATTGTAAATATCTGGTTAAAAAGTAAACCTACGAAGATACGATGACGCGTTTCTTTTCTGTTTTTGTTTGCTATTATTAGACGATTTTATTCAGATTAGGAAGGGTATATGGACGTCAGAGGGTTTATTGGGATAGTCTTTACCCTTTTGACGTCCACAGATCCTTCCTAAATTGTATAGAATTGTTTATTGATAGCCAGAATAAACAGTCAAAATGCCTCATATTTTTTTCAGAACTTGATTCTGGTACATTTTAGAGACTTGATAAAATTAAAGGAACCTCCGAAATGCAAATATCTGGTAAATAATTAAGAAGAATGGTCGTATAAGAGGTGATAATAGGAGAATGAGAGTATAAGTAGTGATAATTGGATAAGCGGTGTGTAGGAAGTGATACTAGGAGAATGAGAGTATAAGTAGTGATAATTGGATAAGCGGTGTGTAGGAAGTGATACTAGGAGAATGAGAGTATAAGTAGTGATAATTGGATAAGCGGTGTGTAGGAAGTGATACTAGGAGAATGAGAGTATAAGTAGTGATAATTGGATAAGCGGTGTGTAGGAAGTGATACTAGGAGAATGAGAGTATAAGTAGTGATAATTGGATAAGCGGTGTGTAGGAAGTGATACTAGGAGAATGAGAGTATAAGTAGTGATAATTGGATAAGCGGTGTGTAGGAAGTGATACTAGGAGAATGAGAGTATAAGTAGTGATAATTGGATAAGCGGTGTGTAGGAAGTGATACTAGGAGAATGAGAGTATAAGTAGTGATAATTGGATAAGCGGTGTGTAGGAAGTGATACTAGGAGAATGAGAGTATAAGTAGTGATAATTGGATAAGCGGTGTGTAGGAAGTGATACTAGGAGAATGAGAGTATAAGTAGTGATAATTGGATAAGCGGTGTGTAGGAAGTGATACTAGGAGAATGAGAGTATAAGTAGTGATAATTGGATAAGCGGTGTGTAGGAAGTGATACTAGGAGAATGAGAGTATAAGTAGTGATAATTGGATAAGCGGTGTGTAGGAAGTGATACTAGGAGAATGAGAGTATAAGTAATGATAATTGGATAAGCGGTGTGTAGGAAGTGATACTAGGAGAATGAGAGTATAAGTAGTGATAATTGGATAAGCGGTGTGTAGGAAGTGATACTAGGAGAATGAGAGTATAAGTAGTGATAATTGGATAAGCGGTGTGTAGGAAGTGATACTAGGAGAATGAGAGTATAAGTAGTGATAATTGGATAAGCGGTGTGTAGGAAGTGATACTAGGAGAATGAGAGTATAAGTAGTGATAATTGGATAAGCGGTGTGTAGGAAGTGATACTAGGAGAATGAGAGTATAAGTAGTGATAATTGGATAAGCGGTGTGTAGGAAGTGATACTAGGAGAATGAGAGTATAAGTAGTGATAATTGGATAAGCGGTGTGTAGGAAGTGATACTAGGAGAATGAGAGTATAAGTAGTGATAATTGGATAAGCGGTGTGTAGGAAGTGATACTAGGAGAATGAGAGTATAAGTAGTGATAATTGGATAAGCGGTGTGTAGGAAGTGATACTAGGAGAATGAGAGTATAAGTAGTGATAATTGGATAAGCGGTGTGTAGGAAGTGATACTAGGAGAATGAGAGTATAAGTAGTGATAATTGGATAAGCGGTGTGTAGGAAGTGATACTAGGAGAATGAGAGTATAAGTAGTGATAATTGGATAAGCGGTGTGTAGGAAGTGATACTAGGAGAATGAGAGTATAAGTAGTGATAATTGGATAAGCGGTGTGTAGGAAGTGATACTAGGAGAATGAGAGTATAAGTAGTGATAATTGGATAAGCGATGTGTAGGAAGTGATACTAGGAGAATGAGAGTATAAGTAGTGATAATTGGATAAGCGGTGTGTAGGAAGTGATACTAGGAGAATGAGAGTATAAGTAGTGATAATTGGATAAGCGGTGTGTAGGAAGTGATACTAGGAGAATGAGAGTATAAGTAGTGATAATTGGATAAGCGGTGTGTAGGAAGTGATACTAGGAGAATGAGAGTATAAGTAGTGATAATTGGATAAGCGGTGTGTAGGAAGTGATACTAGGAGAATGAGAGTATAAGTAGTGATAATTGGATAAGCGGTGTGTAGGAAGTGATACTAGGAGAATGAGAGTATAAGTAGTGATAATTGGATAAGCGGTGTGTACGAAGTGATACTAGGAGAATGAGAGTATAAGTAGTGATAATTGGATAAGCGGTGTGTAGGAAGTGATACTAGGAGAATGAGAGTATAAGTAGTGATAATTGGATAAGCGGTGTGTAGGAAGTGATACTAGGAGAATGAGAGTATAAGTAGTGATAATTGGATAAGCGGTGTGTAGGAAGTGATACTAGGAGAATGAGAGTATAAGTAGTGATAATTGGATAAGCGGTGTGTAGGAAGTGATACTAGGAGAATGAGAGTATAAGTAGTGATAATTGGATAAGCTGTGTGTAGGAAGTGATACTAGGAGAATGAGAGTATAAGTAGTGATAATTGGATAAGCGGTGTGTAGGAAGTGATACTAGGAGAATGAGAGTATAAGTAGTGATAATTGGATAAGCGGTGTGTAGGAAGTGATACTAGGAGAATGAGAGTATAAGTAGTGATAATTGGATAAGCGGTGTGTAGGAAGTGATACTAGGAGAATGAGAGTATAAGTAGTGATAATTGGATAAGCGGTGTGTAGGAAGTGATACTAGGAGAATGAGAGTATAAGTAGTGATAATTGGATAAGCGGTGTGTAGGAAGTGATACTAGGAGAATGAGAGTATAAGTAGTGATAATTGGATAAGCGGTGTGTAGGAAGTGATACTAGGAGAATGAGAGTATAAGTAGTGATAATTGGATAAGCGGTGTGTAGGAAGTGATACTAGGAGAATGAGAGTATAAGTAGTGATAATTGGATAAGCGGTGTGTAGGAAGTGATACTAGGAGAATGAGAGTATAAGTAGTGATAATTGGATAAGCGGTGTGTAGGAAGTGATACTAGGAGAATGAGAGTATAAGTAGTGATAATTGGATAAGCGGTGTGTAGGAAGTGATACTAGGAGAATGAGAGTATAAGTAGTGATAATTGGATAAGCGGTGTGTAGGAAGTGATACTAGGAGAATGAGAGTATAAGTAGTGATAATTGGATAAGCGGTGTGTAGGAAGTGATACTAGGAGAATGAGAGTATAAGTAGTGATAATTGGATAAGCGGTGTGTAGGAAGTGATACTAGGAGAATGAGAGTATAAGTAGTGATAATTGGATAAGCGGTGTGTAGGAAGTGATACTAGGAGAATGAGAGTATAAGTAGTGATAATTGGATAAGCGGTGTGTAGGAAGTGATACTAGGAGAATGAGAGTATAAGTAGTGATAATTGGATAAGCGGTGTGTAGGAAGTGATACTAGGAGAATGAGAGTATAAGTAGTGATAATTGGATAAGCGGTGTGTAGGAAGTGATACTAGGAGAATGAGAGTATAAGTAGTGATAATTGGATAAGCGGTGTGTAGGAAGTGATACTAGGAGAATGAGAGTATAAGTAGTGATAATTGGATAAGCGGTGTGTAGGAAGTGATACTAGGAGAATGAGAGTATAAGTAGTGATAATTGGATAAGCGGTGTGTAGGAAGTGATACTAGGAGAATGAGAGTATAAGTAGTGATAATTGGATAAGCGGTGTGTAGGAAGTGATACTAGGAGAATGAGAGTATAAGTAGTGATAATTGGTTAAGCGGTGTGTAGGAAGTGATACTAGGAGAATGAGAGTATAAGTAGTGATAATTGGATAAGCGGTGTGTAGGAAGTGATACTAGGAGAATGAGAGTATAAGTAGTGATAATTGGATAAGCGGTGTGTAGGAAGTGATACTAGGAGAATGAGAGTATAAGTAGTGATAATTGGATAAGCGGTGTGTAGGAAGTGATACTAGGAGAATGAGAGTATAAGTAGTGATAATTGGATAAGCGGTGTGTAGGAAGTGATACTAGGAGAATGAGAGTATAAGTAGTGATAATTGGATAAGCGGTGTGTAGGAAGTGATACTAGGAGAATGAGAGTATAAGTAGTGATAATTGGATAAGCGGTGTGTAGGAAGTGATACTAGGAGAATGAGAGTATAAGTAGTGATAATTGGATAAGCGGTGTGTAGGAAGTGATACTAGGAGAATGAGAGTATAAGTAGTGATAATTGGATAAGCGGTGTGTAGGAAGTGATACTAGGAGAATGAGAGTATAAGTAGTGATAATTGGATAAGCGGTGTGTAGGAAGTGATACTAGGAGAATGAGAGTATAAGTAGTGATAATTGGATAAGCGGTGTGTAGGAAGTGATACTAGGAGAATGAGAGTATAAGTGAGTAATAATAGGAAAAAGAGAGTTTAACCCCTTCTGTACCGGCTACGTCTTTTCAGTTTTATTATGTATACATTTTGATGATGTTGTGCAGCTTAAGAAGGATCTATGGCAGTAAAAAGGGTTAAGTGAGATAGTTGAAAGCCTGTTAAGTGCCAGAGACCCTTCATAAACTGAATACAATCTAGGCCTTATTAGTAGCAGCCACTAAACATTAAAAAAAAGGTCGTCGGTACAGAAGGTGTTAATAATAGAAGAATAAGAGTAAAAGTGATAATAGGAGAATGATCGTCTAAGAAGTTGATAATAAGGAGCTGTAGTAAAAAATATGTGTAAATCAAGTTATCAGCGTGGCCGGACGGATTGCCGACGGACATTTGGCCCAACGGACATTTGGCCGAACGGTTAGGTTAAGTTAGGTTAGGTTAGGTTAGGTTAGGTTAGGTTAGGTTAGGTTAGGTTAGGTTAGGTTAGGGTCTGTCGGCCAAATGTCCGTTCGGCCAAATGTCCGTCGGCAATCCGTCCGGGAGCCGTTATCAGGCCGGCTCGATGGCGGAAGTACGTAAGAAGGGGAAAGAAGGGAACCAAACTTTCTTATCTTAGTGTTAGGCCTATGTGGTGTGTGGGTGAGAGTTACATTGAGTTATATAGATACGCAGACTACACAGACCCCTAGGTTCTTACTAGGCAGTCCGGCCTTAACAAACTACTTATTATTTTGTATTTTATTTATTTATTTATTACATATTTTTTACTTTTTGTCTATGCTTTATATATTCATTATATTTTCATATCACCCCAGCCTCCTCTAGCTAGATGTCAAGCCTTCCCTTGAAAGCGTTGATTGTGTCGCTCACCGCCACTCTCGCTGGTAATTTGTTCCACTCTGTCGCCAAACTGTAGATGAAGAAACTATTTGTGACATCTAGGTTTCCCATTTTGGTCTTTAACCCTTAACTGGCGGCGCGCGACATATGTCGAGTGAAATAAATTTGGACTATGTGGCGGCGCACGACATCTGTCGAGCACCATTTTCAGCACGTAATGTTGCTGAGAGAGAGAGCTGAGCGGTGGGATGAGCGTAGTAACCTTATGACCGGTCCCCACGACCACCGCGGGTGTACTGAACTGTATTCTAACTTCCTCCCCCTCTTCTCACTCGCTACACAGGGAATTGTGTAAGGAAATTACCTTATTTCAGGGTTTTTGCACTCGTGTTGCACGATCGTTGCAAGAGAACCAGTGGTCGTACAAGGATGGTTCGGGTGTCATTGGAAAGCTCTGTTTACGCCCTTTCAGGGATAGATACTTGTTTTACGCTCTGGGTCTTATTTAGGCATCAAAATGAGCACGGAAACAACCCTATTTAGGGTAAAAAAAAAATGCTGGGTGCTACGGTCAAATAGACCACCTAGCCCGCTAAATAAGGGTTAATGTCATGACATTTCCGCGAGTTTCAATATTATTGTTAAATGTGAATGGCGCATTTCTATAGACTTTGTCGAAGCCTTTCACTATCTTGTAGCACTCAAAAGTTAACCACTCAGCCCTAATATTTTTTGTTTATTTTTTTATTGTATTTTTTCCGGGAGGGAGGGAGAGATTATTATTTGCTTAAGCTAAGATTCTATAGGTTGCGTTAGATGGAGCCTGTGAGTGGTGTGTGTGTATAAGAGAGAGAGAGAGAGAGAGAGAGAGAGAGAGAGAGAGAGAGAGAGAGAGAGAGAGAGAGAGAGAGAGAGAGAGAGAGAGAGAGAGAGAGAGAGAGAGAGAGAGAGAGAGAGAGAGAGAGAGAGAGAGAGAGAGGGGGGGGGGGGTTGTTGGTGCAGATGAAAGAAAGAGTTCAAAGAGATAGAGGTGAGAAGAAAAGGGTTAATAAAAGTATGGTTAACAGAAAAAGCGAGAGGGAGAGAGAGTGTGAGTGAGTGTAGAAGGAAAGTGTTCAAAGCAATAGAGAAAATAATTATATGTAAAGGAAAGTATTAAGAGAGAGTGAAAGAGTGTGTTTGTGTGTATGTGTGTTGGTGTACAAAAGGAATGTGTTCAAAGAGATAGAGAGCAGAAAAGTTTAAAGGAAATATTAAGAAAGAGAGAGAGAGAGAGAGAGCTTGGTGGTCTTAGTGACTGATTAAATTAAGGATTAAGTTGGCAACTAAAGGAAAAGTTTCATTTATTTCTCTCCTGGTTGGCTTGCTGATTCTCTCTCTCTCTCCGCCTTTCTATATAAATTAACGTGCTTAATTATATTGCTTAGTGGTTCTCAGTGCAAGTAAGCTATCGTCTATAATCCAATACATTCCTACGCAGATGACTCAACACTCCACAGTTCCTTCACATTTACCAATTCTTTCACCCAATCCGATCTTATAAATTCAAAAATAAACACTGCAATTTCTCTGAACCAGGACCTTTCTAGAATTAATGGATGGGGACAAAAGAATCTAGTTTCCTTTAATGCACAGAAAACCAAGTACATTCAATTTTCTAACCGACAGAATCTCACTGACTCCCATATATTTTTTAATGATGTAAATATTCCCACTTCCCCTAGTATTGACATTCTCGGTGTAACATTAACTACTAACTTGAGCTGGACACATTATGTTAGAAGCATTGCTAAGAATGCCTCTAAAAAACTGGGACTCCTGTACAGAGTTCGAAAATTCTTCACTGACGAGCAGGTGGCCATAATATATAAAAGTCATGTGCGTTCTCAGATGGATTACTGTTCACCTCTGTGGGGTGGAAGTGGAGTGGTTGCATTGAGGCAGTTGGACAAAATTCAAAATAAAGCTATTAGATTAATCAATAACCCTGCAATCACACAGGACCTTCCTACATTATCCATACGAAGAAACGTTGCATCCCTTGCATTATTCTACAGATATTTTCACAGCAATTGTTCCGAGGAACTTGCTTCAATTGTGCCGCCTCTCCACATCTTTTCCCGTAGAACTAGGGCAGCTGAGAGCGCCCATGAATTTACACTTTCTCCTCCACAATGCAGAACTTCTGCTTATCAGAATTCATTTATCCCCAGAGCTACTACTCTTTGGAATTCACTTCCCTCGAATTGCTTTCCACAAACTTACAATCTACAAATGTTTAAATCCAGTTGTTACAAATATTTTATGAATGGAGGATGCCTTTAGGTACATGGACCTTTTTGTTTTATCTGTGTTTTTCCTTCCTCCGTTCATTGTCTCTTTAAAAAAAAATAAAAATATTACAAATGTTGTTTAATCGTATATATATTCATTCCACATAAAACATTCAGTACTTTAGTTAAGCAGAATATATTTACATTAGTTTTTGGAGGAATCAAGATAAATACATATTTTTTTATTTTTGTTTTAGTTCTTTAATATTTATACTGGTTTTTATCTATATACAGCATAGGTCAGGATAAATCCCCATTTTTTTTTTTTTTTTTTTTTTTTTTTTATACATTGTGATACATATGTTGCTGGCCAAAGTGAAAGGAATGCGACATACAATATCACTATCACAGCTGATGCTTAGTTATCATGAAATAAAATCTATTTACAATTATTTACATAATTATTCGTAGTAGGAATGCATGAATTTATTCTGTAATAGTTTGCACATTGTTGAGTTGAAAGATATTAGCATTATATCTTAAAGATTAAACTGTTCGAAACATACACAACGAAGCCATTCCAACAGCTTCCTCTATCTACAACACCCTTGCTCTGCTATCTACACTCTCCCAGCCGTATGGTCCTAGTGTACTTACTGTCTGATGGCATTAAGGGAGGTCACCGTTTTTTGTTTATCTTTCTCTCTTTTCCTGGCTTGTATCCATTCGGCCCCATTCAGCCAACTGTTTTAAGACCTTTATCCCCATCCAGGTGTCGATATCTTCCTGACGAGCGATAGCGAGCCAGCTTTGTATGGAGAAATCCGGCTTCGCCGGAGAAATTTTTCTATCGAAAAATGTACAAATTTAGCTTGTCAAAACAAAAATATATATATGCTGGCTCGCTACCACTCGCCTGGAAAATATTGACACCTGGATGAGGGTAAGCGTCTTAAAACAGTAGGCTGAATGGGGCCGAAGGGTTACAAGCCAAAGAGAGAGGGAGAGAAAGAGAAAAAAGCGAGGTTGGCTCCCTTAAAGCGTAAGGCATATATTAGTATTTATATGTGAAAGAACGATCAAAGCGGATGGTTTGTGGTCTGGTTACGATAACAGCTGCTCCCCTGGATGTTTGAGGTGCCCGAGTGTTGTAGGCTGGAGTCTGTGGTTGCTGGTGTAGTGGTGCCATGTGCGTCATCTCCATCACACTTGCCTTGTAGAACACTGTCAGGCCTCCAACATTTATCTTGTGCTGTAAGGTGTAGGCTACAGAGGAGCGCCTTGTCGTTAAACCATACAGTACCAGGGACGTCCTTTTCATCATATTCTTACAACTATTAGATGACTTTCTTCAGCTTAGGAAGGACCTCTAGCAATAATACGGCTTCAGACTATCTCAACCAACCCTTTGAACTACCACAGATCCTTCCTAAGCTGCATAATATCGTCTAAATATAGCTGGAATAAAATACAACACACGTCGCTGGTACTCAAAAGGGTTAATTTACCTCCACTCCGGCTGCCAGCCTCTCTCTCTCTCTCTACCCCCTTCAGCACGATGACGCAATAATTGTCCTTATATTCTGTTTACCATTAGATGGTTTTCGTTAGCTTATGATTTACCCTTAGGACTCAAAGGGGTTAATTCGATCGCAATAAACCCTCTCAATAACTTACAGTAGGTCCTTTTTAATTAAAGTGCATACAACCATCTAATTTTAGCCAGAATAAAAGGTAAAAAGGCGTCATCGTACGGAAGGATGCTAGACATCTCATGACCATGCCATCTCACCACACAAACAAGACGAGTCACCTCAAGACCATGCCATCTCATGACCAGACCTTTTCTTCACCAGTCGGTTTCATCACCATACCAGCTCATTACCAAGCCAATTCATTATCAAGGCATCTCAATACCACACGTTGCCACATCTACTGTCTTGTACAGTGATCACGGGGGTACCCTTCCCCCCCCTCTCTCTCTCTCTCTTTCTATCTCTCTCATCTATGCAGTAAAGATAGGGATAACAAATTGCTCTCTACCCACTACAGGAACAAGTTTTCGTTTATTTTGACACACACATACCTGTAGGCCTACACGTATTATATATATATATATATATATATATATATATATATATATATATATATATATATATATATTGCAGTGCAGTACCGATAATGTGTGTTTTATATTTCAAATATATTTATACGGTTTTGTACTACTTAGGAAGGGTCATGTTAGCTAAGGTTCATTGAGATGGTTTGTAGCACTATAACTGATATAGGTCCTTCCTAATTTGAATAAGATCGCATAATAGTTAGTAAAAGACAGTAGATGTGGCAACGTGTGGTATTGAGATGCCTTGGTAATGAATTGGCTTGGTAATGAGCTGGTATGGTGATGAAACCGACTGGTGAAGAAAAGGTCTGGTCATGAGATGGCATGGTCTTGAGGTGACTCGTCTTGTTTGTGTGGTGAGATGGCATGGTCATGAGATGTCCTGATACCACTAATACAGCGGTCAGCCTCTATTAGGACTTCCTTACTTATCTCTAAAATGTCTGGCACTTCCGTGAGGCCTATCAGTTTTGTCGGGTTAATAACTTTCTAAATAAAGTTTTTTTCTAATGTTTTCAAAACTAATATAGCTGATATTGTGTAAATCGATTTCCAAATCAATGTGATGATCTTAGGACTTTTAACCCTTCTTTGGCGGCGCGCAACTTATGTCGTGTGAAATAAATTTGGACTAATTGGCGGTTCACAACTTATGTCGTGTGCCATTTTCAGCACGTAATGTTGCAGAGAGAGAGAGCTGAGCGGTGTGAGGAGCGTAGTAAGGCTATGACCGCCGCCCACCACCGCGGTGGGCCAACTGAAGTGAAAACCACCCTTCCATTCCCCCTCACACTCGCTACACAGGGAATTATGTAGGGAAAGTACCTAATTACATGGTTTTTGCACTCGTGTTGCGCGATCGTTGCAAGAAAACCAGTGTTCATACAAGGATGGTTGGGGTGTCATTGGAAAGCTCTGTTTATGCCCTTTCAGGGATAGATACTTGTTTTACGCTCTGGGTCTTATTTAGGCATGAAAATGATCACGTAAACAACCCTATTTAGGGTAAAAACACCCCGCTGGGCGGTACATATAAATTACCGCCTAGGCCGCTCGTAAGGTGTTAAAGAATTTTAATAGTTTCGAAATCTGGCCTTATTTATAATAAATGGAATGCATGGTCTCGTACAGTGGTGCCATTGTAGCGGCAACAGCTAGATCCTGTGAATTACTTCCGTCTAGCGGATCAAGATATAATAAATTCTAGCAATGTTATAGAGATTTTGACCATTTTATGGAATTTTAGAGATTTTCTGATTGCTAAAGATTATTTTAAATACTTTACAATATATTTCTAGTGACATTATGCAAGTTTTTAGTGTCTGGGGACATTTTAGCGACTTTCCAGTGCTATGCTAGCATACATTTGTGCTTCTGTATCTTACTTAAAGTCGTCTAGAGGTCCTGTCCTCACATTCGTGGTCCGCCACCGTTGCGTCCTGTATGTCCTCTATTTTATTCTACTTTTCCTCTCATTCTCGTCAATAATTCCTACATGTTATATTATATTGTTTTAGTGATAATCTAATATTATATATAACTTTTTAAAGTTGCCTGATAATTATGAAACAGGAATGAATGATGGGAGTAGGCTACTGTTTTTTAACCCGGCAGCTGCCGGGAGACTCTTAAGAGGTTTTACTGGGCAACTGCGGGGAGACTCTTAAGATCCTAGGCCTAAAATACAACTTTTAACACCTTACGAGCGGCCTATGCGGTTTATTTATGTGTACCGCCCAGCGGGGTGTTTTTAGCCAAAATAGGGCTGTTTACGTGATCATTTTCATGCCTAAATAAGACCCAGAACGTAAAACAAGTATCTATCCCTGAAAGGGCATAAACAGAGCTTTCGAATGACACCATAACGATCCTTGTATGATGGATAGTTTTCTTGCAATAACCGTGCAACGCGAGTGCAAAAAGCAGGTAATTCGGTACTTTCGGTACATAATTGAGTATGTAGCGAGTGAGAGAGGGAGGAGGGAGCTGAGATTTGTGTCAGTAGGTTCGCCGCGGTGGTCTGGAGCAGTCATACGCTCGCTAGTCTCCTGCCACCACTTGTCTCTCTCTCTCAGCCACATTACGTGCTGAAATTGCCACTCGACCTATGTCGAGCGCCGCCACATAGTCCAGCTTTATTTAACTCGACTTAAGTGGTGAGCCGCTTTTTAAGGGTTAAAAGGCCCCAGTAGCACTTGAATTTTGTTTTCCCCCTCGGCCATGCCTCATATCACTCCTCCACATCCCCTTTTTCCCCCCTTTCCCCTCTCCCCCCTTCAATTATCACCTATTTTCCCTGTTATTCCCTTCTTCTTTGGTATATTTTTGTCCAAACATTAGAAAGCCGGGTGCAGGGTATGGTCATCTGTGTGTATATGCGTGGGAAAGAGCGAGAGATAGAGAGAGAGGCCTCAGTCTCTCTCCAGGCCTCGAGAGAGGAGGAATGAAACTCTCGCTTTCAATTCGTGATATTGACCATACAAATGATATTCCCACTTGTTTTATTGTTGTAATATGTTACTATCTTCATATTAAACATAAAATAGGCGCATATGGATAAGTATTAATTATATTTATGATAAAATTACGATTTTAGTGAGGAAAGAGTCATAATACCTACTCACAGGGACATGGTGTATACTACAGGGGCTGCGCAGCCCAGAGGTTAAACATTTCTCGTATATCACAGATCAATATTTTGTATTTTCTGCCAAAGCCATATAGATAATCAGTGGTGGTGTTGAAAAACGCGGTTTAAGATGGAGAATCAATTATAACGAACCATGCTCAAATTTCACTCTCATATAAATTGTATTCACAAGAATACCTTTACTATTGGGTCATTCTTTCATTTCAAATACCGACTGCCAACATGCCTGTCAGCAATGTATTGTTTCACTTGTTCTCGCTGCCAGGCGTGATACATTGGTAGTTCTAACCGTTCTGTCAAAACTCGTGTTGATGAACTTGAGCTGCATTTTCCAACACCACCACTGGAGTGTCTAAAGTGGTAGTGAGATACCGAGAAAAAGAGAAGATACCCCTCAAAGCAAGAAGTAAACGAAAGAGGACAGACAGCAAAGAAAACGTCATGATAGCAAGAAACTGGAAACGAAGGAAAACGTCCCAACAAACACCAAGAGTAGCCTACCAGCACCACGATCATCCAACCCGAAACAAAGTCGTCTCCAACCACACCACGTCCAAATGACCCACCAGCAAGAAAATCCCGAGTTGCAGCCATTAGGACAGAATGCCCTCCGACACAAGGAAAGAGGATTTCCCGGAAGAGTCTCCCTACATTACCTATGTCTGTAGACTAAAATACAACTGTTTAGATTACATTATTGTTAGTTTTCTAAGATGTAAATAAGTTCTCTATGAATATATTATTAAGATATAAAGTGTAATAAGACCGATTGTCTTCACCATACTAATACGGTAATACCTACCTTATCAATCTACCATGTTTTACTCTACCTTGAATAAATAAAAGGATAACAGATAAGCTGTTCCTAATTTAATCTATGTCAAACCTCTTGTTTTATGATCATGAATAACTGATAATACAACCAATTATGCTATGATACCCTCAATACCCTACTCATGCAAAAACAATACAATATAGAATATATACAATCTTTTCCTTATTTTTCTTCACAACATAATTATATTCACATGCCTTCTCATTACTAAGCTATTCTACTAATAAACAAACCACATTGCCTTCCTTCATGTATTTAACATTCACTCAGTTACAATTCCTTGTTATTTCGTTGCGCATCTTAACCCTCACTTCTTCCGTGTGTCAACATACGCTCGCCGAAGTACCAACATACACTCGCCGGGTGTACCAACCTCTCGGAATACGTGCTCGTGTATATATTATAGGTTTGATTCCCAAAGGGAAGAAAGAAAACCTAATATTTAGTAGGGGCCCCGTAATCATTGACGAGAAAGGAGAATACACCAAAGACGAAGTACAAATGAGTAATGCCCTCAATACCTTCTTTGCATCAGTTTTTACAACAGAAGACCTCAGTTATATCCCTACACCATCGCCGATTCAGATTGATAATTCAGATGTTCTAAGCAATATCACCGTTACAGAGAGAGAAGTATTGAATTGTTTAGATAAACTCAAGGTAAATAAAACGCCAGGACCTGATACAATCTCGCCTAGAGTTCTAAAGGAAGCTAAGAATGAGCTCTCCAAACCACTGACATTACTATTCAATAAATCCTTGCAGTCTGGAACTATGCCTGATCAGTGGAAGCTAGCCAACGTAACACCGATATTCAAAAAAGGCAGCAAATCCCTACCCAGTAACTATCGTCCAATTAGCTTAACCTCAGTTGTATGTAAAATGCTAGAAACGGTCATACGAGACAGACTCGTAAATCACTTAGAGGAAAATAACATACTTAAAGATACTCAACACGGCTTTCGTAAAAAACGTTCCTGTTTAACAAACCTCTTAGACTTCTTCCACGATATCCTCAACCTCTACGATGAGAGTAAAGCTGTAGATATTATATACCTTGATTTTCAAAAGGCCTTTGACAAAGTTCCCCACAAACGTTTACTGCTAAAACTAAAAGCGCATGGAATACAAGACGGTGTGTTGAAATGGATAGAAAATTGGCTCAGCAACAGAAAGCAAAGGGTAGTCATAAACGGTAAGGCATCTAAATGGACCAATGTAAGTAGCGGGGTACCCCAGGGATCGGTACTAGGACCAATTCTCTTTCTAATTTACATCAACGACATAGATGAGGGTCTCACCTGCACAATCTCAAAATTTGCTGACGATACAAAAATTGCAAATAGCGTACTCTCAAAAGAACAAGTTGACGATATGCAACACAATCTAGATAAATTGTCATGTTGGGCCCAAATTTGGCAAATGAGTTTCAATGCGGATAAATGTAAAGTACTACATGTCGGATACCTAAATGAGAAAGCAAACTATTCGATGAATGGCACTCAGCTTAAGAATGTAAACAGAGAAACTGATCTGGGAGTAACAATATCGAGTAACCTAAAACCGAGTCAACAATGTTCAGAAGTTGTTAAGAAGGCAAACAAAATAATTGGCTTTATAGGCAGGTCATTTGAGCATAAATCCAAAGAAGTTATCCTAACCCTTTACAATTCCTTAGTCCGCCCTCTTCTGGAATACTGCGTTCAATCCTGGTGCCCTTATTACCAAAAAGATATAAACAAGCTAGAACGAGTTCAACGTAGAGTTACCAAACTGATACCTAGCCTAAAGAACAAACCATACGAAGAGCGTCTTAGAGAATTAAATCTATTTCCTTTAACCCAGCGCAGATTAAGAGGCGACTTAATTCAAGTGTTCAAAATCATCAAAGGCATCGACAATATGAACTGTAGTAAGTACTTCACTATCGACCAATCTAATTACACGCGGGGAAACGGTTGCAAAATTATTGGTAAATCTTTTAACTCGCACGAATCTAAGAATTTCTTCTTCAATCGAGTTGTCAACTTGTGGAATGGGCTTCCCCGAGACGTTATAGACTGCAACACCGTTGATTCATTTAAATTCCGCCTAGACAAATATCTCGCATCAAACCCGCGACTGACTGCGTTTGTAAATGAATAACTTTATCCTCCCCTCAGTTACTAACCCATATGTCCCCTACTAACTTCCTAGTCCTGCCACGTTAGTGGCAGGGCAGTAGTTCCCTTTCCAATGTTCCCTTACCCACTCTAAACCACTGTTTGAACACTTGATCCTCAGTGTTTTGGAGGACAAGCAACCTAGAAGGGTCACTAGATCTGTTGTTGCTTGATTTCCTTTGTACTTTGTACGATATGCCTATTAGAATAATAGCCTCCATTCAAGCGCCCGCGGTCAGCCAGTTTGAATCTACCGCCGCGGGGAGAACGGAGTACGCTTCATAAGGGTAACGCTTATTCTCTTATGGAATCGTCTTATGATTGGGTACTCACTACGAAAAAACCTCCGTAAAATATAAAAAAAGAAAAATATACTTAATAATTGTTATACAGTACTAAAGCTTTCCATCTCGTGGATTTCTTGTGCGGACTTTCTTGCCGCTGCTCTCTGAGCCGCCATACTTTCTTCACTGACACCTCAAGACATCAAGCGAATAGGAAGGGGATGGACGGGAGGGCCCTACATCGTCAATGATTACGGGGCACCTACTAAATATTAAGTTTTCTGTCTTCCCTCCGGGAATCAAACCTATAATTTATTAGTGGCCCCTCCATCATTGACGATATGCCTGATATGTTAAGATTGGAGGGGGACATTCGTGACAATATCAAAACCACTAACAAATTACCTTAGGTAGAGACAAAGAATCCGTATAACAATTTAAGTCTTTTATTGTTTACATACAATGTTTTATAAAAAATGGAGAAGAAGAGCAGTGCGTTACTTGAAAGAAGATCTGCTTATAAGTGACTGGATCTGCACTTTGCAATCCGTCATAATGTTGTTTGGGGACATATTCTTATTCCCTTTCAAACAGATACAGACTCATAATTCTTTGGATTATATACTGGCCTTAACAATATTTGCACCTTTCATATAAGTTTGTACACTTTGTTTATACTATATAGTTGTACTATGATAGATATCTTCACAATTTTAAGAGTAAAACTTTTGAGCTGTAGAACCAGCCCGACATATTAAGTATCACAGCTCGTGAACTTCTAGTTGTACTATGATAGATATCTCCAAAATTAAAAGTAAAACTTTTTGAGCTGTAAAACCAGCTCGACGAATAAGTATCACAGCTCGTGAACTTATCACAATATCCGGCGGAGGGCTCTAGGGGTCTTTGAGCTATCTAGCACCCCCCCCTCCCCCTCCTTTCCACCTTTTAAGATTAACACTTATTTAGTAATAGCACATGGATTACTAGACCCGTTGCCGCAACGCCACACAGGTCAGTTTTGGTTTATCCAGAGCCACCGACAGGTATCGTGTCAAGAAAGTATTGTTGGAAGCCCACAACTTTGTGTTAGCTATGTCGTCAATTGAATAATTTTGCAAGAATCTAAGAGAAACGGCCCACTTTCTTAAATCATGGGCTCTGCCCACTATGCCGGGATTACTTTCCCTACTTACGTCTACGAGTAAAGAAGCCAATTTCCTTCTCGTGATGCGAGAACCCGGCGTTACTCCCGGTCTCGTCCTTCCACTTGGAAACAATTGGCAACCTAGAGACCTCGCTGACTTTTGCCTTATGGACATTCAGAATGCCAAATGCCTGACTCAGTATGGAGAGAGTGTTATACATTTCTTAATCAGTATACTATGTCCACCAGGAGACAGTACCAATCACATTGGAAAACGTTCACAACCTGGATAGTGGAGACAGCGCAAACAGACATCTCAGTGGCTCTGATTTTTAAATACTTAGATTATTTGTTTGAACTTAAAACCTGCTTGGTTGACCCATAGGAAGCTTGGTTGTTGAGGTTGTGCTACCCTCATAAACTTAAGTAAAGCCTGTACTGGGCATAAAAGGTGATGTGTATGTGTGCGTTTCAGCGCCGGGACAGTAAATTCTGAAAATACATGATCACAATGTTCATTCTTTGCAATGAACGTGGGCGACGGAGCGATTTGTAAGTGTTCGTTCAGTCTCCCGAACCTGAGGCAGTTAGGTTCGTTGCTCATCGCCACCAGCTCAGATACTCTGTTTCCTGTCGCCAAAGCCATAAGGAACACAGCCTTCTTTAATAATGAATCAAAATCCGGTGCATGGTTATACTTGCGTGAGTGAAGCAATGACAAAGCTTTGTCTAACGACCAGGTAGGCATGAGCTGACGTGGTGGTGGGCGTAGTTTGAAACATGCCCTCGTGAACCCTTTCTCCTCTGCCTGCGGTATGGATAGACCAGTGAGGTCGAAAAAGGGGGTCCTAATGGCAGACAAGTGATTCTTTAGTGTAACTACTGAGAAGCGCTTAAGTTCAAACAAATAATCTAAGTATTTAAAAATCAGAGCCACTGAGGTGTCTGTTTGCGCTGTCTCCACTATCCAGGTTGTGAACGTTTTCCAATGTGATTGGTACTGTCTCCTGGTGGACATAGTATACTGATTAAGAAATGTATAACACTCTCTCCATACTGAGTCAGGCATTTGGCATTCTGAATGTCCATAAGGCAAAAGTCAGCGAGGTCTCTAGGTTGCCAATTGTTTCCAAGTGGAAGGACGAGACCGGGAGTAACACCGGGTTCTCGCACCACGTTTTCAACTGGTGGTACCACAACTGAGCCAGCCATAGTGGCGCGATCATCGAGACTAGGCCTCGGTAACCCCGTAGTTTGTGAACTACTTGACACATGAGTGAAGCGTCTGGAGGCGGAAAAAGATAGATGGAAGTCCATCTGTTCCAGTCCTCTGATAATGCGTTGGGACCCCCCGCTGAGGTCACTTCCCGGCGGGCTAGGTAAAGAGGAAGTCTGTGGTTCCCTTCTGACGCAAATAGATCCACTTGTGGACGGTATGGCTCTGCAATCATCTTGTTGAAGATGTTTTGTCTGATTGCCCATTCTACTGAGGTGCTCTGTCTCCGGGACAGAGCGTCTGCCCAGACGTTCGCTACGCCCGGGAGATAAGATGCATGTAGATGAATGCTCATCGATTCTGCTAGAGCAAAACTCTGTTCTGACAATTCTAGCAACTTCCGAGACCTTGTTGACCCTTGCTTTTGAATGCAGTGTACCACATTCAAGTTGTCCATTCGAAACGCAATTGACTTCCCTTGTAATGAATAGCCGTGAGTTTGAAGGAAAAAAAGTGGGACTAAGAGTTCTTGTTGGTTTATATGAAATTTCATGTCTTGGGACCAATGACCTTGGCCCTGATGGCCTAGGTTCGACTGATATCCCCAGCCTATTGTTCCTGAAGCATCTGTGTCTACCCATACCGTAGGTGGAGGAGAAACCCACGTCATTATCGAATGCAATGTTTCCTTCTTTGCCCAGACCGACAGTAAGTCGTGAATTAATGGAGGAATGGCCCATAACTTTCCCGCCGGCAAAAGTGGGAAGAATTTGTTGCCTTCCATGATTTATCTCTTTACTTTCAGCCGGCCCAACTTTACAGTTAATTGGATCCAATTGAGAGAACCGACCAGGGATTCCCATGTCGTCCTCGTCGTATTCAGACTGTGAAGAAAACAAAACAGTTTCCTGCGAAACCTGTTGCGGTTGTCCACACTCTGAGTGAGACTCAGATTGGCCGTGTCCCAGACCAGTCCTATCCATTGAATTTCCCATGTGGGGACAAGGAGAGACTTTGCCAAGTTGACCTTGAACCCTAGGGTCTGTACATGATTTATCACTTGGTTTACATGAATCTGACATAAAATCTCTGACTGTGCCACTACCACCCAGTCTTCTAGATACCACATCACCTTGATCCCTTGAGCTAATAAATGCATCGGGCTTGCCGGACTAATTTTGTGAAAATTCTCGTTGCCAGGTTCAACCCAAAGGGTAATCTCTGAAAGACGTAAGTCTCTTGCCTGATCCTCAAGGCTAGGAATTTTGGGAACCTTTTGTTTATGGGGACATGCCAATAGGCATCTTTCAGGTCTAGAGAGCACATCCAACCTTGCGGCGGAAGTGTGAGCCTGATTTGATTCACTGTGAGCATCCTGAAGGGTGAATTGTGAATATAGGTGTTCAGATACGAGAGATCTACTACTGGTCGCATCTGCACACTGTCCCTCTTTGGCACTAGAAAAAGTCTGGAGGTGAAAACATGGCAAGTTGGATATACCGGGATAATGACATGCTTGGTGATCAGTTCTTGGACAAGTGACTCCACCTCTAAAGAAACATGATTGAACTCTTGAGTTTGACGTAAACGAGTTCGCCGGAGCCACCGCCAAGTGATGCCCTTGCTTACCTCTGTCCGGGCCCAAGTTCGCCGGGGCCAGGCCCTGCGGCATGCCTGGAACGACCCAGTTTCTGTACTGGGTCTGTTCGGCGGAACTACTCTCGAATCCAACTCGCCCGCGATAGGCCCCGGGAGAGAGAGAGTGTGACTGACTAGTTTTTTGGTGGTGGTGCAGTGGGATTAGACGGCTGGCTAGGTTTGGCAGACGTCGATCCCTGATGAGGCTTGTTGTGTGACTTCCCTTTGTTGTCCCACTTGCCTGACTGTTTCCCCTGCTTTTGCTTGTGCTGAGTACCCCCCTGCTGTTGGGGAGACCTAGGGTCCCGAAAGGACTGTTTAGCACTAGAAGCTTGAGGCTTATTTCCGCCTTTTGGTTTAGAGTACGGTTTCTTGAACGACTCCTTCCTAGGCTGGGAGGATACTCTGCTTTAAGCTGTCTACTATGTTAAATATTGCACTCCATGTATCCATATTAAGTAGTGAGGCAGTTAATAAAGGGGAAAGTGTTGCCCGGTGACCGACATCTTCCGGCAACTTTTTTACCATGTATACCCTTATACCCTCAAGTCCTGGCGTGCTCTGACCGCCTCCATTCTTACATCACCTAAGGACTGTATGGAGTTTTGTAACAGAAGCCTCCGTGATAGTTCCGTGGCCTTCCGCACATTTTGATCAGAGATGGCTGTAATGGTTCTCGTGAGTGACTGGGTAATTTGGCGACTTACGAGATACTGAGAGAACAGTCTAAGTGCTTTACTGCATAACTTGAAATCTCTGTCTACGTGGGCTGGAGGGGGAGTACAAAATGGGTCTTGCAATTCGTAAAGTATGAGTTTGGGAGCCGCTAAGAAATCAAACAAAGCCGGCGACACCCCTCCAGCCTTATTAACTGATAACGAGGACCGTAAATGGTTCTCTTGAGGGATGTGATGGGAGGATTTATAGGTAATGGTGGCTGCGAATTGATGCGCTTCAATTTCCCAGTCAACCCATGGACCTGCACCTACCTGCCCCACCTGCAGAACTGGATTGTGGACCAGATCGATCGCCGGAATTGTATCCAATTCCGGTGTCAGTGCGTTAAGTGACTTAATGTCGTTCATGCCGTCAGATCGTGACCAATCCGCAAAGAGTCTTGCAGCTGAGGCATGAGGTAACGCTGGTGAAGCAGAGTACACAAAGAAATCAGCACTGTATACATTGGGTATTGCCTTAATAGTAACATCCAATAATTTCCCTGCCACATCTTCAGCCCTAAGCTTTTTGCTTTTACTTACTTCAATGGTCCATTTACTAGAGACCGGAAGCTCCCCCGATACGGTTTGTTGTGCCATGTGTGGTTTCTGTGCTATCGCCGGAATCCATGAACAGTCTGGCCCGTATAGGAGAGGCATAGGGCCTCTCCTCTGTGGGAGTTTATCAAGTGGGGGAGGAGTAATGTCTGTGATTACACGGACCTTAGAGGTAGTCAAGGAGGCAGGCACTGTCGTGCTACATGCCGTGGTAGTTGCCGGATTTACGTTAAGTGGAGGCAAAGAGGCCTGGGGAGGTTTAATGCCGGTAGGTTCTAAAGGTCTTACCATAGAGTCAATAGGGGGAGCTACCAGGGTACTTGTGGAAGGACCTTGGGTAGTAGGAACATATTGCTGCATAATGTTATGTAGAATGTCATTTAGTTCATCTGTAGTAACACATTTACTGTGGGACCCCCTAGAGGACTGAGAGCTCTCTTCAAATTCCTCCTCATCGTTCACTTGTTGAGCTGAGGACAGATCAACGTCCTCCGGCTCCCCTGTTAGTTCAATCACTTCCGGCATTTGTTGCCGGGTTTCAGGTACCTGATTATCCGGTGGCCAAACCAGATCCGGGACAGACGAGGGGATTGTCTCTAAGTTCGTACTTTCCCTAGTCGTGGCCTGGTTATTACTGGAGGGATTTACCTGTGAGGGCTCCGACTGTCTCCAGACTCCCCGGCCCTGCCCCGCAGGTGGTTGGGAGTCTGGTATCACCTGAGAGTTATCATAAGTCTGACGTGAGCAAGTCTGAGAACCCCTATAGTTTTCGGCTAATAACCTGTTCGACAAAATCGGTGGAGCTCTACGTGTTACATAAATTAAATTAGGTATAGCGAAGGTAAAGTCTTGTGATTCACTCAAAGATTGGCTATGCACATCCCTAGGACTCGACTCAATCCCCTCCGTCCCTACCTCCGAGCTGCCCGATTGGACGTAAATCAATGTGGAGGTAGAGGTGGAGGGGAGTGGCCGCGATCCCGGTGAAGGCTGGTGGCGCGGTTGCGCGATATCCGTGCGGGCACTTTTATGTCCTGAACTAGATTGTTGTGTCGAAGAATCAGAGTCCTCCCTCCGTCGTTTAGTCGACCTAGATGACTCTACTGACGAATGACGGGACTGTTTACGGGGGGGGGCCGTGATCTGGACTGAGACTTGGTCCTCGGGGAAGGCGACCGTCTCCTCTTCGACCAGTCAGGGGGGGTCTCCTCGGCGCTTTCACTGTCACTACTACTACTACTATTCACCAGCTCTTTGGAAAGGACTTTAGTTTTCGTTTTTAGTTTTGTTGACATGGCCGGAGTTGACTTTACTAAAGGAGATTTAATCACTAGATGATCCCAAATGGCCTCATCGTCACAGTGTAATGCCTTATGGGCCACGTCCTTTGTGTAACCATTAAACAAGTTCTTTATCTCTTTTAGTGCCGCTAGGCATGAAAGGTCTCTCCTGTTGAACAGAGCCGCTCTTAATTCTGAGCACACGGCGCATCTCTTCGACACCCATAAGCCCCGTGAACGATCGAGGCACTTAACGCATTTAATACATAATTTATGTGCGAATACTGGTAAGAGAGAACAGGTAGGAGTAGCACATAAGTCAAACCGAGGCATGATGGAGCTAGGACACCCCCCCCCCCCCCGTCGCCGTAATCGGCTCCTGTCCTGTCACCGGTACTGCTACTGAAGTGTTGTGATCTGGAAATAGAAATTTGCAGGAATCAATGCTCATAAGGATAACTTGAGAGGTGTTAACACATCCTACCTCAAGTCCGCCGGAAAATTAGCTATAGCCACTGCTACTCTAACCTTCCGCTGGACTTGACCAAGAAAAACCTTAGGTTTCTCCAATTTTTTGAACTGCTTACCTGTGACAAAGTGTCACTGGCCCTCAATAACCTTAAGCGTTTTACTATCAATGACTATTCGGACTAGAGAGATAGTAAATGTCCACGCTTTCTTGTTATCACTGACTATTAACCCACTGAGCCCCAGCTAGTTTAGAATAAATGTACCACCAGGGACCAGCTGTTTTGATTTTTGTTTTTCCAGAAACAATAGCGAATGGGTTAGGAATGAAGGAAAAACCACGAAAAACCGATCAAAAAGCTCAAAAAATGGTCCTACGGAACCCCCGAAAGTCGATTTTACAAGAGTAAAAAATTGAAGGCAAATACGCCCAAAATACCGGTTTTTGCGCGCTCACGCACACGCGGTTAGACTTTGAGAGTTTTCAACCATCGTCAAGGTTGTGTGGGATACTTACACAGTTCTCATACAAATCTGAGCCCTCTAGGTGCCATAGGACCGGAGTAATTGGGACCGGACCGGCCAGGACGCATGGTTTGCGTCGCTGGGGTTTAGCGTTACATACATTGTGGACGCAAACGCAGCGTCGTTGGGGCTCAGTGGGTTAAGTCAGTGTTTCCCATTGAACTGTGGCCGGGCGTACTAAGTTGCGGCGTGAGGCTATCGGTCAGGGCGAGTTCACTCGGCGGGCCGAGTTACTCCCTTAGGAATTTGCATTTCCGCCGGGAGGTTCGTGGCTTAGCATAGCACGCCGGGACATTTGGTAAGTTCCTTACCCGTCCGCTGGATGAGAAACAGGCAGCTGGCTTTGAAATACGCCGGAAAAACGAACTAAAATTTTCTTAGGTGCTGACTTATCTTGGAAAGTCAGACACCCCAAAAAATCGCCACACCATCAGGACGTCTCCTGATTCCCTGTAAACACACGCAGACACGGACTCTGGAAGATTCCACACCATGTGTGGCAACCCTTAAAATAGAGCGTCTGCTAAAAAACAATAATGCAACTGCCTCATAGAGACGGCCTGAAGCATAATCCTGCGTAGAAGTAGCCTCCTAACTAGTAGTTAAGCAATAGCTAAGGCGCAGATTGACAACAAATAAAAAACTCATGATGCGCAGATCCTGGGGCGCCTGTACAAAAGTACCCTATTTTAACACTTCCTGCGGGCGTACCAATGGGGTAGCCTGTGCTAGCTAATCTAAAACCTTGTTCAATACAACTCAGATATATACAAATGAGTAAGGACTCACTAGAAGGGAGAAAACAAAGAATGAAGCGGAGCACACTGGCACCCAACCTCTCGGTACGACCGAGAATGTTAATTTGTTATCAATTACTACATCAATATCTTTCTCTGCTTCAACCTTTCTTATTTCCCCACATAAAGTATAACTTGCGTCTCCAACATCCGATCTACCAATTCTCATCTTACATTTTTCAGGATGAAATTCCAGTAGCCACTTTTCTGACCATAATTTCATGTTATTTATGTCCTCTTGCATTTTATGACAGTCATTTTCATCTTTAATTGTATGGAATATTTTTGTATCATCAGCATATAAATATATTTCACTACCATTTTTCATTATCTCTGGCAAGTCATTGATGAAAATCACAAAAAGCATTGGCCCTAACACTGATCCCTGTGGCACACCGCTCATCACCTCTGTCCACTCCGATGCTTGTCCATTTACGATGACTCTCTGCCTCCTGTTCTTAAGAAATGCCCTTACCCATACCAGAATTTTATGTGTGATGTTATAACTCTCTAACTTTGCAAGCAGTCTTTTGTGAGGAACTCTATCAAATGCCTTCATGAAATCAAAATATGAGATATCCACGGAGTCTCCATTTTCCAGTATATCCATACATTGGTCAATAACTTTAATGAGTTGTAAAACAGTAGAACGACCTGATAGGAAACCAAACTGCTTAGGGCTAAAAAGCTTAAATTTGTGTATATGATCCATTATGTTTTCTCTGATAATGGATTCAAATATCTTGCATATGATACTCGTTAAACTGATCGGCCTATAATTTCCTGGGTCAGCTCTATTTCCCTTCTTGTAAATTGCTGTTATATTTGAAATCTTCCAGTCTTCTGGTATCTCACCTGTGTCGAGGGAATATTCAAATATTATCTTCAATGGTGTAACTAATTGGTCCATTCCTTCCTTGATTATACGTGGATGCAAACCATCAGGTCCAGGTGACTTATTTCTATTTAATTTACTTATAAGTTGTTTAATTTGTATTTCTGATATTTGTATGGGATCCATTTCAGGAATATTCGCTCTCACAGGGTCAGGTAACGGTACCCCACCATCAGGTTCCCTGGTGAAAACTTGGTTAAAATAGTTTGCCATCACATCGGCTTTATCTTTATCGTTATTAGTTCTGGATGTTTTTTCTTTGTTTGAAAACAGTTCTGGAATGTTAGCCCTAGTTTTGGTCTTTGACTGTACGTATTTCCAAAATAGTTTGGGGTTAGTCTTTACATGCTGTGCTATATTCCTTTCTACGTTCTTTGTCGCTCTTCGTGTTTCTCTTCTCACTTGATTGTTTAATCTTCTGTAATAATTTTTTACTCTGAGATATAGTTCTTGATTTGGTGCTTCTTCATTGGAAATTTCTTTCAAATTTGCCCATAGTCTCTTATTTCGTTTTATCATTCTCCAGAGTTTTCTGTTCATTGGTAGGCTCTCATTGGTCCTCTTTTTTTGCCTTTTCCTTAGTTTTAAAATCTCTTTTAGGGACACGTTCGTCTACTAAATCCTGTAATTTCTTTTTTAATCTTTGCCACATAATATCTATATTTTTGCATTCAAGGAAAACCTTCCAGTCAATATCCAGGTTGTGTCTCAAAATATTGAAATTAGCCTTTTCATACATTAGTACAGTTCGTTTATTGTTAATTTCTTGCGATTCAATATTGCAACAATAATGTATACATCCATGATCACTCTTCCCAATTGGACTTTCTATTCTGATGTTTTCTATAATATTTTCATCGTTGCTGAAATGTAGGTCTAGAACGTTACTTATGTTGCCATCTCTGTATCTAGTTGGTTCTGTTATGTGCTGTGTCATGAAGCCATCTCTTATTCCCTCAATGAACCGGTATTCTAAACTATTTCTTCCTGCTGTCGTAGTGTAGTTAGATCATTTTATATTTGGTAAGTTGAAGTCACCCAGTATTATTTTATTTTTCACTGTAGATTGACTAATTTCCCGCATTAGTCCCAGTAGCTGGTCATTATTTTCACCGGCGCTGGTTGGACTCCTATAGACAGATTTAATCATTAATTCTTCTTTTTCGCCTTTTACCAAAATGCATGAAAATTCACAATACTCTTGAGTCAGATTAACTATGCTAAAAGGTATCCCCTGCTTAATATATATCAATATACCTCTCCCCTCATCTGAGCTTAGAATGTTTGTCTCAATTAGTTCATATCCATCAATAACATACTCTACTAACATTCTTTCATATCTAAAATGTTTGGGCTTTATTTTTTGTAGAGCAATGATATGAGGGTATATGTCTTCATTATTAATTCTATGCTTCATTTCTCTAATTTTGTCAGGTGATAAAACATCCACATTACTGAATGAAATATTTTATTTGTCCTTTATTCTCACATGGTTTGTGGGTATAGTAGTACCGGTACTCGTTACTGTTTGCCCTCCGTCTTGGTTGCTACATTGATTGTTAGGGTAGCTGCTGGGGAGCATGTCGAGCTGTCTGCTGTCGTGTTTGTTGATGGTTTCGGCTGTCGTGTTTGCTGATGATATTTCTGCTGTCGTGTTTGTTGATCTTTCTGCTGGGGTATTCGTTGGCGCAGGAACCCACCTTCTTACTCGCTGAATTCGTCTCTCCCAAGGGTTTCCTCTGACCACATACAAATTTTCTGTTCTTTTCTTTTTCATTCCTGATTTTAGCTTCTTCCGTAAGATTCCTGTCTTTCTGCCTTTCTTCATAAGTCATGTCATGAGAAACTCCAATTTTCCTATAAACATTTTTGTTTGCTTCCTTTAACTTGTATATATTTCTAAATATTCTGTCCTTCAAACTTCCGTTCAACGTGAGTAGAATTGGTCTTGGATTGTTTTCCTCTCCTTTATCATTCACCACACCCGTATATTTACCTAACCTTCTTATTGCTTCTATATCACTGTCATAACAAGCAAGTCCTATTTCATCACACATCTTAATGATTACCAATTTATCCTGTTTAGTTTTCTCTGATGATATTCCAAGATTCATATCCTTCATTTCTTCTGGTACGCCAAACACCACTATGTTGTTCTTTCTATCTATTCTGCTCTGTACCCTGCTTGTAGTTATTTGTACAATATCACCACCATAGCTAGGCCTATTCTCTTGTTTCAGTTGTTTGTTACTATGTAGTGGCTCATCACTTAGCTTTTTGGCCTCCTTCTGAAGTGCCTCCCTGTAGGAGTGGGATAGCTCTGACTTCACTGAGTTTACTTCAGCACACATTTGTTTCTTCACTTCCTCACATTTTTCTTTGACTTCATTGTTCAGCTTTTTGGTAACATCCTTGAATATTTGTTCCTTTACTCCCTCACTCACTCCTTCATTCAAGTGTTTTTCTATGTCACAAAGCACTTCCCCTTTCAGGGATTACATCAGATCTTCTTTTAGTTTTCCACATTTGTCATTGAATTATTGGCGAAGTTCAGATATAACTTCATTAAGGTCCCCCTTCACTAGTTTAAATTTCTCATGATTAGTCATTTCTAACAGATCAACTTTTGCTGCAAGATGCTTCAGCCTCTCATCCACATCATCTACCTTATACTTTATTTTTTCTGATGCGATCCTACACTTGTTGCAATACCAGTGGGTAGCATTTTCAGAACTCCTCTGTAAGAATCTGTAAGTCTCCTTTGTTTCTCCTTCACATGTAATATGGTGCCATAAGTTGCACCAGTAACACTTTATTGCTAAATCTTTGTTAGTCACCTTAATATTAAATTTTCCACACTTATCTGACCCCAGACTTCCTCTGCTCGGTTTGTTGTTCTTGGTTTGTTTACGTCCAGTCAGCTGTTCATTACCGCCGACTCCACCACCGCCATCAATTCCCGCCATATTATATTTGTTTTATCGTTTATTTGTCAGTGATTTTATATTATCTAATTATTTTGGATAACTCCTGAATAAGGTAAATATAAAAGAGAAAGAGCGCGGCCATTCAAATTCAGTAATAGGAATTCCTCGAGTTTTAAAAAGATCCCCATAAAATGACCACTTGCGAATTTCAGTTTATAAGGAAGTTGGAGCTTCAAATATTAATATTGAACAGAACTACTAGCGTTATACGAGTTTTTGATTGATAGAATTATTGCTACAACTGTATTTTCGCTTCTAATTCTGCTAAACATTGAGGAAAAAGACTTCTACTTTCTCATAGCCTAAAACTCTTCGGTGGTCATTTGATGATTCTGCAAGTATGTCTATCTATCTATTGCCTGACGCCGTGATCCCCAAAGGGGTGGCCATGAACGAAACGCCCCTGTGCACCTGTCCCCACTCAGTCGACGCCCCTCCTCCCAACCAGCACTGCCTTCATCCATATACTTCTTCACTCCATCTTTCCACCTCTCTTTCGGTTTACCTCTCCCTCTCTGTCCTTCCACCTCGCTCTCGTATACCCTCTTAGTCATTCTCTCACTTCCCATACGTTCCATATGGCCGAACCATCTCAAGGTATTCCTTTTCACACTTTCCAACACATTTATCTACACACCATACCTCCCTCTTACTTCCTCATTCGTCTGTCTATCCCTCCATATAACTCCGCACGCACTTCTCAAGTAACTCATTTCCACCCCTCTCACTCATGGTCTGAGTTTCTCCACCAATGTCCATGCTTCGCTTCTGTAAGTCAGTGTCGGGATTACCACACTGTCATGCAAGGACGTCTTCACTTCCATGCTGGCCACCCTATTTCTTGTTACTGCTTTCACCGTTCCTACAACCCTCTTCCCCTGTTGCACCCTCTCCCGCACTTCCTCATCCATACTCCCATCTTTACTCAGCACACTTCCCAGATACTTAAATGAGCTGACAATCTCCATAGCCTGACCGTTCAACTTCACCTAACATTCTGTGGCTTCACCCCTTTCCAAGACCTACAGTAAACAAAACAATAACAATAATTGCAACGTAAAAATTAGCTTAACTCGTTCTGTACAAGTGACGTCCTTTTGATCATATTATGAACAATATTATACGATTTTATTCAGCTTAGGAAGGACGTCTACCAATCGAAAGACTACAAACTATCTCAATTTTCCGTTTAGCTACCTTATATCCTTCGCAAGCTGCACAAAATCCTCTAAATATAGCTTGAATAAAATTAACCCTTCCTACCCGGGCTGCCTTAGGTAAGGACAGCGCGGCTGAAGGGCCGCTACCCGGTATGCCTTACCTAAGGCATTTGCTTGAAAGCGTGCTTTAAATTTCGCGCGGGCAAATTTTACTTTGCAGGGGCGATCGTAGCGCCACCAAGCCTCAACTACCACGCTTATCAGTTCCTACGTTGCCGCCATTGCGAGCTACAGCAAAAAAATGAATTCCGACGCGTCCGATACTGTACAATCTCCCGCGCGTCCCAGTGCTACCCCGCTTGCAACATCTACGCCTCTGCCAACCGAGAAGAAAAAGAAACTAAGGAAAGTGAAACGTTTGCTAAGTGATAGTGCAATACAACGTGAACTTTTCAACCAGGATTTGAGCAGTGGTGAAAGCTCTGTGGACTAAAACCTCTATATTCAGAGTAGAAGTGGGAGCGAAATTGACGATTTTGTGGGATTTGGTGCTGATGACAATGTTGATTTATTTGAGGGGGGTGATAGTAGTGATGATCCTGATGTGGAAGTGGTGGAGGAAGGTGCTATTGAAGTACCAAGTGTGCTAGAGCCAACCCCTTCGCCTAGTTTCGTAGGTCAGGGTAGGCCTAGGCCTAGCCCTAGCCCTAGCCCTACGCCAGGACCTTCCCCTTTGCCTGCCCGTATGCCCTTGAAAGTGGGTAAATACTTCTATAAACAGTCTTTAGTGAAAAGTGCAGCCAAGAAAGCACGCAGGGAGGCAGAAAAAGTGAGGGAAGGTGTAGATAGTGAGAGTGACGCCGACCCAGGCCTAGCAACCACCCGCATTCCTTTGTCCCGACGCCTTGACCCGGGACGCCGGGAGGGCCACCCACAGCCCTCGGCTTTATCTGTCCCTCAGGATGACCAAAGGGCCTCTACAAGTGCGCCATTGGCCTCCCACAGTGTGTCACCACAGGCCCCGCATCGTAGGTCCTTATTTAATGCGGAAAAGTCCACGGCTAGCCGAAAAAAGGAGCCCAACTCCCGAGGCCGAGGCTCCCATTGCTCAACCTCCCGCAGCCCCACGCCGCCGACGCCCGGTCTATTCTTCACCAGAGTTGTCTCCTGAAGAGGATGCTGACGGCCCCAACATTGCCCCAGATGACCTGACGTCGCCTGAGGAAGAGGAAAACGAAGAGGAAGAGGAAGAGGAAGAGGGAGTCCCGACAAGAAGAGTCAAAGGAGCTTGAGGTCGTGGACGTGGTCAGCCTGCCGACGCCGCTGCCCCTGGGCCTGGGCCTGGGCGTGGGCGTGCAGGGCGTCCGTCTGGGCATCCGCGTGGCCAAGGGCGTGTGCCTGCTGCAGCTCCACGTCCTCGTCCTCGAGCTGCTGAAATGTTTGTGTGGTCAGATGGGGCGGATTTTGTGCCAGATTTTCCTGCCTTTGACGAGGTACAACAGGGTTCTGGGGTGTCACCAGCATATCCCTGTGGCCCAAATGCCACCCCCAGTGAACTTTTCTGTGGCTTCTACGACAATGAAGTCATGGAATACCTTGTCAAAGAGACAAATAACCACCAGGCTATCTGTTCAAACTTTCTTAGCAGGAAGACCAGTGCCAAGATGGTGGCATGGAGAGCTCTCAATGTGGCAGAATTATATGTGTTCTTGGCACTCACAATGCTGATGACACACATAAAGAAGCACGTTCTGGCCGACTACTGGATAACTGGCGACTTCACAACGACTCCAGCATTTGGCAAATTCATGTCAAGGGATAGGTACTTCGACATCCTATCATATTTCCACCTGACAATTAACATGCATGTCCACGAGCCCGACACACTCTGGAAGATCAGGCAACTGTATGACATGATACGTCATCGGTTTTCCACCTACCTGATTCCATTTCAGAAGCTGTGCATCGACGAGTCTCTGGTCCTGTTCCGTGGTAGGCTGCACTTCCGACAGTATATCCCGTCAAAGAGACACCGCTTCGGCATCAAGCTCTTCGTCCTCTGCGACTGCAAGACGAGATATGTGCTCGACTTTATAGTCTACAGCGGCAAGGGTGGTGAGGTGCAGATTGAGCCCCTCATTGGTTTTGGCGGCGCTGTGGTAAAGAGGATGATGGAGAGGTACTTCCATGACAACCACGTCCTCTATACCGACAATTATTACACGTCGCCTATCCTCGCCAAGTACCTCCATGACCGCAAGACCGGAACTGTCGGCACAGTGAAGGGGAAGAGGAAGGGCATGCCAGCCTACCCAACCAAAACTAAGAAGACGGACATCTTCCATAAGAAGAGTGGCCCCATCCTCTCCATCCACTGGCATGACCAGCGCAAGGTCAACCTCCTCACCACATGCCACAAAGCAGAGATGGTCCCCACAGCGAAGGTGGACCGAAAAACGAAGAACCCTATCACAAAACCAGCTGCTGTTCTGGACTATAACCTGAACATGCGCCTCGTCGACAAGTCCGACATGCAGATGGGCTTCATAGACGTGAAAATTACACTATCAATTACCATAGTCCAGTATAAATAATCATAACTACTATAATAATGACTATAAAACTAAGTCTAAGTGAAAGAGACACACATAAGTAATAATAAGTGCCTTCAGAACAATATGAACAAGTGAAAGTGACACTAAAATATATATTCCTAACAATAAAGAAGTGAAAATGACACTATCAATTACCATAGTCCAGTATAAATAATCATAACTACTATAATAATAACAATAAAACTAAGTATAAGTGACAGAGACACAAATTACTTCAGAAAAATATATTTATTGAGTGAAAATATCATAATAACAATAATATATGGCATAATAAACAATAAAACACTAAAAAATCGCTTCCCGCCATAATTCAAGGTAGAGCGACGAGTCAAAACGTTCGTCGTAGCCTGGGCCGCGGTTGAGCGTTCGGACGCGGCGAGGTAAATACGCGGCAAAAGTTACCTCCACTTCCATCACCATAACTCTGGAACTACTTGAGCTAGAAAGCTCTACTCAATGCCATTCTACGCGGCAAGGTAAGGCGCCCATTTTGACATATGTTTGATTAATGTAGGTAGTATATTAAGCGAGATTAGCCTTAGTTTACTATTGTTGTGTTTTCAGCCAGATCGCCCGGATACAGCCTCCGTCCTTAAGAAAGGCTGCCCGGGTAGGAAGGGTTAAAAAGACGTTGCCGGTACAGAAGGGGTTAACAGAGATAACTGTGTTGCCAGGAAATTATTGATCATAGATCATAATTGACGGTAAAAGTTCCCATGTGATACCCCCTTGATACATAACTGATATTGCTGTGTGTTGGTGGTGTAATGGTTTAGATGCTTATGTTCTGGGTGTGGTGTCCCGAGTTCGAATCCCGGGAGGACCATATTCTTTCATTAGTTTATTCAAGTACATTATGGTTTGTAATGGATGATTAATGTTAAGAACGGGGTGTATCTTAATTAAAGCTGTTAACAACCTTGCTTTAATCTTCACTTACACGAGCCACATTGGCATTTGAATGGTCTTTCATAATGCATGTGTGAACAAATTGCCTGTAATCTATCACATGTACAGTCGGATGCCATAGTCTCTAGCCCACTCATAAATATTCGTGGACTTCACCTATTTTTAATTATGGAAACATAGTTCTGGAAACGATTATATAAGTATAATTGTCTATGCATCAACTACAAAACTATATATATATACTATTTATTGGTAAGCAAGTTCTATCCAAAAATCAATCCAGATATATATAATTCCATACAAAAAAACACTGGGTTCACGAATTCTTATGAGTGGGCTAAACACTATGGTATCCCCACTTAAGTTCTGTTCCTCGTTGTGATGTTATGTATGACAGTAAAATAGTATGAATGAGTTGCAAGTGTGGTTTCTTTTAATTATCAGTTTGACTAATTAGATGAGTTAACCACTGCATAAGAAACTACACTTGTAATTCAATCATGAGCATTATATTTCCACGTATAAGATCATAGAGAGGAACAGAACTTATGTGGTCAACTGTACCTCCCCTAAAATAGTTTACTGTGTTATCCCTTTGAGTACCAGCGACGTGTGTTATATTATATTCTAGCTACATTTAGACCATATTATACAGCCTAGGAAGGGTCTGTGGTAGTTAAAAGGGTTGGTTGAGATAGTTGGATGCCTTATTATGGCTAGAGGTCCTTCATAAGCTGAATATAATGGTCTAATAGTTGCAAGCCATAATTATACGGTACAACATAGCCCAAAGTATATGCCTTCCCACCCATAAAAAATTGAGGGGGCACCATTCGCTTTTTCTGGCCCCCCTTCTCTCTCATGTTTAGCATATTAGTTTTGATGTTTTAAGACGTTCGTTCCGTTAGTTTGGTGATTTTGAGACCTTTCGCCTAATTTTTTTGTCAATAGTAAAACCTCTCGTGCCCTTTAGGTGTCTATATTTTCCTGGCGAGCGATAGCAAGCCTCTAATTTTAGAAGGAACCGGCCTTCGGCCGGGAAATCTTTCTACCGAAAAATGTAGCCTACAAATTTATCTTGAAAGGGGGTTTAGGGGGCGTTTTTCTAAGCTTGATGGAGGTCTAGCGAGGAAACTCAAAAATACATTAATAAATAAATATATCGACCAAAAACCAAGCACTACCCCCTTAAATGTCTGAACTTACACAATAGGTTATAAGATTGTTTTATTCTTCCATCCCTCTAGTCTCAGATAAGTGTTGTCTCATGTACAGTCGCGCTAATAAGTGATGTCTCGGCACCAAGTATGTTTTGATCAATATTTGGTATCAGCAATATCTAAGCTTCATTTCTTCATATCGAGTGAAATATAAAATCATGTTCCTACACTTACCCACCCTATCCATCATCTGTGTATGCGTGTCGGTCGGTGTCTCGTAGGATTATGTTTTCTTTAAGGGAGCCCACCTCGCTTTTTTTTTCTTTCTCTCCCTCTCTCTTTGGCTTGTATCCATTCGGCCCCATTCAGCCTACTTTTTAAAGACGTTTATCCCCATCTAGGTGTCAATATTTTCCTGGCGAGCGGTACCGAGCCAGCGTATATAATTTTTGGTTTTGACAGCAAGCTTAATTTGTACATTTTTCGATAGTAGAATGTCTCTGGCGAAGCCAGATATTTCTCCATACAATGCTGGCTCGCTATCGCTCACCAGGAAGAAATCGACACCTGGATGGGGATAAATGTCTTATAACAGTTGGCTGAATGGGGCCGAATGGATACAAGCCAGGGAAAGAGAGAAAAGGAGAGAAAGATAAAAAAAGCCAGTGACCCCCCTTAACTTTTCTTACCGTATGTTTGAATCAATATTACCATTTTCTCTGGCTGTCGGGTAAGGCGGGTTTTTTCAGGTTGAGTTAGGGGGCACTTGTTTGGGTTTGAAGAACAAGCAGGGTTGTCGTGGGGTGCCTTTATAGAGAGAGTAGCGACATAGGGCGTCCTGCAGGGAGTTGGAAACAATATTTGTTTTCTGGACCCCCTTCTCCCTCATGTTTAGCCCCATTAGTTTTTAAATCTTAAAACGTTCGCCTTACAAGTTTTGCAATATTAAGACCTTTCGCCTCATATTTTGGTAAATAATAGACATTTCGTGCAGTTTAGGTGTTGAGTTCCACCCCCCTCCCCCCCCCCCCCCCTAAGAGCCCTATTAGATGTAGACTGATGGACAGCTAAAGAAAAAGAGGTATACATAAAATATTACACGGTACATACGGGTGAGGCCTGGTCCTGTCCAGAGTGAGGTTTGGCATCCTTTACTCAACCTTAGCCATTTCTGTCTGTATCGTTTACTGTAATAGTTTTCCTTCTAGGTGCTGGTGAGATCGCCCGATTGGGTGGCACTGCAACGGAGGCTGCGGAAGGTGTTGGCATTGGCCCGGGGGTGCAAGCCCATGGGCTGATGATTCCCTCCCCCACTGCCCTCTCAGAAACAGATCTCATGCTACCCTTGCCCCTTCAGGGGCCCGAGCATCTGGAGAGGCTTCGGTCTACCGGACTCGTGACGGCTCGGCAAGATAGTCTGGGGAACTAAAACAACAACAACAACAACAACAACAAGGTACATAAATTGATAAGTGAGGTATAAACATAATGGAGTGCTATGAGGTAAAGCGTGTGAGATATAAACAAGATGGCGGCCATAAGTGAAGTTGACGGTACCCTTCTTAAACAGGTACCCTAGGCTGGCTTTGTTTGTACCTAACATAATTATGGTTCATTGTGTGCTCGGGGGCTCGATATTTATGTGTTGGCTGTTTTCAAAGGCAGTTATTTCTTAATTCTGCTTAGCTGCACTTTGTAAATGTTTGCAAGGTTTCTCTATTGCATTTGATTTCAAAGGCAAAATTATGCTTGCCTTAATTTCGGCTTTCTTCGTGGTTTGTAAATCTTCCATTGTACCACATAGCTATAAATTTTCGCATTCCATTTTACAACTTAGCAAACCATGTTTTATTATGCTGGTATCCTAAATATTTCAGGCTGACCCTTCCCAAATGGTAGAAGTATTAACCCTTTCAAGATCTGATGACGCATTTTGTCTGTTTTCTGGCTCTAATTAGACGATATTATTCAGATTATGAAGGGTATATGGAATTGATGGGGTTCATTGAGATAGTCATTACCCTTTTATTCCCCGCAGATCCTTCCTTAGCTGTATAAAACTTCCAATGATAGCCAGAATAAACTGTCAAAATGCGTCATAATCTTCAAAGGGTTGATAGATTATAGTGTAGTTTGGTTTTTACCCTGGTCATTCTAGGTAGCTTTTTAGTTTACTCCCAAGACTTCCGTCAAGCTTAAATAAAATAATTCAAAACCCCACTTCGACATATTTTTGTACAATAAAATGTCCAAGCCGAAAGCCAGTTCCTCTTGAATTACAGTTTCGCTATCACTCGCCACGATAAAATTGCTCCCTAAATGTCATGAAACTTCTAAATATTGACAAAGAAATAGGATGACAGGTCTTAAGATCGCAAAGCTAATGGAGCGAATATCTTAAAATATCAAAACTAATGGAGCTAATTATTAGAGAGAAAGGGGTCCAGAAAGACAAAGAGGGCAGGACCATACATTAAAAGAGAAAATGTGTTAATATAATGCATCCAGTTTGGACATTACTCAATCTTTCGAAAAATGCTTGAAAAAGTGAAACTGTTCATATATCACTCCTACAAACTTTTTGTTCCCAGACATGATTTTCTCACATTTTCTCAATTAAACCAAATACATTCAAGCAAATAACATCTATGCATGGCACAGCCCCTATTGCAAAGCCCCTTGATTCTCGCTCCACCAAGCTGCAGCATTTGCAAGAACTCGATCCCGTTTTTTCCTATTAAAACGGACCTTTTGAGTCGTTGTCATATTATTTGGATAGGGCGTCGTATCCGGATACAAAGTTAAATAATGGTTGATCATATCTTTACTAATCATTTCGCTCGCAACTTGATTTTTTACTTTCCTTTTGCCCATTTTCCATTGCCTACTCGAAAGTGGGGCGGGCCCCTCCACCACTTCATCACACAGTGGGGCGGGCTCCACCACCACTTCATCACAAAGTGGGGCGGGCTCCACCACCACTTCATCACATAGTAGGGCGGGCTTCACCACCACTTCATTACACAGTGGGGCGGGCTCCACCACCACCTCATCACACAGTGGGGTGGGCTCCACCACCACTTCATCACAGAGAGGGGTGGGCTCCACCACCACTTCATCACACAGTGGGGTGGGCTCCTCCACCACTTCATCACACAGTGTGGTGGGCTCCACCACCACTTCATCACACAGTGGGGCGGGCACCACCACTTCATCACATAGTGGGGTGGGCTCCACCACCACTTCATCACACAGTGGGGCGGGCACCACCACCACTTCATCACACAGTGGGGTGGGTTCCACCACCACTTCATCACACAGTGGGGTGCGTTCCACCACCACTTCATCACACGGTGGGGCGGGCTCCTCTACCACTTCATCACACAGTGGGGAGGGCTCCACCACCACTTCATCACACAGTTGGGTGGGTTCCACCACCACTTCATCACACAGTGGGGTGGGCTCCACTACCATTTCATCACACAGTGGGGTGGGCTCCTCCACCACTTCATCACACAGTGGGGTGGGCTCCACCACCACTTCATCACACAGTGGGGTGGGCTCCACTACCACTTCTTCACACAGTGGGGAGGGTTCCACCACCACTTCATCACACAGTGGGGTGGGCTCCACCACCACTTCATCACACAGTGGGGTGGGCACCACCACCACTTCATCACACAGTGGGGTGGGCTCCACCACCACTTCATCACACAGTACAGTGGGCTCCACCACCACTTCATCACACAGTGGGGAGGGTTCCACCACCACTTCGTCACACAGTTGGGCGGGCTCCACCACCACTTCATCACACAGTGGGGAGGGCTCCACCATCACTTCATCACACAATGGGGCGGGCCACACCACCACTTCATCACCCAGTTGGGAGGGCTCCACCACCACTTCATCACACAGTGGGGTAGGCTCCACCACCACTTCATCACACAGTGGGGTGGGCTCCAAAGCCCCTTGATTCTCGCTCCACCAAGCTGCAGCATTTGCAAGAACTCTATCCCGTCTTTTCCTATTACAACGGACCTTTTGAGTCGTTGTCATATTATTTGAATAGGGCGTCGTATCCGGATACAAAGTTAAATAATGGTTGATCCTATCTTTACTAATCATTTCGCTCGCAACTTGATTTTTTGCTTTCCTTTTGCCCATTTTCCATTGCCTACTCGAAAGTGGGGCGGGCCCCTCCACCACTTCATCACACAGTGGAGAGGGCTCCACCACCACTTCATCACACAGTGGGGCGGGCTCCACCACCACTTCATCGCTCAGTGGGGCGGGCTTCACCACCACTTCATCATACAGTGGGGTGGGCTCCACCAACACTTCATCACACAGGGGGGTGGTCTCCACCACCACTTCATCACATAGTGGGGTGGGCTCCACCACCACTTCATCACACAGTGGGGTGTGTTCCACCACCACTTCATCACACAGGGGGGTGGGCTGCACCACCACTTCACTACACAGTGGGGAGGGCTCCACCACCATTTCATCACACAGTGGGGTGGGTTCCACCACCAATTCATCACACAGTGGGGTAGGTTCCACCACCACTTCATCACACAGTGGGGCGGGATCCACCACCACTTCATCACACATTGGGGCGGGCACCACCACCACTCCATCACACAGTGGGGTGGGCACCACCACCACTTCATCACACAGTGGGTTGGGCTCCACCACCACTTCATCACACAGTGGGGCGGGCACCACCACTTCATCACAGAGTGGGGTGGGCTCCTCCACCACTTCATCACACAGTGGAGCGGGTTCCTCCACCACTTCATCACACAGTGGGACGGGCTCCACCACCACATCATCACACAGTGGGGCAGGCTTCACCACCACTTCATCACACAGTGGGGCGGGCTCCACCACCACTTCATCACACAGTGGGGCGGGCTCCACCACCACTTCATCACACAGTGGGGCGGGCTCCACCACCACTTCATCACACAGTGGGGCGGGCTCCACCACCACTTCATCACACAGTGGGGTGGGCTCCACCACCACTTCATCACACAGTGGGGTGGGCTCCTCCACCACTTCATCACACAGTGGGGTGGGCTCCTCCACCACTTCATCACACAGTAGGGTGGGCTCCATCACCACTTCATTACACAGTGGGCCGGGCATCACCACTTCATCACATAGTGGGGTGGGTTCCACCACCACTTCATCACACAGTGGGGTGGGCTTCACCACCACTTTATCACACAGTGGGGCTGGTTCCACCACCACTTCATCACACAGTGGGGTGGGTTCCACCACCACTTCATCACACAGTGGGGCGGGTTCCACCACCACTTTATCACACAGTGGGGCGGGCACCACCACCACTTCATCACACAGTGGGGCAGGCTCCACCACCACTTCATCACACAGTGGGGTGGGTTCCACCACCACTTCATCACACAGTGAGGTGGGCTCCACTACCACTTCATCACACAGTGGGGAGGGCTCCACCACCACTTCATCACACAGGGGGGTGGGTTCCACCACCACTTCATCAAACAGTGAGGTAGGCTCCACCACCACTTCATCACACAATGGGGTGGGCTCCTCCACCACTTCATCACACAGTGGGGCGGGCTCCACCACCACTTCATCACACAGTGGGGCGGGCTCCACCACCACTTCATCACACAGTGGGGCGGGCTCCACCACCACTTCATCACACAGTGGGGTGGGCTCCACCACCACTTCATCACACAGTGGGGTGGGCTCCATCACCACTTCATCACACAGTGGGGCGGGCACCACCACTTCATCACATAGTGGGGTGGGTTCCACCACCACTTCATCACACAGTGGGGTGGGCTTCACCACCACTTCATCACACAGTGAGGCTGGTTCCACCACCACTTCATCACACAGTGCGGTGGGTTCCACCACCACTTCATCACACAGTGGGGCGGGCACCACCATCACTTCATCACACAGTGGGGCGGGCACCACCACCACTTCATCACACAGTGGGGCGGGCTCCACCACCACTTTATCACACATGAGGGTGGGTTCCACCACCACTTCATCACACAGTGAGGTGGGCTCCACTACCACTTCATCACACAGTGAGGTACGCTCCACCACCACTTCATCACACAATAGGGTGGGCTCCTCCACCACTTCATCACACAGTGGGGTGGGCTCCACCATCACTTCATCACACAGTGGGGTGGGCACCACCACCACTTCATCACACAGTGAGGTTGGCTCCTCCACCAGTTCATCACACAGTGGAGTGGGCTCCACCACCACTTCATCACACAGTGGGCTGGGCTCCACCACCACTTCATCACACAGTGGGACGGGTACCTCCACCACTTCATCATACAGTGGGGCGGGCACCTCCACCACTTCATCACACAGTGAGGTGGGCACCTCCACCACTTCATCACATAGTGGGGTGGGCTCCACTACCCCTTCATCACACAGTGAGGTGGGCACCACCACTTCATCACACAGTGGGGTGGGCACCACCACCACTTCATCACACATTGTGGCGGGCTCCACCACCACTTCATCACGCAGTGGGGCGGGCACCACCACTTTATTACACAGTGGGGTGGGCTCCTCCACCAGTTCATCACACAGTGGAGCGGGTTGCTCTACCACTTCATCACACAGTGGGGCAGGCTCCGACAAATCCTTGTGATGGACGGTATAATATTTAATGAAAAAAGGTTCAACAGGATCCACGATTATTTGTTTTATATCTACCGTATGTTTTTGGAGAGTTTTCCGCCCCAATTTCCACTTCAATTGTATTTTTTCAAATCCATTTTCAAATCTCACTATTACCCCTGAATCAAATTTGTAACTAGCCCCCAGCTTAGGCAGAAGCTGCCAATTGCAGCTATTAAGCATAATTTTGCTTTGTGTTTTGAATGCTTTTCGACTATACCACTTTTTACATTTTTGTTTAAGTTTAATTTTTAGTGATTCAGGAAATTTTACTAACTTTGCTGATATTGGGGGGTAATACTCAATGGCATTAATTACTATAACCTTGATACCCTCAGACGAATGTGGTTTTTGGTCATTCGAGATCATATTTAAATTATTTACAAACACGTTTATGGATAATTAATAAATAGAACTTATTAATAGTTGACAATTACGATTAAATAATATACTTATGATAATTTGTAAACAAATATATCGCACACGTCTAACAAATCACAGACGAAATTCGAAACACAAGTTGATCAACGACCTCGCAGAACAATACTAATACACCCCCTTTCTAGAGCGCTCCAAAGTACACTAAAATATCAACATAGACTTGTTATTATGTTGCTTCATATCGAGTCGCTATTGATCTTTATTTCACATTATATATTCTGTGTTATTAAAAAAAATAGGTTATTCAATATTGCAACTGTTTCAAATAAATGATAAAACGAAATTATTGAAAAAAATATATATCTAATATTCTTGAGTTACCCGTATACCATCAATTTTCTATGAATACGTTCTTTAAGAAAATTGTATTTATATGGGTAACTCGTATATTAAACCTAACCAGCGCATCATTGATCAGCATATTTCTACTTCTTATATTTGTTTTATCGTTTATTTGTCAGTGATTTTATATTATCTAATTCTTTTGGATAACTCCTGAAGAAGGTAAATATAAAAGAGAAAGAGCGCGGCCATTCAAATTCAGTAATAGGAATTCCTCGAGTTTTAATAAAGATCCCCATAAAATTATCACTTGCGAATTTCAGTTGCGAATTTCAGTAAGGAAGTTGGAGCTTCAAATATTAATATTGAACAGAACTACTACCGATATACGAGTTTTTGATTGATAGAATTATTGCTGCAACTGTATTTTCGCTTCTAATTCTGCTAAACATTGAGGAAAAAGACTTCTACTTTCTCATAGCCTAAAACTCTCCAGTGGTCATTTGATGATTCTGTAAGTATGTCTATCTATCTATTGCCTGACGCCGTGATCCCCGAAGGGGTGGCCACGAACGAAACACCCCCATGCACCTGTCCCCAGTCAGTCGATGCCCCTCCTCCCAAACAGCACTGCCTTCATCCATATACTTCTTCACTCCATCCTTCCACCTCTCTTTCGGTTTACCTCTCCCTCTCTGTCCTTCCACCTCGCTCTCGTACACCCTCTTAGTCATTCTCTCGCTTCCCATACGTTCCATATGGCCGAACCATCTCAAGGTATCCTTTTCACACTTTCCAACACATCTACCTCCACATATCTCCCTCTTACTTCCTCATTCGTCTGTCTATCCCTCCATATAACTCCGCACACACCTCTCAAGTAACTCATTTCCACCCCTCTCACTCATGGTCTGAGTTTCTCCACCAACGTCCATGCTTCGCTTCTGTAAGTCAGTGTCGGGATTACCACACTGTCATGCAAGGACTTCTTCACTTCCATGCTGACCACCCTATTTCTTGTTACTGCTTTCACCGTTCCTACAACCCTCTTCCCCTGTTGCACCCTCTCCCGCACTTCTTCATCCATACTCCCATCTTTACTCAGCACACTTCCCAGATACTTAAATGAGCTGACAATCTCCATAGCCTGACCGTTCAACTTCACCTAACATTCTGTGGCTTCAACCCTTTCCAAGACCTACAGTAAACAAAACAATAACAATAATTTCAACGTAAAAATTAGCTTAACTCGTTCTGTACAGGTGACGTCCTTTTCATCATATTATGAACACTATTAGACGATTTTATTCAGCTTAGGAAGGACGTCTACCAATCGAAAGACTACAAACTATCTCAATTTTCTGTTTAGCTACCTTATATCCTTCGCAAGCTGCACAAAATCCTCTAAATATAGCTTGAATAAAATTAAAAAGACGTTGCCGGTACAGAAGGGGTTAACAGAGATAACTGTGTTGCCAGGAAATTATTGATCATAGATCATAATTGACGGTAAAAGTTCCCATGTGATACCCCCTTGATACATAACTGATATTGCTGTGTGTTGGTGGTGTAATGGTTTAGATGCTTATGTTCTGGGTGTGGTGTCCCGAGTTCGAATCCCGGGAGGACCATATGCTTTCATTAGTTTACTCAAGTACATTATGGTTTGTAATGGATGATTAATGTTAAGAACGGGGTATATCTTAATTAAAGCTGTTAACAACCTTGCATTAATCTTCACTTACACGAGCCACATTGGCATTTGAATGTTCTTTCATAATGCATGTGTGAACAAATTGCATGTAATCTATCACATGTACAGTCGGATACCATAGTCTCTAGCCCACTCATAAATATTCGTGGACTTCACCTATTTTTAATTATGGAAGCATAGTTCTGGAAACGATTATATATATATAATTGTGTATGCATCAACTACAAAACTATATATATATACTATTTATTGGTAAGCAAGTTCTATCCAAAAATCAATCCAGATATATATAATTCCATACAAAAAAAAAAACACTGGGTTCACGAATTCTTATGAGTGGGCTAAACACTATGGTATCCGAGTGTACAGTTCCCCACTTAAGTTCTGTTCCTCGTTGTGATGTTATGTATGACAGTAAAATAGTATGAATGAGTTGTAAGTGTGGTTTCTTTTAATTATCAGTTTGACTAATTAGATGAATTAACCACTGCATAAGAAACTACACTTGTAATTCAATCATGAGCATTATATTTCCACGTATAAGATCATAGAGAGGAACAGAACTTATGTGGTCAACTGTACCTCCCCTAAAATAGTTTACTGTATTATCCCTTTGAGTACCAGCGACGTGTGTTATATTATATTCTAGCTACATTTAGACCATATTATACAGCTTAGGAAGGGTCTGTGGTAGTTAAAAGGGTTGGTTGAGATAGTTGGATGCCTTATTATGGCTAGAGGTCCTTCATAAGCTGAATATAATGGTATAATAGTTGCAAGCCATAATTATACGGTACAGCATAGCCCAAAGTATATGCCTTCCCACCCATAAAAAATTAAGGGGGCACTATTCGCTTTTTCTGGCCCTCCTTCTCCCTCATGTTTAGCATATTAGTTTTGATGTTTTAAGACGTTCGTTCCGTTAGTTTGGTGATTTTACATAAGAACATAAGAACATGGGAGTCTGCAAAAAGCCGATCGGCCCATACAAGGCAGATCCCTGTCACACCCAACCCCAATTACAAGGCCCAATTATAGACCCATCTCACTAATACCTTGAGTACTGACCCCACCAAAACGGTCAGAGATTAACGCAAGATTACGGGGGTCTGCTGAGCGCCGATTTGCCCACACCTGGTAGATCCCCCTCACACCCAACCCATCTCGTCCATATGCCTATCTAATTTTATCATAAAGCTCCCTATCGTTCTTGATCCCACTATATCACTTGGTAGCCTATTCCACCCATCTGCAACTCTGTTACCAAACCAATATTTGCCTATATCTTTTCTGAAACGAAATTTATCTAATTTGAAACCATTTGTACGAGTTCTTTCGCTATCACTGAGCTTTAGTACATTTTTCATGTCTCCTTTATTAATTCCACTAACCCACTTGAATACCTCTATCATGTCACCTCTAACTCTGCGTCTCTCTAACGAATGTAAGCCTAATTTCTTCAACCTTTCTTCATACGGAAGATTTCTAATATTATGGATAATTTTTGTCATTCTACGTTGTACTCTCTCCAATGAATCTATGTCCATTCTGTAATAAGGACACCAAAATTGAACAGCATAATCCATATGGGGTCTCACTAATGACAAGTATAGTTTTAAGATAACATCAGCAGTTCTGTTACTCACACTCCTAGATATGAACCCGAGAATCCTGTTTGCCTTGTTATGAACGCTTATACATTGTTTTCTAGGCTTCAAATCATTGCTAACAAACACACTTAGATCTTTCTCACAGTCTGAGTTTTCTAATTCCATATTAGCTAGTTTATATTTAAAATTTGTATGCATTTTCCCTATCTTTAATACCTTGCATTTGTCAATGTTAAACTTCATCTGCCATTTTACTGACCATTCGTGTAAGGTATCTAGATCCCTTTGCAGACACTCTATATCTCTGAATAAATTGTTCTCCCCATTTTGGTATCGTCTGCAAATTTACTTATCCTACTAGTTATACCTAAATCAAGGTCATTTATGTATATAATAAACAACAGAGGACCTAATACAGATCCCTGGGGGACACCACTCTTGACTGATCCCCATTCTGACTTGGTACCATTTATGCTGACTCTCTGCTTCCTACCAATTAGCCATGACCTAATCCATCTTAACAACGCCCCACCTATTCCATGTGCCTCAACCTTTCTCATCAATCTCTCATGAGGGACTCTGTCGAAAGCTTTACTGAAATCTAAATATATAATATCATATGACTTGTCATTATCTACTGCTTCATATACCTCTGAGAAAAAACTAAGCAAATTAGTAAGGCAAGAACGTCCCTGAGTGAATCCATGCTGAGAAGAATTGATTAAGTTAAATGTTTCTAAGTGGTTTCTCATTTTCCCAGCAATAATTGACTCTAGTAGCTTTCCTATGATTGAAGTGAGACTAATGGGACGGTAATTGGATGCTATTGATTTATCATCTTTTTTGAAAATCGGAACTACATTTGCAAGCTTCCAAGCTTCTGGAACTATACCTGTTTCTAATGAATTGTTAAAAAGAAATGTTAATGGGTAACTTAACTCATCTCTGCATTCTTTTAATACTCTAGCATATACGTCATCGGGACCAGGCGATTTCTGAGGTTTCAGTCTGTCAATTTCCTTAAGCACATCATTTCTACTTATAGTAACCGTACTTAACCTATTTTCTATACTATCGCTATATACCTTACGGACTTCTGGAATCTGTGCCAAATTTTCATTAGTGAAAACGGATAGAAACTGACTATTTAATGTACTGCACATTTCTAAATAATTTTCTGTCATTTCTCCTATCGAAGTTTTAAGGGGGCCTATTTTATCTCTAACTTTAGATTTATATAGCTGGTAAAAAGCCTTAGGGTTATTTTTTGAGTGATTGGCTATCCTGATTTCGTAATTTCTTTTGTCTGTCCTTATACCTTTTTTAACCTCTCTTGATTGATTCTGATAGTAAGCAAGTAGGTGAATTTCGCCTTTCTTAATTTTTCGATATATTCCTCTCTTTTTTTCCTAGAAGGTCTAATAGTCTATTATTCATCCATTTGGGTTGGTTCTGTGTTGATCTAAATTTTCTTTTGGGGATATATTTATTTTGCGCATTGTGGAGTGAAGAAATAAAATGATTATATGTAGCTGTCAAATTATCCTGAGTTAAGGTCAGTTGCCCTCTGACCCTTGACCAGTGCGGACGTCCCCAGTGACCGCTAGTCTACCTGTTTACCCTTAGTGAGGTCCTAGTGAACTTTCTTAGTGATGGCTGTTGTTGATGAGTCTGCTGTCTCCTCCCATACACTCCAGCTTTGTCTTGCTTTGCAAGAAAGACTGGAGAGTGTGGAGCAGGAGATTCAGTGTCTCAAAGATGAAAATTTGGCCTTGAGACTAGCTATGGCGGAGAAGAAGTGTGAGGCTACCGGAAGTGTTCCCAGGGATCGTGAAGCCCCTTGGAAAGTGGTGTCAACAAGTGCAACGGCCTGCAAGCTGAAAAGGCAGCCACTCAAGACCCACAACAACTTCAGCACCATGGCTGATGAGAGTGATGGCGAGGAAGTGGCGATCATCGAGGCAGTGAGAGGGGAGGGGGTGGGGGGGGGGAGTCTACTGCTGTTGCTGCAACAACTGCTGCTACAACTCCTGCTACACGCCGACAACGGAAAAAAGCTAAGTTCATTGTCGGTGATTCAATGGTTAGGTACCTTGACGGGGCTACTAACACTCATGTTAGTAAAGTTGTCTGCCTACCTGGAGCCGGAGTCGGGAGGGTGGCAGAGAAGATGGATGGTGTCCTAGAAGTGGGTGGGGAGGACCCCATCATCTTCATCAACGCGGGGTCCAATGACATATGGAGATGCAGGACTGAGGAGTTGCTGACCAAGTACCAGGAAATGCTGGAGAGGATCAAGGAGAAGGGTGGATTTCCTGTGGTACACAGTATCCTGCCAAGAATGGAATGGTCCTCCGGGGCTATTGGTGTAAATAGCCGGCTGGAGAAGTATTGCAAGGCAAAGTACAAAGGAGTACAAAGGAAATCAAGCAACAACAGATCTAGTGACCCTTCTAGGTTGCTTGTCCTCCAAAACACTGAGGATCAAGTGTCCAAACAGTGGTTTAGAGTGGGTAAGGGAACATTGGAAAGGGAATTACTGCCCTTGAACTAATGTCCGTGGCAGGATTAGGAAGTTAATAGAGGACAGATGGGTTAGTAACTGAGGGGGGGATAAAATAAAGTTATTCATTTACAAACGCAGTCAGTCGCGGGTTTGATGAGAGATATTTGTCTAGGCGGAGTTTAAATGAATCAACGGTGATGCAGTCTATAACGTTTCGGGGAAGCCCATTCCACAAGTTGACAACTCGATTGAAGAAGAAATTCTTAGATTCGTGCGAGTTAAAAGATTTACCAATAATTTTGCAACCGTTTCCCCGCGTGTAGTTAGATTGGTCGATAGTGAAGTACTTACTACAGTTCATATTGTCGATGCCTTTGATGATTTTGAACACTTGAATTAAGTCACCTCTTAATCTACGCTGGGTTAAAGGAAATAGATTTAATTCTCTAAGACGCTCTTCGTATGGTTTGTTCTTTACGCTAGGTATCATTTTGGTAACTCTACGTTGAACTCGTTCTAGCTTGTTTATATCTTTTTGGTAATAAGGGCACCAGGATTGAACGCAGTATTCCAGAAGAGGGCAGACTAAGGAATTGTAAAGGGTTAGGATAACTTCTTTTGATTTATGCTCAAATGACCTGCCTATAAAGCCAATTATTTTGTTTGCCTTCTTAACAACTTCTGAACATTGTTGACTCGGTTTTAGGTTACTCGATATTGTTACTCCCAGATCGGTTTCTCTGTTTACATTCTTAAGCTGAGTGCCATTCATCGAATAGTTTGCTTTCTCATTTAGGTATCCGACATGTAGTACTTTACATTTATCCGCATTGAAACTCATTTGCCAAATTTGGGCCCAACATGACAATTTATCTAGATTGTGTTGCATATCGTCAACTTGTTCTTTTGAGAGTACGCTATTTGCAATTTTTGTATCGTCAGCAAATTTTGAGATTGTACAGGTGAGACCCTCATCTATGTCGTTGATGTAAATTAGAAAGAGAATTGGTCCTAGTACCGATCCCTGGGGTACCCCGCTACTTACATTGGTCCATTTAGATGCCTTACCGTTTATGACTACCCTTTGCTTTCTGTTGCTGAGCCAATTTTCTATCCATTTCAACACACCGTCTTGTATTCCATGCGCTTTTAGTTTTAGCAGTAAACGTTTGTGGGGAACTTTGTCAAAGGCCTTTTGAAAATCAAGGTATATAATATCTACAGCTTTACTTTCATCGTAGAGGTTCAGGATATCGTGGAAGAAGTCCAAGAGGTTTGTTAAACAGGAACGTTTTTTACGAAAGCCGTGTTGAGTATCTTTAGGTATGTTATTTTCCTCTAAGTGATTTACGAGTCTGTCTTGTATGACCGTTTCTAACATTTTACATACAACTGAGGTTAAGCTAATTGGACGATAGTTACTGGGTAGGGATTTGCTGCCTTTTTTGAATATCGGTGTTACGTTGGCTAGCTTCCACTGATCAGGCATAGTTCCAGACTGCAAGGATTTATTGAATAGTAATGTCAGTGGTTTGGAGCTCATCCTTAGCTTCCTTTAGAACTCTAGGCGAGATTGTATCAGGTCCTGGCGTTTTATTTACCTTGAGTTTATCTAAACAATTCAATACTTCTCTCTCTGTAACGGTGATATTGCTTAGAACATCTGAATTATCAATCTGAATCGGCGATGGTGTAGGGATATCACTGAGGTCTTCTGTTGTAAAAACTGATGCAAAGAAGGTATTGAGGGCATTACTCATTTGTACTTCGTCTTTGGTGTATTCTCCATTTTCATCGACTAACGGTTCAACAGTTGAAGTAACTACTTTTTTCTTTCTGATATAACTATAGAATTCTTTCGGGTTTGTTTGACTTTGATTCGCAATATGTAACTCTAAGGTCTTTTTACTTTGCTTAATTAACTTTTTGGCTTTGCATCGTAGTTCTACAAATTTCACCCGTTCTTCGTCATTTTGTGAGGATTTTAATCTATCATTAGATTTTTTTTTTAGCAAGCAGGCAGTTTGAAATATCTTTATTCCACCATTTGGGCTTATTATTATGGCCTGGACGCAGTATTTTCGATGGTATGCAGTCTTGCACTGCTTTTAGGTAAGTGGTTTCGAATAACTTCCAAGATGTATTTATGTCGTTATTGTTAATTAAAAAGCTCCAGTCAGTTTCTTTAAACATAGCTCTAAGTTTATGGAAGTTTGCTTTCTTGAAATTAGGGACTTTTTCGATGCTACTATTTGGTTCGTTACTAGTAAACTTTAAAGTGAAAGTTATCGTACGATGGTCGCTGTTACTGAATTCATCACCAACATTCAAATTCTCTATCAATTCTTCTTTTGTTGCAAGTACAATGTCAAGAACGTTATTACCACGGGTCGGTGTTCGAACAAATTGATAAAGCGAACTCTCTTGCAAGTTCGTATACAAGTCATGTCCGGAGTGTGAAGTAAGAGTATCGCCCCACTTGGTCACAGGTAAATTAAAGTCGCCAAAAATTACGGTATCTTGTGAGTTACTTACATCTGCAATTTGTTCGTAAATTTCTCGGTCAGTTTGCACTGATTGAGCTGGAGGTCTGTATATTAATGCAAGTATTATTTTTGTACCTTTATTATTCTTTATTAGCACAAAATATGTGTCGACGTTCACAATTTGAGGTTTTGACACGAGGGTCGGGTTAAAACTTTCTTTGATATAAAATAAAATGCCACCTCCATTTTTATTTATTCGGCTGTTCTCAAACATTACATAACCGGGAAGTGAATACTCTGCTAAAAAGTCTCTATCTTCTGTATTGAGCCAAGATTCTGTTATGCCAATCACATCATAATTTTCTGTAAACACTAGTTCCTCTAAATCTGAAAATTTATTGCGTATGCTACGAGCGTTTGCATAGAAAACCTTTAAAGTTGCAGTTTTAGAATTCACAGAACGTTCTTTCATCGAATTTTTGGTTCTGGTCGGATCTACATTTACATTCATGGCTGTCCTCGGTCCTCGGTCGTTTTCCCTGGCGGTTTTGAATTTGGGTCGTGTTGGTGGAGCTTTATCCAAATTCGCGGTTCTTGACGGATTAGTATTTAATTCCTTTGTAGGTTGCCGTCCTCGCTGTCTTCGGTCCTCCTTCCTGGTTGTCCTGTGCTGAGTCGATTTCTTCTCCGAAAATCCTTCACCGCATCGTTGAGAAGACGCCCAAAACGTGCTGCTCCCACCTGGTTCAGATGAACTCCATCGTCCGAAAACAAATAGTCATCGTAGTAGAAATTGTCCCAGGTGTCGACGAATCCCACGTTCTCCTTCCTGCAGAGGTTTACTAGACAACGATTTGTGCTGGTGGCTATGTTGTAAAATCGGCTCTCTACACCGAGCCAATACCATTCCTAGATAACTGGACCCACTTCTATGGTAAGGATGAACTGTATGCCCAGGATGGAGTACATCTTTCTCGACTAGGAGTTTCGACCTTAGCCAGCTCACTGGAATAGATTGTTGCTGGGTTTCGTTAAAAAAACCTGGGTGTGTAAGTAAAATACTGTCTCCATATGGAGCAGGTACTTCATGTGACAAACCAGTGAGTAAAATAGAAATAATCAGTCAAGATAGTGCGGATATAGTGATGTGTAATAGTAGTATCGATAACACTACACATGTAACTGATAGTAAAGATGAGAATACTGATAGAGTAGAATTTCCGTCTAGAGCTAGTAGTTCAACAGGAAATAATAAGTTAGCTAAACACAATAGAAAATTAGTTGCAAATAAAAGTAATAGGTTGAGGGTATATTATACAAATTGTAGGAGTTTATGTAACAAAATGAACGAACTTAGAGCACTCGTTAGCACAGAAAATATAGACATAATAGCGCTAACTGAAACGTGGATTAATACAGAATCTAGGCATTTTTTAGCAGAATTTGATATTCCAGGATATAGTTTGTTTAAATATGACCGAACAAGTAGGAGGGGCGGGGGTATAGCAGTGTTTGTCAGGAGTACATTAAAAAGCTGTATTAAATCAGGTATTAGACTAAATAATGATAATGAAAGTGTTTGGGTAGAGGTTAACGAAGGTAGTGAGACCATAGTTATTGGAGTTATATATAGACCACCTAATATGAGTAGAAATGGCGGAACATCGTTATGGGAGGAAATTAAAATAGCATCAAGGTTTAGCAATGTGTGCATTATGGGGGATTTTAATTTTCCGAACATTGATTGGTAGCACCAAATAGGCGACTCCGATTCACTAGAGTTTATTGAGGTAGTACAAGATAGTTTTTTATTTCAATTCATAGTTACGCCGACTAGAGGTATTAATATTCTTGATTTATTTTTCAGTAACAATGAACATATGATAAATGATGTAGAGATTGGTGACCACCTAGGAAATAGCGATCATAAATCTATTTATTTTAATATACAATGGACAGGGAATGCTAAAGAGAATACGACACTTATCCCAGATTTCAGAAAAGCCGATTATGGTGGGCTAAGAAGAGACTTAAGGGTGGACCCTATTGTTAAGCAATTAAGTCAGGATATGCCAGAGTTAAACTTGCCACCTACATATAACCAGTTTATTGCTTTACTCCACAATGCTCAAAATAAATATATCCCTAAAAGAAGATTCAGATCGACGCAGAACCAACCAAAATGGATGACTAATAAGCTAATAGTCTTATAGGAAAAAAGAAAGGAATATATAGAAAAATAAAGAAAGGCGAAAATCATCTACATATATACTATCAGACTCTATCAAGACAGGTCAAAAAGGAAATCAGGAAAGCAAAAAGAAATTATGAAATAAGGATAGCCAGTGACTCAAAAAATAACCCTAAAGCTTTTTACCAACTATATAAATCTAAAGTTAGAGATGTAATAGGCCCCCTAAAAACTTCAATAGGAGAAATAACAGAAAATTATTTAGAAATGTGCAGTACATTAAATAGTCAGTTTCTTTCCGTTTTCACTAAAAAAAATTGGCACAGTTTCCAGAAGTCAATATGGTATATAGTGATAGTATAGAAAATATGTTAAGTACAGTTAGTATAAGTAGAAATGATGTGCTTAAGGAAATTGACAGACTGAAACCTCAAAAATCGCCTGGTCCTGACGAGGTATATGCTAGAGTATTAAAAGAATGCAGAGATGAGTTAAGTAGCCCATTAGCATTTTTATTTAACAAGTCATTAGAAACAGGTTTAGTTCCAGAAGCTTGGAAGCTTGCAAATGTAGTTCCGATCTTCAAAAAAGGTGATAAATCGATAGCATCCAATTACCGTCCCATTAGTCTCACATCAATCATAGGAAAGTTGCTAGAGTCTATTATTGCTAGGAAAATTAGAAGCCACTTAGAAAAATTTAACTTATTAAATTCTTCTCAGCATGGATTCACTCAGGGACGTTCTTGCCTTACTAATTTGCTTAGCTTTTTCTCAGAGGTATATGAAGCAGTAGATAGTGACAAGTCATATGATATTATTTATTTAGATTTCAGTAAAGCTTTCGACAGAGTCCCTCATGAGAGATTGATGAGAAAGGTTGAGGCACATGGAATAGGAGGATCGTTGTTGGGATGGATTAGGTCATGGCTAATTTGTAGGAAACAGAGAGTCGGCATAAATGGTACCAAGTCAGAGTTGGGAGCAGTCAAAAGTGGTGTCCCCCAGGGATCGGTATTAGGTCCCCTGTTGTTTCTTATATACATAAATGACCTTGATTTAGGTATAACTAGTAGGATAAGTAAATTCGCAGACGATACTAAAATGGGGAGATCAATTGATTCAGATAGCGATATAGAGTGCCTCCAAAGGGATCTAGATACCTTACATGAATGGTCAGTAAATTGGCAGATGAAGTTTAACATTGACAAATGCAAGGTATTAAAGATAGGGAAGATGCAAATTTTTTTAAAATATAAACTAGCTAATTTAGAATTAGAAAATTCAGACTGCGAGAAAGATCTAGGTGTGTTTGTTAGCAATGATTTGAAGCCTAGAAAACAGTGTATAAGCGTTCGTAATAAGGCAAACAGGATTCTCGGTTTCATCTCTAGGAGTGTGAGTAACAGAACTGCTGATGTTATCTTAAAACTTTACTTGTCATTAGTGAGACCCCATATGGATTATGCTGTCCAATTTTGGTGTCCTTATTACAGAATGGACATAAATTCATTGGAGAGAGTACAGCGTAGAATGACAAAAATGATCCATAATATTAGAAATCATCCGTATGAAGAAAGGTTGAAGAAATTAGGTTTACATTCGGTAGAGAGACGCAGAGTTAGAAGGGATATGATAGAGGTGTTCAAGTGGGTTAGTGGGATTAACAAAGGGGACATGACAAATGTACTAAAGCTCAGTGATAGCGAAAGAACTCGTACCAATGGTTTCAAATTAGATAAATTTCGTTTCAGAAAAGATATAGGCAAATATTGATTTGGTAACAGAGTTGTAGATGGGTGGAATGGACTACCAAGTGCTATAGTGGGATCTAAAACGGTAGGGAGCTTTAAGATAAAATTGGATAAGCATATGGACGAGAAGGGTTGGGTGTGAAGGGGGATCAGCCGGGTTGGGCCAATCAGCGCTCTGCAGACCCCCATAATCCTGTGTTAATCTCTAACCGTTTTGGTAAGATGATCCTCAGGGTATTAGAGTGTTGAGCCTATAATTGGGCTTTGTAATTGAATTGGGGTTGTGTGGGACAGGGATCTTCCTTGCTTAGGCCAATCGGCTCTCTGCAGACTCCCATTTTCTTATGTTCTTATGTTCTAAGACAGGTATCTGAGAGAGAGTATGTTCATTAGCGCACCTGGGTCCACTTAATAGTTTAACCATAGGATCGACTCTTAAGGCTCTTCTTAATCCACCATAATTGGCTCTTCTGAAATCTGGGATAAGTGTCGTATTCTCTTTAGCCTTTCCTGTCCATTGTATGTTAAAATAAATTGATTTATGATCACTATTTCCTAATTGGTCTCCTATCTCTACATTATTTATCATTTGTTCATTATTACTGAGAACTAAATCGAGGATATTATTACCTCTAGTAGGCGAGTCTATGAATTGAAATAAAACACTATCCTGTACCGCCTCAATAAACTCTTTTGAATCTGAGTCGCCGATTTGATGCTGCCAATCAATATTCGGAAAATTAAAATCCCCCATAATACACACATTGCTAAACCTTGATGCTATTTTCACTTCCTGCCATAAAGCTGTACCTTCGTTTCTACTCCTATTTGGTGGTCTATAAATAACTCCAATAATTATGGTCTCACTACCTTCGCTAACCTCTACCCAAACACTTTCGTTATCAGTATTTAGTCTAATACCTGATTTAATACAGCTTTTTAAAGAACTCCTGACAAACACTGCTATTTTGCTGCCCCTCCTACTTGTTCGGTCGCGTTTAAACAAACTATATCCTGGTATATGGAATTCTGCTAAAAAAATGTCTTGATTCTGTATTAATCCATGTTTCAGTCAGTGCTATAATGTCTATATTTTCGTTGCTAACAAGTGCTCTAAGTTCATCCATTTTGTTACATTTAATTCCTACAGTTTGTATAATATAATCGCAATGAATTTATTTTACTGGTATCGGATTTACCTTTATTTCTACCTGAATTCCCATCTTCTGTTACACCTTCAATATTTCTACTAGCAGTACAATTAAAATCCTGTGACTGATATTTTCTATTCCTATCTGATGTACCAGTACGGCAATTTACCCTATCTAGACAATTATTCTTACTCATATTCTCAGGCTTTATTTTCAGCGAAACCCCGCGACAATCCTATCTATTGACCTAGCTAAATTTGCCACCCCTAGCCGAGATAGATGAACCCTGTCCTGTGCGTACAACTGATTTTTACCATAGAAACGGGTCCAGTTATCAAGGAATGGTATTGCATTTTGAGACCTTTCGCCTAATTTTGTTGTCAATAGTAAAACCTCTCGTGCCCTTTAGGTGTCTATATTTTCCTGGCGAGCGATAGCAAGCCTCTAATTTTAGAAGGAACTGGCCTTCGGCCGGGAAATCTTTCTACCGACAAATGTAGCCTACAAATTTATCTTGAAAGGGGGTTTAGGGGGCGTTTTTCTAAGCTTGATGGAGGTCTAGCGATGAAACTCAAAAATAAATAAATAAATAAATATATCGACCAAAACCAAGCACTACCCCCTTAAATGTCTGAACTTACACAATAGGTTATAAGATTGTTTTATTCTTCCATTCCTCTAGTCTCAGATAAGTGTTGTCTCATGTACAGTCGCGCTAATAAGTTATGGCTCGGCACCAAGTATGTTTTGATCAATATTTGGTATCAGCAATATCTAAGCTTCATTTCTTCATATCGAGTGAAATATAAAATCATGTTCCTACACTTACCCACCCTATCCATCATCTGTGTATGCGTGTCGGTCGGTGTCTCGTAGGATTATGTTTTCTTTAAGGGAGCCCACCTCGCTTTTTTTTTCTTTCTCTCCCTCTCTCTTTGGCTTGTATCCATTCGGCCCCATTCAGCCTACTTTTTAAAGACGTTTATCCCCATCTAGGTGTCAATATTTTCCTGGCGAGCGGTAGCGAGCCAGCGTATATATTTTTTGGTTTTGACAGCAAGCTAAATTTGTAAATTTTTCGATAGTAGAATGTCTCTGGCGAAGCCAGGTATTTCTCCATACAATGCTGGCTCGCTATCGCTCATCAGGAAGAAATCGACACCTGGATGGGGATAAATGTCTTATAACAGTTGGCTGAATGGGGCCGAATGGATACAAGGCAGGGAAAGAGAGAAAAGGAGAGAAAGATAAAATAAAAAAAAAACAGTGACCCCCCTTAACTTTTCTTACCGTATTTTTTAATCAATATTACCATTTTCTCTGGTTGTCGGGTAAGGCGGGTTTTTTCAGGTTGAGTTATGGGGCACTTGTTTGGGTTTGAAGAACAAGCAGGGTTGTCGTGGGGTGCCTTTATAGAGAGAGTAGCGACATAGGGCGTCCTGCAGGGAGTTGGAAACAATATTTTTTTCCTGGACCCCCTTCTCCCTCATGTTTAGCCCCATTAGTTTTTAAATCTTAAAACATTCGCCTTACAAGTTTTGCAATTTGAAGACCTTTCGCCTCATATTTTGGTAAATAATAGACATTTCGTGCAGTTTAGGTATTGAGTCCCCCCCCCCCCTCACCTCCTTAAGAGCCCTATTAGATGTAGATTGATGGACAGCTAAAGAAAAAGAGGTATACATAAAATATTACACGGTACATACGGGTGAGGCCTGGTCCTATCCAGAGTGAGGTTTGGCATCCTTTACCCATCCTTAGCCGTTTCGGTCTGTATCGTTTACTGTAATAGTTTTCCTTCTAGGTGCTGGTGAGATCGCCCGATTGGGTGGCACTGCAAGGGAGGCTGCGGAAGGTGTTGGCATTGGCCCGGGGGTACAAGCCCATGGGCTGATGATTCCCTCCCCCACTGCCCTCTCAGAAACAGATCTCATGCTACCCTTGCCCCTTCAGGGGCCCGAGCATCTGGAGAGGCTTCGGTCTACCGGACTCGTGACGGCTCGGCAAGATAGTCTGGGGAACTAAAACAACAACAACAACAACAACAACAAGGTACATAAATTGATAAGTGAGGTATAAACATAATGGAGTGCTATGAGGTAAAGCGTGTGAGATATAAACAAGATGGCGGCCATAAGTGAAGTTGACGGTACCCTTCTTAAACAGGTACCCTAGGCTGGCTTTGTTTGTACCTAACATAATTATGGTTCATTGTGTGCTCGGGGGCTCGATATTTATGTGTTGGCTGTTTTCAAAGGCAGTTATTTCTTAATTCTGCTTAGCTGCACTTTGTAAATGTTTGCAAGGTTTCTCTATTGCATTTGATTTCAAAGGCAAAATTATGCTTGCCTTAATTTCGGCTTTCTTCGTGGTTTGTAAATCTTCCATTGTACCACATAGCTATAAATTTTCGCATTCCATTTTACAACTAAGCAAACCATGTTTTCTTATGCTGGTATCCTAAATATTTCAGGCTGACCCTTCCCAAATGGTAGAAGTATTAACCCTTTCAAGATCTGATGACGCATTTTGTCTGTTTTCTGGCTCTAATTAGACGATATTATTCAGATTATGAAGGGTATATGGAATTGATGGGGTTCATTGAGATAGTCATTACCCTTTTATTCCCCGCAGATCCTTCCTTAGCTGTATAAAACTTCCAATGATAGCCAGAATAAACTGTCAAAATGCGTCATAATCTTCAAAGGGTTGATAGATTATAGTGTAGTTTGGTTTTTACCCTGGTCATTCTAGGTAGCTTTTTAGTTTACTCCCAAGACTTCCGTCAAGCTTAAATAAAATAATTCAAAACCCCACTTCGACATATTTTTGTACAATAAAATGTCCAAGCCGAAAGCCAGTTCCTCTTGAATTACAGTTTCGCTATCACTCGCCACGATAAAATTGCTCCCTAAATGTCATGAAACTTCTAAATATTGACAAAGAAATAGGATGACAGGTCTTAAGATCGCAAAGCTAATGGAGCGAATATCTTAAAATATCAAAACTAATGGAGCTAATTATTAGAGAGAAAGGGGTCCAGAAAGACAAAGAGGGCAGGACCATACATTAAAAGAGAAAATGTGTTAATATAATGCATCCAGTTTGGACATTACTCAATCTTTCGAAAAATGCTTGAAAAAGTGAAACTGTTCATATATCACTCCTACAAACTTTTTGTTCCCAGACATGATTTCTCACATTTTCTCAATTAAACCAAATACATTCAAGCAAATAACATCTATGCATGGCACAGCCCCTATTGCAAAGCCCCTTGATTCTCGCTCCACCAAGCTGCAGCATTTGCAAGAACTCGATCCCGTTTTTTCCTATTAAAACGGACCTTTTGAGTCGTTGTCATATTATTTGGATAGGGCGTCGTATCCGGATACAAAGTTAAATAATGGTTGATCATATCTTTACTAATCATTTCGCTCGCAACTTGATTTTTTGCTTTCCTTTTGCCCATTTTCCATTGCCTACTCGAAAGTGGGGCGGGCCCCTCCACCACTTCATCACACAGTGGGGCGGGCTCCACCACCACTTCATCACAAAGTGGGGCGGGCTCCACCACCACTTCATCACATAGTAGGGCGGGCTTCACCACCACTTCATTACACAGTGGGGCGGGCTCCACCACCACCTCATCACACAGTGGGGTGGGCTCCACCACCACTTCATCACAGAGAGGGGTGGGCTCCACCACCACTTCATCACACAGTGGGGTGGGCTCCTCCACCACTTCATCACACAGTGTGGTGGGCTCCACCACCACTTCATCACACAGTGGGGCGGGCACCACCACTTCATCACATAGTGGGGTGGGCTCCACCACCACTTCATCACACAGTGGGGCGGGCACCACCACCACTTCATCACACAGTGGGGTGGGTTCCACCACCACTTCATCACACAGTGGGGTGCGTTCCACCACCACTTCATCACACGGTGGGGCGGGCTCCTCTACCACTTCATCACACAGTGGGGAGGGCTCCACCACCACTTCATCACACAGTGGGGTGGGTTCCACCACCACTTCATCACACAGTGGGGTGGGCTCCACTACCATTTCATCACACAGTGGGGTGGGCTCCTCCACCACTTCATCACACAGTGGGGTGGGCTCCACCACCACTTCATCACACAGTGGGGTGGGCTCCACTACCACTTCTTCACACAGTGGGGAGGGTTCCACCACCACTTCATCACACAGTGGGGTGGGCTCCACCACCACTTCATCACACAGTGGGGTGGGCACCACCACCACTTCATCACACAGTGGGGTGGGCTCCACCACCACTTCATCACACAGTACAGTGGGCTCCACCACCACTTTATCACACAGTGGGGAGGGTTCCACCACCACTTCGTCACACAGTTGGGCGGGCTCCACCACCACTTCATCACACAGTGGGGAGGGCTCCACCATCACTTCATCACACAATGGGGCGGGCCACACCACCACTTCATCACACAGTTGGGAGGGCTCCACCACCACTTCATCACACAGTGGGGTAGGCTCCACCACCACTTCATCACACAGTGGGGTGGGCTCCAAAGCCCCTTGATTCTCGCTCCACCAAGCTGCAGCATTTGCAAGAACTCTATCCCGTCTTTTCCTATTACAACGGACCTTTTGAGTCGTTGTCATATTATTTGAATAGGGCGTCGTATCCGGATACAAAGTTAAATAATGGTTGATCCTATCTTTACTAATCATTTCGCTCGCAACTTGATTTTTTGCTTTCCTTTTGCCCATTTTCCATTGCCTACTCGAAAGTGGGGCGGGCCCCTCCACCACTTCATCACACAGTGGAGAGGGCTCCACCACCACTTCATCACACAGTGGGGCGGGCTCCACCACCACTTCATCGCACAGTGGGGCGGGCTTCACCACCACTTCATCATACAGTGGGGTGGGCTCCACCAACACTTCATCACACAGTGGGGTGGTCTCCACCACCACTTCATCACATAGGGGGGTGGGCTCCACCACCACTTCATCACACAGTGGGGTGTGTTCCACCACCACTTCATCACACAGTGGGGTGGGCTGCACCACCACTTCACTACACAGTGGGGAGGGCTCCACCACCATTTCATCACACAGTGGGGTGGGTTCCACCACCAATTCATCACACAGTGGGGTAGGTTCCACCACCACTTCATCACACAGTGGGGCGGGATCCACCACCACTTCATCACACATTGGGGCGGGCACCACCACCACTCCATCACACAGTGGGGTGGGCACCACCACCACTTCATCACACAGTGGGTTGGGCTCCACCACCACTTCATCACACAGTGGGGCGGGCACCACCACTTCATCACAGAGTGGGGTGGGCTCCTCCACCACTTCATCACACAGTGGAGCGGGTTCCTCCACCACTTCATCACACAGTGGGACGGGCTCCACCACCACATCATCACACAGTGGGGCAGGCTTCACCACCACTTCATCACACAGTGGGGCGGGCTCCACCACCACTTCATCACACAGTGGGGCGGGCTCCACCACCACTTCATCACACAGTGGGGCGGGCTCCACCACCACTTCATCACACAGTGGGGCGGGCTCCACCACCACTTCATCACACAGTGGGGTGGGCTCCACCACCACTTCATCACACAGTGGGGTGGGCTCCTCCACCACTTCATCACACAGTGGGGTGGGCTCCTCCACCACTTCATCACACAGTGGGGTGGGCTCTATCACCACTTCATTACACAGTGGGCCGGGCATCACCACTTCATCACATAGTGGGGTGGGTTCCACCACCACTTCATCACACAGTGGGGTGGGCTTCACCACCACTTTATCACACAGTGGGGCTGGTTCCACCACCACTTCATCACACAGTGGGGTGGGTTCCACCACCACTTCATCACACAGTGGGGCGGGTTCCACCACCACTTCATCACACAGTGGGGCGGGCACCACCACCACTTCATCACACAGTGGGGCAGGCTCCACCACCACTTCATCACACAGTGGGGTGGGTTCCACCACCACTTCATCACACAGTGAGGTGGGCTCCACTACCACTTCATCACACAGTGGGGAGGGCTCCACCACCACTTCATCACACAGTTGGGTGGGTTCCACCACCACTTCATCAAACAGTGAGGTAGGCTCCACCACCACTTCATCACACAATGGGGTGGGCTCCTCCACCACTTCATCACACAGTGGGGCGGGCTCCACCACCACTTCATCACACAGTGGGGCGGGCTCCACCACCACTTCATCACACAGTGGGGCGGGCTCCACCACCACTTCATCACACAGTGGGGTGGGCTCCACCACCACTTCATCACACAGTGGGGTGGGCTCCATCACCACTTCATCACACAGTGGGGCGGGCACCACCACTTCATCACATAGTGGGGTGGGTTCCACCACCACTTCATCACACAGTGGGGTGGGCTTCACCACCACTTCATCACACAGTGAGGCTGGTTCCACCACCACTTCATCACACAGTGCGGTGGGTTCCACCACCACTTCATCACACAGTGGGGCGGGCACCACCATCACTTCATCACACAGTGGGGCGGGCACCACCACCACTTCATCACACAGTGGGGCGGGCTCCACCACCACTTTATCACACAGGAGGGTGGGTTCCACCACCACTTCATCACACAGTGAGGTGGGCTCCACTACCACTTCATCACACAGTGAGGTAGGCTCCACCACCACTTCATCACACAATGGGGTGGGCTCCTCCACCACTTCATCACACAGTGGGGTGGGCTCCACCATCACTTCATCACACAGTGGGGTGGGCACCACCACCACTTCATCACACAGTGAGGTTGGCTCCTCCACCAGTTCATCACACAGTGGAGTGGGCTCCACCACCACTTCATCACACAGTGGGACGGGTACCTCCACCACTTCATCATACAGTGGGGCGGGCACCTCCACCACTTCATCACACAGTGAGGTGGGCACCTCCACCACTTCATCACATAGTGGGGTGGGCTCCACTACCCCTTCATCACACAGTGAGGTGGGCACCACCACTTCATCACACAGTGGGGTGGGCACCACCACCACTTCATCACACATTGTGGCGGGCTCCACCACCACTTCATCACGCAGTGGGGCGGGCACCACCACTTTATTACACAGTGGGGTGGGCTCCTCCACCAGTTCATCACACAGTGGAGCGGGTTGCTCTACCACTTCATCACACAGTGGGGCAGGCTCCGACAAATCCTTGTGATGGACGGTATAATATTTAATGAAAAAAGTTTCAACAGGATCCACGATTATTTGTTTTATATCTACCGTATGTTTTTGGAGAGTTTTCCGCCCCAATTTCCACTTCAATTGTATTTTTTCAAATCCATTTTCAAATCTCACTATTACCCCTGAATCAAATTTGTAACTAGCCCCCAGCTTAGGCAGAAGCTGCCAATTGCAGCTATTAAGCATAATTTTGCTTTGTGTTTTGAATGCTTTTCGACTATACCACTTTTTACATTTTTGTTTAAGTTTAATTTTTAGTGATTCAGGAAATTTTACTAACTTTGCTGATATTGGGGGGTAATACTCAATGGCATTAATTACTATAACCTTGATACCCTCAGACGAATGTGGTTTTTGGTCATTCGAGATCATATTTAAATTATTTACAAACACGTTTATGGATAATTAATAAATAGAACTTATTAATAGTTGACAATTACGATTAAATAATATACTTATGATAATTTGTAAACAAATATATCGCACACGTCTAACAAATCACAGACGAAATTCGAAACACAAGTTGATCAACGACCTCGCAGAACAATACTAATACATCCCCTTTCTAGAGCGCTCCAAAGTACACTAAAATATCAACATAGACTTGTTATTATGTTGCTTCATATCGAGTCGCTATTGATCTTTATTTCACATTATATATTCTGTGTTATTAAAAAAAATAGGTTATTCAATATTGCAACTGTTTCAAATAAATGATAAAACGAAATTATTGCAAAAAATATATATCTAATATTCTTGAGTTACCCGTATACCATCAATTTTCTATGAATACGTTCTTTAAGAAAATTGTATTTATATGGGTAACTCGTATATTAAACCTAACCAGCGCATCATTGATCAGCATATTTCTACTTCTTATATTTGTTTTATCGTTTATTTGTCAGTGATTTTATATTATCTAATTCTTTTGGATAACCCCTGAAGAAGGTAAATATAAAAGAGAAAGAGCGCGGCCATTCAAATTCAGTAATAGGAATTCCTCGAGTTTTAATAAAGATCCCCATAAAATTATCACTTGCGAATTTCAGTTGCGAATTTCAGTAAGGAAGTTGGAGCTTCAAATATTAATATTGAACAGAACTACTACCGATATACGAGTTTTTGATTGATAGAATTATTGCTGCAACTGTATTTTCGCTTCTAATTCTGCTAAACATTGAGGAAAAAGACTTCTACTTTCTCATAGCCTAAAACTCTCCAGTGGTCATTTGATGATTCTGTAAGTATGTCTATCTATCTATTGCCTGACGCCGTCATCCCCGAAGGGGTGGCCACGAACGAAACACCCCCATGCACCTGTCCCCAGTCAGTCGATGCCCCTCCTCCCAAACAGCACTGCCTTCATCCATATACTTCTTCACTCCATCCTTCCACCTCTCTTTCGGTTTACCTCTCCCTCTCTGTCCTTCCACCTCGCTCTCGTACACCCTCTTAGTCATTCTCTCGCTTCCCATACGTTCCATATGGCCGAACCATCTCAAGGTATCCTTTTCACACTTTCCAACACATCTACCTCCACATATCTCCCTCTTACTTCCTCATTCGTCTGTCTATCCCTCCATATAACTCCGCACACACCTCTCAAGTAACTCATTTCCACCCCTCTCACTCATGGTCTGAGTTTCTCCACCAACGTCCATGCTTCGCTTCTGTAAGTCAGTGTCGGGATTACCACACTGTCATGCAAGGACTTCTTCACTTCCATGCTGACCACCCTATTTCTTGTTACTGCTTTCACCGTTCCTACAACCCTCTTCCCCTGTTGCACCCTCTCCCGCACTTCTTCATCCATACTCCCATCTTTACTCAGCACACTTCCCAGATACTTAAATGAGCTGACAATCTCCATAGCCTGACCGTTCAACTTCACCTAACATTCTGTGGCTTCACCCCTTTCCAAGACCTACAGTAAACAAAACAATAACAATAATTTCAACGTAAAAATTAGCTTAACTCGTTCTGTACAGGTGACGTCCTTTTCATCATATTATGAACACTATTAGACGATTTTATTCAGCTTAGGAAGGACGTCTACCAATCGAAAGACTACAAACTATCTCAATTTTCTGTTTAGCTACCTTATATCCTTCGCAAGCTGCACAAAATCCTCTAAATATAGCTTGAATAAAATTAAAAAGACGTTGCCGGTACAGAAGGGGTTAACAGAGATAACTGTGTTACCAGGAAATTATTGATCATAGATCATAATTGACGGTAAAAGTTCCCATGTGATACCCCCTTGATACATAACTGATATTGCTGTGTGTTGGTGGTGTAATGGTTTAGATGCTTATGTTCTGGGTGTGGTGTCCCGAGTTCGAATCCCGGGAGGACCATATGCTTTCATTAGTTTATTCAAGTACATTATGGTTTGTAATGGATGATTAATGTTAAGAACGGGGTGTATCTTAATTAAAGCTGTTAACAACCTTGCTTTAATCTTCACTTACACGAGCCACATTGGCATTTGAATGTTCTTTCATAATGCATGTGTGAACAAATTGCATGTAATCTATCACATGTACAGTCGGATACCATAGTCTCTAGCCCACTCATAAATATTCGTGGACTTCACCTATTTTTAATTATGGAAGCATAGTTCTGGAAACGATTATATATATATAATTGTGTATGCATCAACTACAAAACTATATATATACTATTTATTGGAAATCAATTTCTATCCAAAAATCAATCCAGATATATAATTCCATACAAAAAAAACCCACTGGGTTCACGAATTCTTATGAGTGGGCTAAACACTATGGTATCCGAGTGTACAGTTCCCCACTTAAGTTCTGTTCCTCGTTGTGATGTTATGTATGACAGTAAAATAGTATGAATGAGTTGTAAGTGTGGTTTCTTTTAATTATCAGTTTGACTAATTAGATGAGTTAACCACTGCATAAGAAACTACACTTGTAATTCAATCATGAACATTATATTTCCACGTATAAGATCATAGAGAGGAACAGAACTTATGTGGTCAACTGTACCTCCCCTAAAATAGTTTACTGTATTATCCCTTTGAGTACCAGCGACGTGTGTTATATTATATTCTAGCTACATTTAGACCATATTATACAGCTTAGGAAGGGTCTGTGGTAGTTAAAAGGGTTGGTTGAGATAGTTGGATGCCTTATTATGGCTAGAGGTCCTTCATAAGCTGAATATAATGGTCTAATAGTTGCAAGCCATAATTATACGGTACAGCATAGCCCAAAGTATATGCCTTCCCACCCATAAAAAATTAAGGGGGCACTATTCGCTTTTTCTGGTTCCCCTTCTCCCTCATGTTTAGCATATTAGTTTTGATGTTTTAAGACGTTCGTTCCGTTAGTTTGGTGATTTTGAGACCTTTCGCCTCATTTTTTTGTCAATAGTAAAACCTTTCGTGCCCTTTAGGTGTCTATATTTTCCTGGCGAGCGATAGCAAGCCTCTAATTTTAGAAGGAACCGGCCTTCGGCCGGGAAATTTTTATACCGAAAAATGTAGCCTACAAATTTATCTTGAAAGGGGGTTTAGGGGGCGTTTTTCTAAGCTTGATGGAGGTCTAGCGAGGAAACTCAAAAATAAATTAATAAGTAAATATATCGACCAAAAACCAAGCACTACCCCCTTAAATGTCTGAACTTACACAATAGGTTATAAGATTGTTTTATTCTTCCATTCCTCTAGTCTCAGATAAGTGTTGTCTCATGTACAGTCGCGCTAATAAGTGATGGCTCGGCACCAAGTATGTTTTGATCAATATTTGGTATCGGCAATATCTAAGCTTCATTTCTTCATATCGAGTGAAATATAAAATCATGTTCCTACACTTACCAACCCTATCCATCATCTGTGTATGCGTGTCGGTCGGTGTCTCGTATGATTATGTTTTCTTTAAGGGAGCCCACCTCGCTTTTTTTTTTCTTTCTCTCCCTCTCTCTTTGTCTTGTATCCATTCGGCCCCATTCAGCCTACTTTTTAAAGACGTTTATCCCCATCTAGGTGTCAATATTTTCCTGGCGAGCGGTACCGAGCCAGCGTATATATTTTTTGGTTTTGACAGCAAGCTTAATTTGTAAATTTTTCGATAGTAGAATGTCTCTGGCGAAGCCAGATATTTCTCCATACAATGCTGGCTCGCTATCGCTCACCAGGAAGAAATCGACACCTGGATGGGGATAAATGTCTTATAACAGTTGGCTGAATGGGGCCGAATGGATACAAGCCAGGGAAAGAGAGAAAAGGAGAGAAAGATAAAAAAAGCCAGTGACCCCCCTTAACTTTTCTTACCGTATGTTTGAATCAATATTACCATTTTCTCTGGCTGTCGGGTAAGGCGGGTTTTTTCAGGTTGAGTTAGGGGGCACTTGTTTGGGTTTGAAGAACAAGCAGGGTTGTCGTGGGGTGCCTTTATAGAGAGAGTAGCGACATAGGGCGTCCTGCAGGGAGTTGGAAACAATATTTGTTTTCTGGACACCCTTCTCCCTCATGTTTAGCCCCATTAGTTTTTAAATCTTAAAACGTTCGCCTTACAAGTTTTGCAATATTAAGACCTTTCGCCTCATATTTTGGTAAATAATAGACATTTCGTGCAGTTTAGGTATTGAGTCCCCCCCCCCCCCCTCACCTCCTTAAGAGCCCTATTAGATGTATATTGATGGACAGCTAAAGAAAAAGAGGTATACATAAAATATTACACGGTACATACGGGTGAGGCCTGGTCCTGTCCAGAGTGAGGTTTGGCATCCTTTACTCAACCTTAGCCATTTCTGTCTGTATCGTTTACTGTAATAGTTTTCCTTCTAGGTGCTGGTGAGATCGCCCGATTGGGTGGCACTGCAAGGGAGGCTGCGGAAGGTGTTGGCATTGGCCCGGGGGTACAAGCCCATGGGCTGTTGATTCCCTCCCCCACTGCCCTCTCAGAAACAGATCTCATGCTACCCTTGCCCCTTCTGGGGCCCGAGCATCTGGAGAGGCTTCGGTCTACCGGACTCGTGACGGCTCGGCAAGATAGTCTGGGGAACTAAAACAACAACAACAACAACAACAAGGTACATAAATTGATAAGTGAGGTATAAACATAATGGAGTGCTATGAGGTAAAGCGTGTGAGGGGGAAACAAGATGGCGGCCATAAGTGAAGTTGACGGTACCCTTCTTAAACAGGTACCCTAGGCTGGCTTTGTTTGTACCTAACATAATTATGGTTCATTGTGTGCTCGGGGGCTCGATATTTATGTGTTGGCTGTTTTCAAAGGCAGTTATTTCTTAATTCTGCTTAGCTGCACTTTGTAAATGTTTGCAAGGTTTCTCTATTGCATTTGATTTCAAAGGCAAAATTATGCTTGCCTTAATTTCGGCTTTCTTCGTGGTTTGTAAATCTTCCATTGTACCACATAGCTATAAATTTTCGCATTCCATTTTACAACTAAGCAAACCATGTTTTCTTATGCTGGTATCCTAAATATTTCAGGCTGACCCTTCCCAAATGGTAGAAGTATTAACCCTTTCAAGATCTGATGACGCATTTTGTCTGTTTTCTGGCTCTAATTAGACGATATTATTCAGATTATGAAGGGTATATGGAATTGATGGGGTTCATTGAGATAGTCATTACCCTTTTATTCCCCGCAGATCCTTCCTTAGCTGTATAAAACTTCCAATGATAGCCAGAATAAACTGTCAAAATGCGTCATAATCTTCAAAGGGTTGATAGATTATAGTGTAGTTTGGTTATTACCCTGGTCATTCTAGGTAGCTTTTTAGTTTACTCCCAAGACTTCCGTCAAGCTTAAATAAAATAATTCAAAACCCCACTTCGACATATTTTTGTACAATAAAATGTCCAAGCCGAAAGCCAGTTCCTCTTGAATTACAGTTTCGCTATCACTCGCCACGATAAAATTGCTCCCTAAATGTCATGAAACTTCTAAATATTGACAAAGAAATAGGATGACAGGTCTTAAGATCGCAAAGCTAATGGAGCGAATATCTTAAAATATCAAAACTAATGGAGCTAATTATTAGAGAGAAAGGGGTCCAGAAAGACAAAGAGGGCAGGACCATACATTAAAAGAGAAAATGTGTTAATATAATGCATCCAGTTTGGACATTACTCAATCTTTCGAAAATGCTTGAAAAAGTGAAACTGTTCATATATCACTCCTACAAACTTTTTGTTCCCAGACATGATTTTCTCACATTTTCTCAATTAAACCAAATACATTCAAGCAAATAACATCTATGCATGGCACAGCCCCTATTGCAAAGCCCCTTGATTCTCGCTCCACCAAGCTGCAGCATTTGCAAGAACTCGATCCCGTTTTTTCCTATTAAAACGGACCTTTTGAGTCGTTGTCATATTATTTGGATAGGGCGTCGTATCCGGATACAAAGTTAAATAATGGTTGATCATATCTTTACTAATCATTTCGCTCGCAACTTGATTTTTTGCTTTCCTTTTGCCCATTTTCCATTGCCTACTCGAAAGTGGGGCGGGCCCCTCCACCACTTCATCACACAGTGGGGCGGGCTCCACCACCACTTCATCACAAAGTGGGGCGGGCTCCACCACCACTTCATCACATAGTAGGGCGGGCTTCACCACCACTTCATTACACAGTGGGGCGGGCTCCACCACCACCTCATCACACAGTGGGGTGGGCTCCACCACCACTTTATCACAGAGAGGGGTGGGCTCCACCACCACTTCATCACACAGTGGGGTGGGCTCCTCCACCACTTCATCACACAGTGTGGTGGGCTCCACCACCACTTCATCACACAGTGGGGCGGGCACCACCACTTCATCACATAGTGGGGTGGGCTCCACCACCACTTCATCACACAGTGGGGCGGGCACCACCACCACTTCATCACACAGTGGGGTGGGTTCCACCACCACTTCATCACACAGTGGGGTGCGTTCCACCACCACTTCATCACACGGTGGGGCGGGCTCCTCTACCACTTCATCACACAGTGGGGAGGGCTCCACCACCACTTCATCACACAGTGGGGTGGGTTCCACCACCACTTCATCACACAGTGGGGTGGGCTCCACTACCATTTCATCACACAGTGGGGTGGGCTCCTCCACCACTTCATCACACAGTGGGGTGGGCTCCACCACCACTTCATCACACAGTGGGGTGGGCTCCACTACCACTTCTTCACACAGTGGGGAGGGTTCCACCACCACTTCATCACACAGTGGGGTGGGCTCCACCACCACTTCATCACACAGTGGGGTGGGCACCACCACCACTTCATCACACAGTGGGGTGGGCTCCACCACCACTTCATCACACAGTACAGTGGGCTCCACCACCACTTCATCACACAGTGGGGAGGGTTCCACCACCACTTCGTCACACAGTTGGGCGGGCTCCACCACCACTTCATCACACAGTGGGGAGGGCTCCACCATCACTTCATCACACAATGGGGCGGGCCACACCACCACTTCATCACACAGTTGGGAGGGCTCCACCACCACTTCATCACACAGTTGGGTAGGCTCCACCACCACTTCATCACACAGTGGGGTGGGCTCCAAAGCCCCTTGATTCTCGCTCCACCAAGCTGCAGCATTTGCAAGAACTCTATCCCGTCTTTTCCTATTACAACGGACCTTTTGAGTCGTTGTCATATTATTTGAATAGGGCGTCGTATCCGGATACAAAGTTAAATAATGGTTGATCCTATCTTTACTAATCATTTCGCTCGCAACTTGATTTTTTGCTTTCCTTTTGCCCATTTTCCATTGCCTACTCGAAAGTGGGGCGGGCCCCTCCACCACTTCATCACACAGTGGAGAGGGCTCCACCACCACTTCATCACACAGTGGGGCGGGCTCCACCACCACTTCATCGCACAGTGGGGCGGGCTTCACCACCACTTCATCATACAGTGGGGTGGGCTCCACCAACACTTCATCACACAGTGGGGTGGTCTCCACCACCACTTCATCACATAGTGGGGTGGGCTCCACCACCACTTCATCACACAGTGGGGTGTGTTCCACCACCACTTCATCACACAGTGGGGTGGGCTGCACCACCACTTCACTACACAGTGGGGAGGGCTCCACCACCATTTCATCACACAGTGGGGTGGGTTCCACCACCAATTCATCACACAGTGGGGTAGGTTCCACCACCACTTCATCACACAGTGGGGCGGGATCCACCACCACTTCATCACACATTGGGGCGGGCACCACCACCACTCCATCACACAGTGGGGTGGGCACCACCACCACTTCATCACACAGTGGGTTGGGCTCCACCACCACTTCATCACACAGTGGGGCGGGCACCACCACCACTTCATCACAGAGTGGGGTGGGCTCCTCCACCACTTCATCACACAGTGGAGCGGGTTCCTCCACCACTTCATCACACAGTTGGACGGGCTCCACCACCACATCATCACACAGTGGGGCAGGCTTCACCACCACTTCATCACACAGTGGGGTGGGCTCCACCACCACTTCATCACACAGTGGGGCGGGCTCCACCACCACTTCATCACACAGTGAGGCGGGCTCCACCACCACTTCATCACACAGTGGGGCGGGCTCCACCACCACTTCATCACACAGTGGGGTGGGCTCCACCACCACTTCATCACACAGTGGGGTGGGCTCCTCCACCACTTCATCACACAGTGGGGTGGGCTCCTCCACCACTTCATCACACAGTGGGGTGGGCTCCATCACCACTTCATTACACAGTGGGCCGGGCATCACCACTTCATCACATAGTGGGGTGGGTTCCACCACCACTTCATCACACAGGGGGGTGGGCTTCACCACCACTTTATCACACAGTGGGGCGGGTTCCACCACCACTTCATCACACAGTGGGGTGGGTTCCACCACCACTTCATCACACAGTGGGGCGGGCTCCACCACCACTTCATCACACAGTGGGGTGGGTTCCACCACCACTTCATCACACAGTGAGGTGGGCTCCACTACCACTTCATCACACAGTGGGGAGGGCTCCACCACCACTTCATCACACAGTGGGGTGGGTTCCACCACCACTTCATCAAACAGTGAGGTAGGCTCCACCACCACTTCATCACACAAAGGGGTGGGCTCCTCCACCACTTCATCACACAGTGGGGCAGGCTCCACCACCACTTCATCACACAGTGGGGCGGGCTCCACCACCACTTCATCACACAGTGGGGCGGGCTCCACCACCACTTCATCACACAGTGGGGTGGGCTCCACCACCACTTCATCACACAGGGGGGTGGGCTCCATCACCACTTCATCACACAGTGGGGCGGGCACCACCACTTCATCACATAGTGGGGTGGGTTCCACCACCACTTCATCACACAGTGGGGTGGGCTTCACCACCACTTCATCACACAGTGAGGCTGGTTCCACCACCACTTCATCACACAGTGCGGTGGGTTCCACCACCACTTCATCACACAGTGGGGCGGGCACCACCATCACTTCATCACACAGTGGGGCGGGCACCACCACCACTTCATCACACAGTGGGGCGGGCACCACCACCACTTCATCACACAGTGGGGCGGGCTCCACCACCACTTCATCACACAGTGAGGTGGGCTCCACTACCACTTCATCACACAGTGAGGTAGGCTCCACCACCACTTCATCACACAATGGGGTGGGCTCCTCCACAACTTCATCACACAGTGGGGTGGGCTCCACCATCACTTCATCACACAGTGGGATGGGCACCACCACCACTTCATCACACAGTGAGGTTGGCTCCTCCACCAGTTCATCACACAGTGGAGTGGGCTCCACCACCACTTCATCACACAGTGGGCTGGGCTCCACCACCACTTCATCACACAGTGGGACGGGTACCTCCACCACTTCATCATACAGTGGGGCGGGCACCTCCACCACTTCATCACACAGTGAGGTGGGCACCTCCACCACTTCATCACATAGTGGGGTGGGCTCCACTACCCCTTCATCACACAGTGAGGTGGGCACCACCACTTCATCACACAGTGGGGTGGGCACCACCACCACTTCATCACACATTGTGGCGGGCTCCACCACCACTTCATCACGCAGTGGGGCGGGCACCACCACTTTATTACACAGTGGGGTGGGCTCCTCCACCAGTTCATCACACAGTGGAGCGGGTTGCTCTACCACTTCATCACACAGTGGGGCAGGCTCCGACAAATCCTTGTGATGGACGGTATAATATTTAATGAAAAAAGGTTCAACAGGATCCACGATTATTTGTTTTATATCTACCGTATGTTTTTGGAGAGTTTTCCGCCCCAATTTCCACTTCAATTGTATTTTTTCAAATCCATTTTCAAATCTCACTATTACCCCTGAATCAAATTTGTAACTAGCCCCCAGCTTAGGCAGAAGCTGCCAATTGCAGCTATTAAGCATAATTTTGCTTTGTGTTTTGAATGCTTTTCGACTATACCACTTTTTACATTTTTGTTTAAGTTTAATTTTTAGTGATTCAGGAAATTTTACTAACTTTGCTGATATTGGGGGGTAATACTCAATGGTATTAATTACTATAACCTTGATACCCTCAGACGAATGTGGTTTTTGGTCATTCGAGATCATATTTAAATTATTTACAAACACGTTTATGGATAATTAATAAATAGAACTTATTAATAGTTGACAATTACGATTAAATAATATACTTATGATAATTTGTAAACAAATATATCGCACACGTCTAACAAATCACAGACGAAATTCGAAACACAAGTTGATCAACGACCTCGCAGAACAATACTAATACACCCCCTTTCTAGAGCGCTCCAAAGTACACTAAAATATCAACATAGACTTGTTATTATGTTGCTTCATATCGAGTCGCTATTGATCTTTATTTCACATTATATATTCTGTGTTATTAAAAAAAATAGGTTATTCAATATTGCAACTGTTTCAAATAAATGATAAAACGAAATTATTGAAAAAAAATATATATATAATATTCTTGAGTTACCCGTATACCATCAATTTTCTATGAATACGTTCTTTAAGAAAATTGTATTTATATGGGTAACTCGTATATTAAACCTAACCAGCGCATCATTGATCAGCATATTTCTACTTCTTATATTTGTTTTATCGTTTATTTGTCAGTGATTTTATATTATCTAATTCTTTTGGATAACCCCTGAAGAAGGTAAATATAAAAGAGAAAGAGCGCGGCCATTCAAATTCAGTAATAGGAATTCCTCGAGTTTTAATAAAGATCCCCATAAAATTATCACTTGCGAATTTCAGTTGCGAATTTCAGTAAGGAAGTTGGAGCTTCAAATATTAATATTGAACAGAACTACTACCGATATACGAGTTTTTGATTGATAGAATTATTGCTGCAACTGTATTTTCGCTTCTAATTCTGCTAAACATTGAGGAAAAAGACTTCTACTTTCTCATAGCCTAAAACTCTCCAGTGGTCATTTGATGATTCTGTAAGTATGTCTATCTATCTATTGCCTGACGCCGTGATCCCCGAAGGGGTGGCCACGAACGAAACACCCCCATGCACCTGTCCCCAGTCAGTCGATGCCCCTCCTCCCAAACAGCACTGCCTTCATCCATATACTTCTTCACTCCATCCTTCCACCTCTCTTTCGGTTTACCTCTCCCTCTCTGTCCTTCCACCTCGCTCTCGTACACCCTCTTAGTCATTCTCTCGCTTCCCATACGTTCCATATGGCCGAACCATCTCAAGGTATCCTTTTCACACTTTCCAACACATCTACCTCCACATATCTCCCTCTTACTTCCTCATTCGTCTGTCTATCCCTCCATATAACTCCGCACACACCTCTCAAGTAACTCATTTCCACCCCTCTCACTCATGGTCTGAGTTTCTCCACCAACGTCCATGCTTCGCTTCTGTAAGTCAGTGTCGGGATTACCACACTGTCATGCAAGGACTTCTTCACTTCCATGCTGACCACCCTATTTCTTGTTACTGCTTTCACCGTTCCTACAACCCTCTTCCCCTGTTGCACCCTCTCCCGCACTTCTTCATCCATACTCCCATCTTTACTCAGCACACTTCCCAGATACTTAAATGAGCTGACAATCTCCATAGCCTGACCGTTCAACTTCACCTAACATTCTGTGGCTTCACCCCTTTCCAAGACCTACAGTAAACAAAACAATAACAATAATTTCAACGTAAAAATTAGCTTAACTCGTTCTGTACAGGTGACGTCCTTTTCATCATATTATGAACACTATTAGACGATTTTATTCAGCTTAGGAAGGATGTCTACCAATCGAAAGACTACAAACTATCTCAATTTTCTGTTTAGCTACCTTATATCCTTCGTAAGCTGCACAAAATCCTCTAAATATAGCTTGAATAAAATTAAAAAGACGTTGCCGGTACAGAAGGGGTTAACAGAGATAACTGTGTTGCCAGGAAATTATTGATCATAGATCATAATTGACGGTAAAAGTTCCCATGTGATACCCCCTTGATACATAACTGATATTGCTGTGTGTTGGTGGTGTAATGGTTTAGATGCTTATGTTCTGGGTGTGGTGTCCCGAGTTCGAATCCCGGGAGGACCATATGCTTTCATTAGTTTACTCAAGTACATTACATGTTTGTAATGGATGATTAATGTTAAGAACGGGGTATATCTTAATTAAAGCTGTTAACAACCTTGCTTTAATCTTCACTTACACGAGCCACATTGGCATTTGAATGTTCTTTCATAATGCATGTGTGAACAAATTGCATGTAATCTATCACATGTACAGTCGGATACCATAGTCTCTAGCCCACTCATAAATATTCGTGGACTTCACCTATTTTTAATTATGGAAGCATAGTTCTGGAAACGATTATATATATATAATTGTGTATGCATCAACTACAAAACTATATATATATACTATTTATTGGTAAGCAAGTTCTATCCAAAAATCAATCCAGATATATATAATTCCATACAAAAAAAACCCACTGGGTTCACGAATTCTTATGAGTGGGCTAAACACTATGGTATCCGAGTGTACAGTTCCCCACTTAATTCTGTTCCTCGTTGTGATGTTATATATGACAGTAAAATAGTATGAATGAGTTGTAAGTGTGGTTTCTTTTAATTATCAGTTTGACTAATTAGATGAGTTAACCACTGCATAAGAAACTACACTTGTAATTCAATCATGAGCATTATATTTCCACGTATAAGATCATAGAGAGGAACAGAACTTATGTGGTCAACTGTACCTCCCCTAAAATAGTTTACTGTATTATCCCTTTGAGTACCAGCGACGTGTGTTATATTATATTCTAGCTACATTTAGACCATATTATACAGCTTAGGAAGGGTCTGTGGTAGTTAAAAAGGGTTGGTTGAGATAGTTGGATGCCTTATTATGGCTAGAGGTCCTTCATAAGCTGAATATAATGGTATAATAGTTGCAAGCCATAATTATACGGTACAGCATAGCCCAAAGTATATGCCTTCCCACCCATAAAAAATTAAGGGGGCACTATTCGCTTTTTCTGGCCCTCCTTCTCCCTCATGTTTAGCATATTAGTTTTGATGTTTTAAGACGTTCGTTCCGTTAGTTTGGTGATTTTACATAAGAACATAAGAACATGGGAGTCTGCAAAAAGCCGATCGGCCCATACAAGGCAGATCCCTGTCACACCCAACCCCAATTACAAGGCCCAATTATAGACCCATCTCACTAATACCTTGAGTACTGACCCCACCAAAACGGTCAGAGATTAACGCAAGATTACGGGGGTCTGCTGAGCGCCGATTTGCCCACACCTGGTAGATCCCCCTCACACCCAACCCATCTCGTCCATATGCCTATCTAATTTTATCATAAAGCTCCCTATCGTTCTTGATCCCACTATATCACTTGGTAGCCTATTCCACCCATCTGCAACTCTGTTACCAAACCAATATTTGCCTATATCTTTTCTGAAACGAAATTTATCTAATTTGAAACCATTTGTACGACTTATTTCGCTATCACTGAGCTTTAGTACATTTTTCATGTCTCCTTTATTAATTCCACTAACCCACTTGAATACCTCTATCATGTCACCTCTAACTCTGCGTCTCTCTAACGAATGTAAGCCTAATTTCTTCAACCTTTCTTCATACGGAAGATTTCTAATATTATGGATAATTTTTGTCATTCTACGTTGTACTCTCTCCAATGAATCTATGTCCATTCTGTAATAAGGACACCAAAATTGAACAGCATAATCCATATGGGGTCTCACTAATGACAAGTAAAGTTTTAAGATAACATCAGCAGTTCTGTTACTCACACTCCTAGATATGAACCCGAGAATCCTGTTTGCCTTGTTATGAACGCTTATACATTGTTTTCTAGGCTTCAAATCATTGCTAACAAACACACTTAGATCTTTCTCACAGTCTGAGTTTTCTAATTCCATATTAGCTAGTTTATATTTAAAATTTGTATGCATTTTCCCTATCTTTAATACCTTGCATTTGTCAATGTTAAACTTCATCTGCCATTTTACTGACCATTCGTGTAAGGTATCTAGATCCCTTTGCAGACACTCTATATCTCTGAATAAATTGTTCTCCCCATTTTGGTATCGTCTGCAAATTTACTTATCCTACTAGTTATACCTAAATCAAGGTCATTTATGTATATAATAAACAACAGAGGACCTAATACAGATCCCTGGGGGACACCACTCTTGACTGATCCCCATTCTGACTTAGTACCATTTATGCTGACTCTCTGCTTCCTACCAATTAGCCATGACCTAATCCATCCTAACAACGCCCCACCTATTCCATGTGCCTCAACCTTTCTCATCAATCTCTCATGAGGGACTCTGTCGAAAGCTTTACTGAAATCTAAATATATAATATCATATGACTTGTCATTATCTACTGCTTCATATACCTCTGAGAAAAAACTAAGCAAATTAGTAAGGCAAGAACGTCCCTGAGTGAATCCATGCTGAGAAGAATTGATTAAGTTAAATGTTTCTAAGTGGTTTCTCATTTTCCCAGCAATAATTGACTCTAGTAGCTTTCCTATGATTGAAGTGAGACTAATGGGACGGTAATTGGGTGCTATTGATTTAACATCTTTTTTGAAAATCGGAACTACATTTGCAAGCTTCCAAGCTTCTGGAACTATACCTGTTTCTAATGAATTGTTAAAAAGAAATGTTAATGGGTAACTTAACTCATCTCTGCATTCTTTTAATACTCTAGCATATACGTCATCGGGACCAGGCGATTTCTGAGGTTTCAGTCTGTCAATTTCCTTAAGCACATCATTTCTACTTATAGTAACCGTACTTAACCTATTTTCTATACTATCGCTATATACCTTACGGACTTCTGGAATCTGTGCCAAATTTTCATTAGTGAAAACGGATAGAAACTGACTATTTAATGTACTGCACATTTCTAAATAATTTTCTGTCATTTCTCCTATCGAAGTTTTAAGGGGGCCTATTTTATCTCTAACTTTAGATTTATATAGCTGGTAAAAAGCCTTAGGGTTATTTTTTGAGTGATTGGCTATCCTGATTTCGTAATTTCTTTTGTCTGTCCTTATACCTTTTTTAACCTCTCTTGATTGATTCTGATAGTAAGCAAGTAGGTGAATTTCGCCTTTCTTAATTTTTCGATATATTCCTCTCTTTTTTTCCTAGAAGGTCTAATAGTCTATTATTCATCCATTTGGGTTGGTTCTGTGTTGATCTAAATTTTCTTTTGGGGATATATTTATTTTGCGCATTGTGGAGTGAAGAAATAAAATGATTATATGTAGCTGTCAAATTATCCTGAGTTAAGGTCAGTTGCCCTCTGACCCTTGACCAGTGCGGACGTCCCCAGTGACCGCTAGTCTACCTGTTTACCCTTAGTGAGGTCCTAGTGAACTTTCTTAGTGATGGCTGTTGTTGATGAGTCTGCTGTCTCCTCCCATACACTCCAGCTTTGTCTTGCTTTGCAAGAAAGACTGGAGAGTGTGGAGCAGGAGATTCAGTGTCTCAAAGATGAAAATTTGGCCTTGAGACTAGCTATGGCGGAGAAGAAGTGTGAGGCTACCGGAAGTGTTCCCAGGGATCGTGAAGCCCCTTGGGAAGTGGTGTCAACAAGTGCAACGGCCTGCAAGCTGAAAAGGCAGCCACTCAAGACCCACAACAACTTCAGCACCTTGGCTGATGAGAGTGATGGCGAGGAAGTGGCGATCATCGAGGCAGTGAGAGGGGAGGGGGTGGGGGGGGGAATCTACTGCTGTTGCTGCAACAACTGCTGCTACAACTCCTGCTACACGCCGACAACGGAAAAAAGCTAAGTTCATTGTCGGTGATTCAATGGTTAGGTACCTTGACGGGGCTACTAACACTCATGTTAGTAAAGTTGTCTGCCTACCTGGAGCCGGAGTCGGGAGGGTGGCAGAGAAGATGGATGGTGTCCTAGAAGTGGGTGGGGAGGACCCCATCATCTTCATCAACGCGGGGTCCAATGACATATGGAGATGCAGGACTGAGGAGTTGCTGACCAAGTACCAGGAAATGCTGGAGAGGATCAAGGAGAAGGGTGGATTTCCTGTGGTACACAGTATCCTGCCAAGAAGAGGGGTACGGAAGGAATGGTCCTCCGGGGCTATTGGTGTAAATAGCCGGCTGGAGAAGTATTGCAAGGCAAAGTACAAAGGAGTACAAAGGAAATCAAGCAACAACAGATCTAGTGACCCTTCTAGGTTGCTTGTCCTCCAAAACACTGAGGATCAAGTGTCCAAACAGTGGTTTAGAGTGGGTAAGGGAACATTGGAAAGGGAATTACTGCCCTTGAACTAATGTCCGTGGCAGGATTAGGAAGTTAATAGAGGACAGATGGGTTAGTAACTGAGGGGGGGATAAAATAAAGTTATTCATTTACAAACGCAGTCAGTCGCGGGTTTGATGAGAGATATTTGTCTAGGCGGAGTTTAAATGAATCAACGGTGATGCAGTCTATAACGTTTCGGGGAAGCCCATTCCACAAGTTGACAACTCGATTGAAGAAGAAATTCTTAGATTCGTGCGAGTTAAAAGATTTACCAATAATTTTGCAACCGTTTCCCCGCGTGTAGTTAGATTGGTCGATAGTGAAGTACTTACTACAGTTCATATTGTCGATGCCTTTGATGATTTTGAACACTTGAATTAAGTCACCTCTTAATCTACGCTGGGTTAAAGGAAATAGATTTAATTCTCTAAGACGCTCTTCGTATGGTTTGTTCTTTACGCTAGGTATCATTTTGGTAACTCTACGTTGAACTCGTTCTAGCTTGTTTATATCTTTTTGGTAATAAGGGCACCAGGATTGAACGCAGTATTCCAGAAGAGGGCAGACTAAGGAATTGTAAAGGGTTAGGATAACTTCTTTTGATTTATGCTCAAATGACCTGCCTATAAAGCCAATTATTTTGTTTGCCTTCTTAACAACTTCTGAACATTGTTGACTCGGTTTTAGGTTACTCGATATTGTTACTCCCAGATCGGTTTCTCTGTTTACATTCTTAAGCTGAGTGCCATTCATCGAATAGTTTGCTTTCTCATTTAGGTATCCGACATGTAGTACTTTACATTTATCCGCATTGAAACTCATTTGCCAAATTTGGGCCCAACATGACAATTTATCTAGATTGTGTTGCATATCGTCAACTTGTTCTTTTGAGAGTACGCTATTTGCAATTTTTGTATCGTCAGCAAATTTTGAGATTGTACAGGTGAGACCCTCATCTATGTCGTTGATGTAAATTAGAAAGAGAATTGGTCCTAGTACCGATCCCTGGGGTACCCCGCTACTTACATTGGTCCATTTAGATGCCTTACCGTTTATGACTACCCTTTGCTTTCTGTTGCTGAGCCAATTTTCTATCCATTTCAACACACCGTCTTGTATTCCATGCGCTTTTAGTTTTAGCAGTAAACGTTTGTGGGGAACTTTGTCAAAGGCCTTTTGAAAATCAAGGTATATAATATCTACAGCTTTACTTTCATCGTAGAGGTTCAGGATATCGTGGAAGAAGTCCAAGAGGTTTGTTAAACACGAACGTTTTTTACGAAAGCCGTGTTGAGTATCTTTAGGTATGTTATTTTCCTCTAAGTGATTTACGAGTCTGTCTCGTATGACCGTTTCTAGCATTTTACATACAATTGAGGTTAAGCTAATTGGACGATAGTTACTGGGTAGGGATTTGCTGCCTTTTTTGAATATCGGTGTTACGTTGGCTAGCTTCCACTGATCAGGCATAGTTCCAGACTGCAAGGATTTATTGAATAGTAATGTCAGTGGTTTGTAGAGCTCATCCTTAGCTTCCTTTAGAACTCTAGGCGAGATTGTATCAGGTCCTGGCGTTTTATTTACCTTGAGTTTATCTAAACAATTCAATACTTCTCTCTCTGTAACGGTGATATTGCTTAGAACATCTGAATTATCAATCTGAATCGGCGATGGTGTAGGGATATCACTGAGGTCTTCTGTTGTAAAAACTGATGCAAAGAAGGTATTGAGGGCATTACTCATTTGTACTTCGTCTTTGGTGTATTCTCCATTTTCATCGACTAACGGTTCAACAGTTGAAGTAACTACTTTTTTCTTTCTGATATAACTATAGAATTCTTTCGGGTTTGTTTGACTTTGATTCGCAATATGTAACTCTAAGGTCTTTTTACTTTGCTTAATTAACTTTTTGGCTTTGCATCGTAGTTCTACAAATTTCACCCGTTCTTCGTCATTTTGTGAGGATTTTAATCTATCATTAGATTTTTTTTTAGCAAGCAGGCAGTTTGAAATATCTTTATTCCACCATTTGGGCTTATTATTATGGCCTGGACGCAGTATTTTCGATGGTATGCAGTCTTGCACTGCTTTTAGGTAAGTGGTTTCGAATAACTTCCAAGATGTATTTATGTCGTTATTGTGAATTAAAAAGCTCCAGTCAGTTTCTTTAAACATAGCTCTAAGTTTATGGAAGTTTGCTTTCTTGAAATTAGGGACTTTTTCGATGCTACTATTTGGTTCGTTACTAGTAAACTTTAAAGTGAAAGTTATCGTACGATGGTCGCTGTTACTGAATTCATCACCAACATTCAAATTCTCTATCAATTCTTCTTTTGTTGCAAGTACAATGTCAAGAACGTTATTACCACGGGTCGGTGTTCGAACAAATTGATAAAGCGAACTCTCTTGCAAGTTCGTATACAAGTCATGTCCGGAGTGTGAAGTAAGAGTATCGCCCCACTTGGTCACAGGTAAATTAAAGTCGCCAAAAATTACGGTATCTTGTGAGTTACTTACATCTGCAATTTGTTCGTAAATTTCTCGGTCAGTTTGCACTGATTGAGCTGGAGGTCTGTATATTAACGCAAGTATTATTTTTGTACCTTTATTATTCTTTATTAGCACAAAATATGTGTCGACGTTCACAATTTGAGGTTTTGACACGAGGGTCGGGTTAAAACTTTCTTTGATATAAAATAAAATGCCACCTCCATTTTTATTTATTCGGCTGTTCTCAAACATTACATAACCGGGAAGTGAATACTCTGCTAAAAAGTCTCTATCTTCTGTATTGAGCCAAGATTCTGTTATGCCAATCACATCATAATTTTCTGTAAACACTAGTTCCTCTAAATCTGAAAATTTATTACGTATGCTACGAGCGTTTGCATAGAAAACCTTTAAAGTTGCAGTTTTAGAACTCACAGAACGTTCTTTCATCGAATTTTTTGGTTCTGGTCGGATCTACATTTACATTCATGGCTGTCCTCGGTCCTTGGTCGTTTTCCCTGGCGGTTTTGAATTTGGGTCGTGTTGGTGGAGCTTTATCCAAATTCGCGGTTCTTGACGGATTAGTATTTAATTCCTTTGTAGGTTGCCGTCCTCGCTGTCTTCGGTCCTCCTTCCTGGTTGTCCTGTGCTGAGTCGATTTCTTCTCCAAAAATCCTTCACCGCATCGTTGAGAAGACGCCCAAAACGTGCTGCTCCCACCTGGTTCAGATGAACTCCATCGTCCGAAAACAAATAGTCATCGTAGTAGAAATTGTCCCAGGTGTCGACGAATCCCACGTTCTCCTTCCTGCAGAGGTTTACTAGACAACGATTTGTGCTGGTGGCTATGTTGTAAAATCGGCTCTCTACACCGAGCCAATACCATTCCTAGATAACTGGACCCACTTCTATGGTAAGGATGAACTGTATGCCCAGGATGGAGTACATCTTTCTCGACTAGGAGTTTCGACCTTAGCCAGCTCACTGGAATAGATTGTTGCTGGGTTTCGTTAAAAAAACCTGGGTGTGTAAGTAAAATACTGTCTCCATATGGAGCAGGTACTTCATGTGACAAACCAGTGAGTAAAATAGAAATAATCAGTCAAGATAGTGCGGATATAGTGATGTGTAATAGTAGTATCGATAACACAACACATGTAACTGATAGTAAAGATGAGAATACTGATAGAGTAGAATTTCCGTCTAGAGCTAGTAGTTCAACAGGAAATAATAAGTTAGCTAAACACAATAGAAAATTAGTTGCAAATAAAAGTAATAGGTTGAGGGTATATTATACAAATTGTAGGAGTTTATGTAACAAAATGAACGAACTTAGAGCACTCGTTAGCACAGAAAATATAGACATAATAGCGCTAACTGAAACGTGGATTAATACAGAATCTAGGCATTTTTTAGCAGAATTTGATATTCCAGGATATAGTTTGTTTAAATATGACCGAACAAGTAGGAGGGGCGGGGGTATAGCAGTGTTTGTCAGGAGTACATTAAAAAGCTGTATTAAATCAGGTATTAGACTAAATAATGATAATGAAAGTGTTTGGGTAGAGGTTAACGAAGGTAGTGAGACCATAGTTATTGGAGTTATATATAGACCACCTAATATGAGTAGAAATGGCGGAACATCGTTATGGGAGGAAATTAAAATAGCATCAAGGTTTAGCAATGTGTGCATTATGGGGGATTTTAATTTTCCGAACATTGATTGGTAGCACCAAATAGGCGACTCCGATTCACTAGAGTTTATTGAGGTAGTACAAGATAGTTTTTTATTTCAATTCATAGTTACGCCGACTAGAGGTATTAATATTCTTGATTTATTTTTCAGTAACAATGAACATATGATAAATGATGTAGAGATTGGTGACCACCTAGGAAATAGCGATCATAAATCTATTTATTTTAATATACAATGGACAGGGAATGCTAAAGAGAATACGACACTTATCCCAGATTTCAGAAAAGCCGATTATGGTGGGCTAAGAAGAGACTTAAGGGTGGACCCTATTGTTAAGCAATTAAGTCAGGATATGCCAGAGTTAAACTTGCCACCTACATATAACCAGTTTATTGCTTTACTCCACAATGCTCAAAATAAATATATCCCTAAAAGAAGATTCAGATCGACGCAGAACCAACCAAAATGGATGACTAATAAGCTAATAGTCTTATAGGAAAAAAGAAAGGAATATATAGAAAAATAAAGAAAGGCGAAAATCATCTACATATATACTATCAGACTCTATCAAGACAGGTCAAAAAGGAAATCAGGAAAGCAAAAAGAAATTATGAAATAAGGATAGCCAGTGACTCAAAAAATAACCCTAAAGCTTTTTACCAACTATATAAATCTAAAGTTAGTGATGTAATAGGCCCCCTAAAAACTTCAATAGGAGAAATAACAGAAAATTATTTAGAAATGTGCAGTACATTAAATAGTCAGTTTCTTTCCGTTTTCACTAAAACAAATTGGCACAGTTTCCAGAAGTCAATATGGTAGATAGTGATAGTATAGAAAATATGTTAAGTACAGTTAGTATAAGTAGAAATGATGTGCTTAAGGAAATTGACAGACTGAAACCTCAAAAATCGCCTGGTCCTGACGAGGTATATGCTAGAGTATTAAAAGAATGCAGAGATGAGTTAAGTAGCCCATTAGCATTTTTATTTAACAAGTCATTAGAAACAGGTTTAGTTCCAGAAGCTTGGAAGCTTGCAAATGTAGTTCCGATCTTCAAAAAAGGTGATAAATCGATAGCATCCAATTACCGTCCCATTAGTCTCACATCAATCATAGGAAAGTTGCTAGAGTCTATTATTGCTAGGAAAATTAGAAGCCACTTAGAAAAATTTAACTTAATAAATTCTTCTCAGCATGGATTCACTCAGGGACGTTCTTGCCTTACTAATTTGCTTAGCTTTTTCTCAGAGGTATATGAAGCAGTAGATAGTGACAAGTCATATGATATTATTTATTTAGATTTCAGTAAAGCTTTCGACAGAGTCCCTCATGAGAGATTGATGAGAAAGGTTGAGGCACATGGAATAGGAGGATCGTTGTTGGGATGGATTAGGTCATGGCTAATTGGTAGGAAACAGAGAGTCGGCATAAATGGTACCAAGTCAGAGTGGGGAGCAGTCAAAAGTGGTGTCCCCCAGGGATCGGTATTAGGTCCCCTGTTGTTTCTTATATACATAAATGACCTTGATTTAGGTATAACTAGTAGGATAAGTAAATTCGCAGACGATACTAAAATGGGGAGATCAATTGATTCAGATAGCGATATAGAGTGCCTCCAAAGGGATCTAGATACCTTACATGAATGGTCAGTAAATTGGCAGATGAAGTTTAACATTGACAAATGCAAGGTATTAAAGATAGGGAAGATGCAAACAAATTTTAAATATAAACTAGCTAATTTAGAATTAGAAAATTCAGACTGCGAGAAAGATCTAGGTGTGTTTGTTAGCAATGATTTGAAGCCTAGAAAACAGTGTATAAGCGTTCGTAATAAGGCAAACAGGATTCTCGGTTTCATCTCTAGGAGTGTGAGTAACAGAACTGCTGATGTTATCTTAAAACTTTACTTGTCATTAGTGAGACCCCATATGGATTATGCTGTCCAATTTTGGTGTCCTTATTACAGAATGGACATAAATTCATTGGAGAGAGTACAGCGTAGAATGACAAAAATGATCCATAATATTAGAAATCTTCCGTATGAAGAAAGGTTGAAGAAATTAGGTTTACATTCGGTAGAGAGACGCAGAGTTAGAAGGGATATGATAGAGGTGTTCAAGTGGGTTAGTGGGATTAACAAAGGGGACATGACAAATGTACTAAAGCTCAGTGATAGCGAAAGAACTCGTACCAATGGTTTCAAATTAGATAAATTTCGTTTCAGAAAAGATATAGGCAAATATTGATTTGGTAACAGAGTTGTAGATGGGTGGAATGGACTACCAAGTGCTATAGTGGGATCTAAAATGGTAGGGAGCTTTAAGATAAAATTGGATAAGCATATGGACGAGAAGGGTTGGGTGTGAAGGGGGATCAGCCGGGTTGGGCCAATCAGCGCTCTGCAGACCCCCATAATCCTGTGTTAATCTCTAACCGTTTTGGTAAGATGATCCTCAGGGTATTAGAGTGTTGAGCCTATAATTGGGCTTTGTAATTGAATTGGGGTTGTGTGGGACAGGGATCTGCCTTGCTTAGGCCAATCGACTCTCTGCAGACTCCCATTTTCTTATGTTCTTATGTTCTAAGACAGGTATCTGAGAGAGAGTATGTTCATTAGCGCACCTGGGTCCACTTAATAGTTTAACCATAGGATCGACTCTTAAGGCTCTTCTTAATCCACCATAATTGGCTCTTCTGAAATCTGGGATAAGTGTCGTATTCTCTTTAGCCTTTCCTGTCCATTGTATGTTAAAATAAATTGATTTATGATCACTATTTCCTAATTGGTCTCCTATCTCTACATTATTTATCATTTGTTCATTATTACTGAGAACTAAATCGAGGATATTATTACCTCTAGTAGGCGAGTCTATGAATTGAAATAAAACACTATCCTGTACCGCCTCAATAAACTCTTTTGAATCTGAGTCGCCGATTTGATGCTGCCAATCAATATTCGGAAAATTAAAATCCCCCATAATACACACATTGCTAAACCTTGATGCTATTTTCACTTCCTGCCATAAAGCTGTACCTTCGTTTCTACTCCTATTTGGTGGTCTATAAATAACTCCAATAATTATGGTCTCACTACCTTCGCTAACCTCTACCCAAACACTTTCGTTATCAGTATTTAGTCTAATACCTGATTTAATACAGCTTTTTAAAGAACTCCTGACAAACACTGCTATTTTGCTGCCCCTCCTACTTGTTCGGTCGCGTTTAAACAAACTATATCCTGGTATATGGAATTCTGCTAAAAAATGTCTTGATTCTGTATTAATCCATGTTTCAGTCAGTGCTATAATGTCTATATTTTCGTTGCTAACAAGTGCTCTAAGTTCATCCATTTTGTTACATAAACTCCTACAGTTTGTATAATATAATCGCAATGAATTTATTTTACTGGTATCGGATTTACCTTTATTTCTACCTGAATTCCCATCTTCTGTTACACCTTCAATATTTCTACTAGCAGTACAATTAAAATCCTGTGACTGATATTTTCTATTCCTATCTGATGTACCAGTACGGCAATTTACCCTATCTAGACAATTATTCTTACTCATATTCTCAGGCTTTATTTTCAGCGAAACCCCGCGACAATCCTATCTATTGACCTAGCTAAATTTGCCACCCCTAGCCGAGATAGATGAACCCTGTCCTGTGCGTACAACTGATTTTTACCATAGAAACGGGTCCAGTTATCAAGGAATGGTATTGCATTTTGAGACCTTTCGCCTAATTTTGTTGTCAATAGTAAAACCTCTCGTGCCCTTTAGGTGTCTATATTTTCCTGGCGAGCGATAGCAAGCCTCTAATTTTAGAAGGAACTGGCCTTCGGCCGGGAAATCTTTCTACCGACAAATGTAGCCTACAAATTTATCTTGAAAGGGGGTTTAGGGGGCGTTTTTCTAAGCTTGATGGAGGTCTAGCGATGAAACTCAAAAATAAATTAATAAATAAATATATCGACCAAAACCAAGCACTACCCCCTTAAATGTCTGAACTTACACAATAGGTTATAAGATTGTTTTATTCTTCCATTCCTCTAGTCTCAGATAAGTGTTGTCTCATGTACAGTCGCGCTAATAAGTTATGGCTCGGCACCAAGTATGTTTTGATCAATATTTGGTATCAGCAATATCTAAGCTTCATTTCTTCATATCGAGTGAAATATAAAATCATGTTCCTACACTTACCCACCCTATCCATCATCTGTGTATGCGTGTCGGTCGGTGTCTCGTAGGATTATGTTTTCTTTAAGGGAGCCCACCTCGCTTTTTTTTTCTTTCTCTCCCTCTCTCTTTGGCTTGTATCCATTCGGCCCCATTCAGCCTACTTTTTAAAGACGTTTATCCCCATCTAGGTGTCAATATTTTCCGGGCGAGCGGTAGCGAGCCAGCGTATATATTTTTTGGTTTTGACAGCAAGCTAAATTTGTACATTTTTAGTAGAATGTCTCTGGCGAAGCCAGGTATTTCTCCATACAATGCTGGCTCGCTATCGCTCATCAGGAAGAAATCGACACCTGGATGGGGATAAATGTCTTATAACAGTTGGCTGAATGGGGCCGAATGGATACAAGCCAGGGAAAGAGAGAAAAGGAGAGAAAGATAAAAAAAGCCAGTGACCCCCCTTAACTTTTCTTACCGTATGTTTGAATCAATATTACCAATTTTCTCTGGCTGTCGGGTAAGGCGGGTTTTTTCAGGTTGAGTTAGGGGGCACTTGTTTGGGTTTGAAGAACAAGCAGGGTTGTCGTGGGGTGCCTTTATAGAGAGAGTAGCGACATAGGGCGTCCTGCAGGGAGTTGGAAACAATATTTTTTTTCTGGACCCCCTTCTCCCTCATGTTTAGCCCCATTCGTTTTTAAATCTTAAAACGTTCGCCTTACAAGTTTTGCAATTTGAAGACCTTTCGCCTCATATTTTGGTAAATAATAGACATTTCGTGCAGTTTAGGTATTTCCCCCCCCCCCCCCCCCGTCACCTCCTTAAGAGCCCTATTAGATGTAGATTGATGGACAGCTAAAGAAAAAAAGGTATGCATAAAATATTACACGGTACATACGGGTGAGGCCTGGTCCTATCCAGAGTGAGGTTTGGCATCCTTTACCCAACCTTAGCCGTTTCTGTCTGTATCGTTTACTGTAATAGTTTTCCTTCTAGGTGCTGGTGAGATCGCCCAATTGGGTGGCACTGCAAGGGAGGCTGCGGAAGGTGTTGGCATTGGCCCGGGGGTACAAGCCCATGGGCTGATGATTCCCTCCCCCACTGCCCTCTCAGAAACAGATCTCATGCTACCCTTGCCCCTTCAGGGGCCCGAGCATCTGGAGCGACTTCGGTCTACCGGACTCGTGACGGCTCGGCAAGATAGTCTGGGGAACTAAAACAACAACAACAACAACAACAAGGTACATAAATTGATAAGTGAGGTATAAACATAATGGAGTGCTATGAGGTAAAGCGTGTGAGATATAAACAAGATGGCGGCCATAAGTGAAGTTGACGGTACCCTTCTTAAACAGGTACCCTAGGCTGGCTTTGTTTGTACCTAAGATAATTATGGTTCATTGTGTGCTCGGGGGCTCGATATTTATGTGTTGGCTGTTTTCAAAGGCAGTTATTTCTTAATTCTGCTTAGCTGCACTTTGTAAATGTTTGCAAGGTTTCTCTATTGCATTTGATTTCAAAGGCAAAATTATGCTTGCCTTAATTTCGGCTTTCTTCGTGGTTTGTAAATCTTCCATTGTACCACATAGCTATAAATTTTCGCATTCCATTTTACAACTTAGCAAACCATGTTTTCTTATGCTGGTATCCTAAATATTTCAGGCTGACTCTTCCCAAATGGGAAGTATTAATCCTTTCAAGATCTGACGACGCATATTGTCTGTTTTCTGGCTCTAATTAGACGATATTATTCAGATTATTAAGGGTATATGGAATTGATGGGGTTCATTGAGATAGTCATTACCCTTTTATTCCCCGCAGATCCTTCCTTAGCTGTATAAAATTTCCAATGATAGCCAGAATAAACTGTCAAAATGCGTCATAATCTTCAAAGGGTTGATAGATTATAGTGTAGTTTGGTTTTTACCCTGGTCATTCTAGGTAGCTTTTTAGTTTACTCCCAAGACTTCCGTCAAGCTTAAATAAAATAATCCAAAACCCCACTTCGACATATTTTTGTACAATATAATGTCCAAGCCGAAAGCCAGTTTCTCTTGAATTACAGTTTTGCTATCACTCGCCAGGATAAAATTGCCCCCTAAATGGCATGAAATGTCTAAATATTGACAAAGAAATAGGACGAAAGGTCTTAAAAATCGTAAAGCTAATGGAGCGAACATCTTAACATATCAAAACTAATGGAGCTAAATATGAGAGAGAAAGGGGTCCAAAAAGACAAAGAGGGCAGGACCATACATTAAAAGAGAAAATGTGTTAATATAATGCATCCAGTTTGGACATTATTGGTCTTTGCTATCCTTAGGAGGACAAGCTAAATATATACCTGTATATATTGCTTGAAAGAAGCAAACTCAATCAACAAAAAAATACCATAATAAATACGCAAACGTCGGATGTACAAATATTAACCTCTCCACTGAACCAAATCCAATTGGAAGTACCGTAGTGGGGGAATAACAGAAACCCTGGTGGTCTGTTTGATGGGGTTGTCAATTGGAAGTACCGTAGTGGGGGAATAACAGAAACCCTGGTGGTCTGTTTGATGGGGTTGTCAATTGGAAGTACCGTAGTGGGGGGAATAACAGAAACCCTGGTGGTCTGTTTGATGGGGTTGTCAATTGGAAGTACCGTAGTGGGGGAATAACAGAAACCCTGGTGGTCTGTTTGATGGGGTTGTCAATTGGAAGTACCGTAGTGGGGGAATAACAGAAACCCTGGTGGTCTGTTTGATGGGGTTGTCAATTGGAAGTACCGTAGTGGGGGGAAAACAGAAACCCTGGTGGTCTGTTTGATGGGGTTGTCAATTGGAAGTACCGTAGGGAATAACAGAAACCCTGGTGGTCTGTTTGATGGGGTTGTCAATTGGAAGTACCGTAGGGGGGAATAACAGAAACCCTGGTGGTCTGTTTGATGGGGTTGTCAATTGGAAGTACCGTAGTGGGGAATAACAGAAACCCTGGTGGTCTGTTTGATGGGGTTGTCAATTGGAAGTACCGTAGTGGGGGGATAACAGAAACCCTGGTGGTCGTTTGATGGGGTTGTCAATTGGAAGTACCGTAGTGGGGGGAATAACAGAAACCCTGGTGGTCTGTTTGGTGTTGTCAATTGGAAGTACCGTAGTGGGGGAATAACAGAAACCCTGGTGGTCTGTTTGATGGGGTTGTCAATTGGAAGTACCGTAGTGGGGGAATAACAGAAACCCTGGTGGTCTGTTTGATGGGGTTGTCAATTGGAAGTACCGTAGTGGGGGAATAACAGAAACCCTGGTGGTCTGTTTGATGGGGTTGTCAATTGGAAGTACCGTAGTGGGGGGATAACAGAAACCCTGGTGGTCTGTTTGATGGGGTTGTCAATTGGAAGTACCGTAGTGGGGGGAATAACAGAAACCCTGGTGGTCTGTTTGATGGGGTTGTCAATTGGAAGTACCGTAGTGGGGGAATAACAGAAACCCTGGTGGTCTGTTTGATGGGGTTGTCAATTGGAAGTACCGTAGTGGGGGAATAACAGAAACCCTGGTGGTCTGTTTGATGGGGTTGTCAATTGGAAGTACCGTAGCGGGGTCAATAACCGAAACCCTGGTGGTCTGTTTGATGGGGTTGTCAATTGGAAAGTAGTGGGGGAATAACAGAAACCCTGGTGGTCTGTTTGATGGGGTTGTCAATTGGAAGTACCGTAGTGGGGGGAATAACAGAAACCCTGGTGGTCTGTTTGATGGGGTTGTCAATTGGAAGTACCGTAGTGGGGGAATAACAGAAACCCTGGTGGTCTGTTTGATGGGGTTGTCAATTGGAAGTACCGTAGTGGGGGAATAACAGAAACCTTGGTGGTCTGTTTGATGGGGTTGTCAAGAGGGAACGTTTGGAGCATTATACTATAGTTGAACAACGGAGCTCTTCACCATTTGTACTCTTTAACTAGATCAGAAGGTTAGCTATATTCTGGTTGTCATTCAAAAATGTTATGCAATTTAGGATGGTTCTCTAAGAATCAAAGACGTAAAAACTATCTCAAATAACTCTCTAGATCCCTCAACTTCATCCTAAACCGAATAAAGTCGTCTAATGATAGCCAGCTAACCGCGTGATAATCCTCACAGAGTTATTAAAATGACGCTAAACATATCACGTTTGTGAAGAAATATTACACCACCCATGTTAACACTATCTGGTCCGACGTCTTGGGGGTTATTATGATATATTGTTTAATTATTATTGAGGCTTTTCTTTATTTATTATTATCGAACAAGTTTGACAATTGTAAGACTTTAACATTTGATTGTACCAAATATGATACACATAAAAAGTGATTTAATCGTTTATAGGTGCTAATGTGGACCCGCTACATTTGAACACACAATATGTAGAGTGTAGGCCAGTATCATCATAGCCTGAGATCATTACCGTAAATTTGGCGTATCCCGAGCTAATCTATATGAATACACCTGTTGTAACTGCAATGAGAGCACCCTTATAATACACCTGTTGTAACTGCAATGAGAGCACCCTTATAATACACCTGTTGTAACTGCAATGAGAGCACCCTTATAATACACCTGTTGTAACTGCAATGAGAGCACCCTTATAATACCTGTTGTAACTGCAATGAGAGCACCCTTATAATACACCTGTTGTAACTGCAATGAGAGCACCCTTATAATACCTGTTGTAACTGCAATGAGAGCACCCTTATAATACACCTGTTGTAACTGCAATGAGAGCACCCTTATAATACACCTGTTGTAACTGCAATGAGAGCACCCTTATAATACACCTGTTGTAACTGCAATGAGAGCACCCTTATAATACACCTGTTGTAACTGCAATGAGAGCACCCTTATAATACACCTGTTGTAACTGCAATGAGAGCACCCTTATAATACACCTGTTGTAACTGCAATGAGAGCACCCTTATAATGTTCTAGTATTTCTCCTTACTTGGAACCATATTTAATTCTGAACCATAGTGAAACTATCCTTAGGTTGTTATATTAATACTGTAGTTTCTTATTCCAGCTGTTGATCCCTATGAACCGAATGGACCTTACGCACCAAATGGAGTTTATGGACCAGATGGACCTTATGGACCGGATGGCATTTACGGACCAAATGGAGTATATGGACCTAACGGATCTTTTGGCCCAACTGAACCTTATGGGCCAGATGGGACTTATGTATGGATCACAAGGACTATATGGAGAGGATGGCACTTATGGATCACAAGGACCATATGGACCAGGAGGGGCTTATGGACCTGGTGGACTGTATGGACCAACAGGACCATACGGAGCTTCCTTCTCCTGTCATACCACACTAATAGTAAATTATAATTTCAGTTTTGTCTAGCTATCATTAGGCGGTTTTACTCGGCTTAGAAAGGATCTCTAGGAAACAAAAAGGTAAGCAGTATCTCGGTTGACCACTTGCGAGTTTCTGGTTATAAGAAAATTGGAGTCATAAACATTGATAGTTAGTTGAAATATTAATGTTATAATAGTTTCCAAATGGTCACCCACGCGATAACATTTTATAGTACCCTACCCTCTGTGTGTGTGTGTGTGTGTGTGTGTGTGTGTGTGTGTGTGTGTGTGTGTGTGTGTGTGTGTGTGTGTGTGTGTGTGTGTGTGTGTGTGTGTGTGTGTGTGTGTGTGTGTGTGTGTGTGTGTGTGTGTGTGTGTGTGTGTGTGTGTGTAATAATAATAATAATAATAATAAACGGTTTATTAAAGAATGGCAGCCTCATGAGCTGAAAATACACATTTTACAATTTAGTGGATGAACATGAGATGTACAGATATGAGGATGGTAAGCTTAGTTTACAAACAAAATAAATAAATACAATAATGATGCATGTGCAGAATACAAATTATCATAAAATAACCATGAGAGTAAGTGATATACAGTACATATACACATTTATTTACTTACTCATATACAGAACATACGTATATACACGTACGTGTGCACATACATATACATACATATATAGGAACATAAGAACATGCAGTAAGTGTGCACATGTCCGTATACACAAACGCTCACGTATGCACACAGACATACATACATACAGAAACTGTTTTGGTAAGTGAGGTAAAGAGGGTGCGGGTACTACAATGGGAGGTTAATCCTCGGTAGCAGGTGTGTGTGTGTGTGTGTGTGTGTGTGTGTGTGTGTGTGTGTGGTGTGTGTGTGTGTGTGTGTGTGTGTGTGTGTGTGTGTGTGTGTGTGTGTGTGTGTGTGTGAGACAGAAGGCGAAATATGGAAGAGCTGGGCGTTCTATTGTTAAGGGTGGAAATACATGGATGAAGATACGCGAACACTTAATAATAGATAATGCTTATGCATAGATTTATAATCAGAAGTTGCGCTAGTGAGCAATATGTTCTCGCTCATATGTACGTATATTTACATACATATGTGCATATGACCATATAAATATAAATACACGTACAGTACATATATATATTATATACCTTATATTCTCAACCGGGCTCGAACCATTGACAGCACGTACACACAGACATACATATACATAAATATATGCACATTACATGCATATATGCTCTTCTCTTATCCTACCTGATACTCTCAGCCGGGCTCGAACCACAAACAGTATACACTATACACATATATATACATAAATAACGCATACATACATACACATACGCACACATACATACACATATACTGCACATACATAGATACATATATACACATATACATAAACAAACTCAAGCAAATACATACAAAATTATATTCTAATACACACACGCACACACACTTATGCATATATTATTAAAGGTGGGCGCGTATATATGGTGTGACAGACCGTTATTACACATTATTAATAATATTAACAATGGTTGGGATTGGACTATTTTTATATCTGTCAGTTCTTGCTCTTATTGGTTGGAGTGTGTTGAAATGACGAGCTGCACGTGTAGGTCTAGGGGCGTCTGGTGGAAGTAAGTTTCTGTGTCGTGGGTGAACAAGCAGCTTAGATGCAAACTGTTTGAGTGTGTTGTAGTGGTGGGTTGAAAGTGCAGGTATGCTAAGGGTGGTGAGAGCTTCCTCGTACCCTGGATATGTGCCACCCAGGATGATCCTGCATGCCCTCCTCTGAACTCTCTCCAGTTGACATTGTTGTGTTAGGGTTAGAGAGGAGGACCAGGCGGGAGAGGCGTAGGTGAGCTTAGGGAGTAAAGGTGTTATATATACTCTTCAGCTCATTCTCCGGCGCCCCCAGGGATCTCAACCGCCTTTGCATAAATAACTTGTAAGTGGCGGTCCTGACTGTGGTAGTTACATGTTTCTTCCAGTTCAGTTTGTTGTCCACAGTGATTCCGAGGAGTTTGGTGGACTCAACAAGCTGAAGGGGATGAGGACCAATTGTGACAGTGGGTGGAGGAAGGTCGGTAACGGAAGTGTTGATGTGCATGACCACTGTCTTGTCATGATTGATAGTCACATGATTGTCTGTGGTCCAGGCTTGAAGACGGTCGAGGATGTCTTGTAGGGGGTCATAGTTAGGGGAGGTGTTATCGACAGTAATGCCGACTGTCGAGTCGTCCACGTACTTCCAGTAGAATGGGGTGTCCTTTAGGGCATCATTAATCAAGATGAGGAACAATAGAGGCCCCATCTTTGTGCCCTGTGGGACTCCACATGTGATGTCTAGGAAGGTGGAGATGAAGCCTTGGTATCGCACTGCTTGTCGTCTGTCACTAAGGAAGTCGGTCAACCACGCAACCAGGGTAGGATGTAGCCCCAACTTTATGGCTTTGTTGATGATGATGGTGTGGTCAACAAGGTCAAATGCTTTCCTGAAGTCAATAAAGGCAAGGGCGAGGGAAGTCTTTCTCTTCTCAAGATTTGTGTAAATATAATCTAGGAAGCTAATAAGACAGTGAGTGGTGGAGGAGGTTTTTACGTTGCCAAACTGTTGGGGATCTATCAAGTGACGGATTTGTGAGTAAGCCCAGGTGAATACAAAGTCCTCACAGATTAGACTAGGGATGGGCGTAATGGCAATTGGTCTGAGTTCATTAAGAGAATGTGGGGAGGGGGTTTTGGGGATTGGAGTGACGTATGAAGTTTTCCAGTCTGCAGGGCATTTACTTTGCCTTAAGGAGGCATTAATTATCGAGCAAAGGGGGGTGGCAAATTCCACTGAAAATTCTTTGTATATTTTCATGGGTAGGTCTACTGGGGTTGTTGATCTTTTTGATTTGAAACTGGAAAGCTTTTTGGCCACTTCAAATTCTTGAACAGTTACTTGGGGGGAAGGGGATGGGAGGAAGGCAGGGAGGTTGGTGCGGTCTAGTTTGGGAGGGTATGGCAGATGGTAGAGAAGTGATTATTTATCAGTTCAGGTGCATCTACACGAGGGACATGGGAAACACAGGGGATCGAAGGAGTCCCACTACTTAAGCCACAAAGATTCTTAATTTTAGAGTACCACTGACTGATATTGGTTTGTTTTAAATGATGAATCTTTGTAGGGTAGTAGGACTTCTTCGCCCAACGGATTTCCCTTATCACAATGTTGCGTAGGTCCTTGTAGCGATTGTTGTCCGTGTAGAAGGCCTTATTCCGATTCTGCATCAGTCTCTTGATCCGAGGAGTAATCCATGGGACGTCAGAGGGGTGCATTTTGGTCCTCTTGGTGGGGAAGAAGTGGTGGTAGGCTTCGGTGGTGGTAGATACAAAGTTGTCCCATTTGGCATTAACATCTTCTTCAGTGTGTGTGTGTGTGTGTGTGTGTGTGTGTGTGTGTGTGTGTGTGTGTGTGTGTGTGTGTGTGTGTGTGTGTGTGTGTGTGTGTGTGTGTGTGTGTGTGTGTGTGTGTGTGTGTGTGTGTGTGTGTGTGTGTGTGTGTGTGTGTGTGTGTGTGTGTGTGTGTGTGTGTGTGTGTGTGTGTGTGTGTGTGTGTGTGTGTGTGTGTGTGTGTGTGTGTGTGTGTGTGTGACAGAAGGCGAAATATGGAAGAGCTGGGCGTTCTATTGTTAAGGGTGGAAATACATGGATGAAGATACGCGAACACTTAATAATAGATAATGCTTATGCATAGATTTATAATCAGAAGTTGCGCTAGTGAGCAATATGTTCTCGCTCATATGTACGTATATTTACATACATATGTGCATATGACCATATAAATATAAATACACGTACAGTACATATATATTATATACCTTATATTCTCAACCGGGCTCGAACCATTGACAGCACGTACACACAGACATACATATACATAAATATATGCACATTACATGCATATATGCTCTTCTCTTATCCTACCTGATACTCTCAGCCGGGCTCGAACCACAAACAGTATACACTATACACATATATATATACATAAATAACGCATACATACATACATACACATATACGCACACATACATACACATATACTGCACATACATAGATACATATATACACATATACATAAACAAACTCAAGTAAATACATACATAATTATATTCTAATACACACACGCACACACACTTATGCATATATTATTAAAGGTGGGCGCGTATATATGGTGTGACAGACCGTTATTACACATTATTAATAATATTAACAATGGTTGGGATAGGACTATTTTTATATCTGTCAGTTCTTGCTCTTATTGGTTGGAGTGTGTTGAAATGACGAGCTGCACGTGTTAGGGGCGTCTGGTGGAAGTAAGTTTCTGTGTCGTGGGTGAACAAGCAGCTTAGATGAAAACTGTTTGAGTGTGTTGTAGTGGTGGGTTGAAAGTGCAGGTATGCTAAGGGTGGTGAGAGCTTCCTCGTACCCTGGATATGTGCCACCCAGGATGATCCTGCATGCCCTCCTCTGAACTCTCTCCAGTTGACGTTGTTGTGTTAGGGTTAGAGAGGAGGACCAGGCGGGAGAGGCGTAGGTGAGCTTAGGGAGTATAAAGGTGTTATATATACTCTTCAGCTCATTCTCCGGCGCCCCCAGGGATCTCAACCGCCTTAGCATAAATAACTTGTAAGTGGCGGTCCTGACTGTGGTAGTTACATGTTTCTTCCAGTTCAGTTTGTTGTCCACAGTGATTCCGAGGAGTTTGGTGGACTCAACAAGCTGAAGGGGATGAGGACCAATTGTGACAGTGGGTGGAGGAAGGTCGGTAACGGAAGTGTTGATGTGCATGACCACTGTCTTGTCATGATTGATAGTCACATGATTGTCTGTGGTCCAGGCTTGAAGACGGTCGAGGATGTCTTGTAGGGGGTCATAGTTAGGGGAGGTGTTATCGACAGTAATGCCGACTGTCGAGTCGTCCACGTACTTCCAGTGGAATGGGGTGTCCTTTAGGGTATCATTAATCAAGATGAGGAACAATAGAGGCCCCATCTTTGTGCCCTGTGGGACTCCACATGTGATGTCTAGGAAGGTGGAGATGAAGCCTTGGTATCGCACTGCTTGTCGTCTGTCACTAAGGAAGTCGGTCAACCACGCAACCAGGGTAGGATGTAGCCCCAACTTTATGGCTTTGTTGATGATGATGGTGTGGTCAACAAGGTCAAATGCCTTCCTGAAGTCAATAAAGGCAAGGGCGAGGGAAGTCTTTCTCTTCTCAAGATGTGTGTGTGTGTGTGTGTGTGTGTGTGTGTGTGTGTGTGTGTGTGTGTGTGTGTGTGTGTGTGTGTGTGTACACTCTCATTAGGGGGGTATAACCTTGGACAATATATGGATAGATAGATTATTATTCTTATTTTTATTATTACTATTATTTTTATTATAAATATTGCAATATAATTTTAACTTTATTTCCATGTCACCCATTCCTTCATAGATATATACGGTATATTATATATAGCTGTAATTGTGTGAATTCGCCGAGTCGGACAAAGCCTGTCGCGTGTGTGTGCATAGGCCTACGTATGACCCTGATCTGAAGGACCCGCGTGGCCTGCATACAATTTGCATTCATGGTATTATAATATCCCTATATAGAGATATATATTTTATATAGCTGTAAATGTGTGAATTCGCCGTCGCCAAAAGCCTGGCGTGTGTGTATGTACGTATATGTATGACCCTGACCTGAACTAATCGCGTGACTTACATACAATGTCGCAAAAAACCTGTGCCAAATGTTAAACAAAATAATTATTTATATCCTCAAAAAGCGATATATTTAAAAAGAAACATATAGCTTTTTTGGAAAATTAGATCTATACAGAATATTTACAATTAATTTAGATAATACCTAAAGAATATGAAAATTGTTGTATAGAATCATACATTTGGCATTTTCCTCATGTTTACATTCGTGATCTGACCACACCCAAGTCGCCTCCGTAGAGTGGTAGGACTATAGGAAGAAGGCTATGCTTTGCTGAATTGAGTGATTTTTTTTTTTTTTTCGTTTCCGGAACCTTTGACGCACTAATATTCTCAAACAACTACCTCCACAACATTGAACTCTAACACCAAAGTTGTTCGCAGAGCCAAATTGAACAAACTGGATTTTTGCTAAACTCGCTAAGTAGGTCGTTTCGTTGCGTTTATGACATTCCACACTAAGACATACAATTCATTTGTCAATGTCATTACCCTATTTTGACAGCATATACTCACGTGCAGCTTTGTTTTTAGATTTACTTGATATATTTATCATCATGGTTTTCGTCAAACTAATATGGCATCAGACTGTAGCTCTCTTTTTCTATTAGAATAAGACCTCCATGATGTATTGTGCTTGTTAATATAAAGCCTTATATAACCAGAATAAGCCTCCATTGAGTTAGCAATTAAGATAACTATCATAAGCTTTTCATAATTCAAGTTGCAATTGCCCCATTCACGCCATTAACTGTGGCTCTCCATCAATTATAATTTAATGTTAAAAATCATATTAATTTATATAAATAAGGTCCTACTTAACTTATTCTAGTTTTCTTGCTACATCATATTCTACTTCTCTAAGCTCAACCAAGCTGCTCACTAATGCGACCTTCTGCCACAGTCATCTCAAAGTTTAGGTCCATCACCATCACCGTTGGTCTCTTTAACGAGGAGGACCTTGCACACCGCAGACACAGGAGTGCAGATCTTGGAAAATAGGAGAGCCTGCATTTCATCCATGCTGTGTCTTGACTTCTCTGCTGACGCTTCTTTTCTGATATTTGCTCAGCTAATCTGGCATAGAAGACACATAGCTGGTCCCATTTCTCTCTACAAGAACACTAGTGGGGTGAAGCTCCCTTGATCCCTGTTCAATATTCTTTCTTAATAAGCTAGCTTCTTCTCATTTTCGTTTCCCAGATATGCTGCCCTGAGTCCATGTTTGTGATAGGCCTGTGCTCTTGTGTTGAAGATTCTAATGTCGAAACATGCACGCTGTCCACTCTTTCAAAAACCTTGAGCACTTACACACATTCTTGCTTCAGTTGAAGTATTTGCAGTGTTGTGGGCCAAGTACTTCCATCCGAAGGCCAGGTTCGATTCTGACATCATGGCACACCTTGTCCAGTATTTGTGTGGTGCTATCTTGTGCTTCATCACGCCGGATACATATGAATCCTACTCTCTTATAACTCATATAGTGGTCCTGGTTGTTTATTTCCCCTCATACACATGTCAAGGTTATGCTATCTTTAATATTTATGTATTCTTGATTTAAAATGAAGTGTGCCAATATGAGGCCCTGTGTCTTGTGCCATATCAACTGAAATGTAAGTTCTTTACTATATTATATGGTCTTAACTTGCCCTAGGCTATGTTTGTGACAATCTTCTCTGGTCTTTGTAATATCAGTGTGACTACCTCTCCCTCCGCAGATCAACGTGACCTGTTCTGGTGGTCAGGAACAGAGTGTGACCTGTCAAGGGAACGGGACCTGGACACAACTGCCATCTGATTTGGAGAGCTGTACAGGTTAGTATGCAGAGTGTCTTTATTATTATTATTATTAATATTATTATTACGCCAGGAAACAAAATCTATGGCACAAAAGGTCTTAATACTGACAAAGTAATGGGGCGAAAAGTCTTTAAATGGACAAACTAATGGAGTGATTGTCTTAAAATCTCAAATCTAATGGGGCTAAATATGAGGGAGAAGGAGGTTTAGAATAACAACATACCTCCCCTTAACATGGACGCTGCGGGGGTCGGGCAGCGTGGATAGTGGCCGTCAAGTTGACAACACTTACTTATGTAACCATTAACCTGCCCTTAACTGTTTCACCACCATCACGTCATCTCTGTTTTATCCTGAGTACAATTAGACGATTTTCCTTAGTGTACAATCAACTTCTAAGACTTCAAAGGATAAATAATATCTCGATAAACCATCTGCAAGACCTAGGATCTTCTTAATCTGCATGAATTCGTCAGTTGTTAACCAGAATTTAATGTAAAGAAGCCGTCATAGTACTGAAGAGGTTATTACCGATATCAATACCCAATATATTTAATGTTATGTTATAACTATCCTAAAGATAAATATATATTTTGAAATAGAAAATTATAGTAATCTAGCGAATGTTGAAAAAACAATATTAGGTGTTTGAAGTAACGTAATTAAAACCCTAATGCTTTCCCAACTTCCTGTTATTTTCCTTAACCTGTCTGAGGAAAACAACTAGCCCTTTCACAGTTACTAAAACCCCTAGATATAATTATATCACAATGTTTCCCGTAACATGCCATTATCTAACATTTTTTTTTTTTCCATAGCTGTTGATCCCTATGGACCAGGGGATCCATATGGATTAGATGGACTTTATGGACCAGGTGGACCTTATGGACCCAATGGACCATATGGACCAACTAGAGAGTTTGGACCAAATGGAACTTACAGTCCAGATGGCCCTTATGGACCAGATGGTCCATATGCACCAGAGGAACCTTTTGGACCAGATGGACCATTTGGTGATAGTGGGACTCATGGGCCTAGTGGACCTTTTGGACCAAATTGGCTGTACGGTCCCAATGGAATTTTTGGGTCAAGTGGTGTTTATGGACTAAATGGACCACCAGGTGGGGTTAATGGAGCTGCCCTACCCTGCGAGACCACAGTTGATGTAAGTTTGTATAATATAATAATCTATATATTGCAAAATACTACAAGAAACTTGCAATCCACTTTTTTCAGGCATACTGTATCTACAATATTTTACATTCACTAACAAAACTCACATTGCACTATACATATTAATAGTTGTTGTTGTTGTTCCCTAAGCTGCCTGGCCGAACAGCCCCGAGTCCTTAAGGAAGGCCACGGTCGGCCTTTCCCACAGAGCTCTCAAATAGTGTAAATTGTGTTGTTGGCGTAAGTGGTTGTGTGAAATGCAGTCTTCTATGATGTGTTTTATGGTATGGGGTGCTGTGTTACAACCTGGGCAGGTGCCGACGACGGAGTCATCCAGCCTCTTCTGATAGCTCAGAAGAGCTGGATGGTGTCCACATCTCAGCCTGGCCAGGTGGACTCTGTCCTCGCGAGGAAAGGTCCTGGAGTGGCGGCGTCTACGCCGTGGGACCACCTCCTGGAACTGCCGACCATGGATGGCAGCCGACCCTCCCGTCCGGGGACAAGATCACCGACAGTGGAGGACAGCAGGCTGCCGACCGTGGAGAGCAGCTTCCGGAACCCAAACCACCACAACTATCCCCTGCCCCCCTCCCTGGGGGCACGCGTCCTTGGAGCGGCTGCGGTCGCGCCGGGCAATTCTCACATATTAATAGTTTTTACAGGGGGTGTCACACGAGACCTTTTATCGAAAAATTTCGATAGTCAAAATTTGTATAACAACATTTGTTGGGATATTTTTCATGGAACATTAGACAGAATATAGATGAATTTATATGATAAAATGAGTTAAACACTTTGACCTCATAAGCTACCAAACCAGCATTGACAATGAAAGTCGAGTGGAAAATCAGTGGTGTGATATGGGCTTTAATCGTCATTATATCCAACTTCTTAAAAGTCTTGGTACAGTTATCGAAAAATTATCCTTGGACAGTCAAAATCAATAGTTCATCGATAACCCTGCCCATAAAATGTGAAATTCATGTTATTATTGTTTGTCATTGATATGTTTATCTAGTAGATCGTGACTAGCACTTTTTGTCTCACATTTTAGAAGTGTAAAGTTAATATCTCTTTGTCAAGCTATCACTGAAATTATCATCAAAAATGTTACGCCGGATTATGCTTCTTCCGACACCCCAGGACATCTAGCAGCCATAACTGTGACACTGAAAGCAGATAAAAAGGTATCCCCACCCAATACGTTTTCCCTAACCAACCAACCCCAAAGAAAATGCCAATCTCCACTCAGCTGCCATCTCGTTCCTGATCTCCAGCCCATTATACCTGTCACTTTCCTCAAGAGCTCACCTTTACCTGTCATTCCAGAACCAAAGGGATTTAAGATACAAAAGGAACAAATGACCACCACAGACCTTCTTGCCCAAACTTCCAAGACCAGCAGAATACAGCTACTGATGGAATGATTGTTCGGTAGCTCACCTAACCGGAACGCTCCCTTGTTTAGACCGCCTGTTGAGGAAAGGTAATCTAGACCTCCTGGCTCTCCACCTGTACACTTGCTTAGATTTCCTAGCAAGGCTCCGAGCAGCCCTCTTCTTGGAAGAATGCCTAACCCTCCTGACATTTCCCCAGCATACTCTGTCATAATACGTGGACCTAGCAAGGCACTGTTTAGTCTGACTACCAGTATGATGTCCAAATTACTTGGCGTCTCACCAGCATACTCGCACATACCATTTGGATTTGGCGAGGAATCAGCATGTAGATTATCTGGTAAAGTACCTCACTTGTCGAAAGTACCTACGGCAGTTGATCTGAAGAAGAAAAAGAAGGTGCCACGATGCGACTACGACAAGAGACATTGCCCTCCTAGTATGCCCATGAATAAGACAACCCATTGTCTTCCGAGTACTGTAACTAGCGTGAAATGAAGGCTGGTACTCGGCACTTTAAAGGTATTTGGCGACCTATTGATTTTTACTGTACACAGACTGGAGAGCTGGCTGTATATGCTAACAATAAATAAAGTAGACGTGCCGTTTCGCCAAAAATCAAAACGGCATACCCAACTCTGCAATGGGTCACCATCCTCACTACTAGTCACTATCATCACTACTATTACTTTCACCATCATCACTACTACTCTCATCATCACTACTACTGTTATCATCACTACAACTTTCAAAATCATCACTACTACTCACCAACATCACTAATACTGTCACCATCGTCACTACCATCATCACTACTGTCATCATTATCACTACAACTATCACCATCATGTCAACTAAACTAACTTAACCTAGCAAATGTGGGGCGACTTGTTTTCGGGTGTTATCTCCAGTAACCGTCACCAGCATTACCAATACTTTCAACATCATCACTACTACTATCCCCATCACTACAGAAGAATGTTAGAGGGGGGTGTTCTTCGGGTGGGGGTGGAGGGTGGGGGGAGGGGGGTGAAACCATATTTTTGACCTAAAATCATAACTATTACACAAATTCAAAAAATATTTGTTTAATTACCGTCGCATTCACGCATTGAATGTTTGTGTGAAGTTTGGTGAAAATCTGTCGAACGGTCTAGGAGGAGTTTTCGGACAGACAGACAGACAGTCATTTCGGCCGGCATGTACCCCTATACGGGGGGTGATACCACTCTGCTTTCGCAAAGTTGATAAAGTAGACGTGCCGTTTTTACCCAAAATCAAAACGACATACCCAACTCTGCGATGGGTCATCATCATCACTACTAGTCACTATCAGCACTACTATTATCAACTCTGCGTAAGCAGAGTGGTATTGCCTCCCCGTATAGTGGTACATGCTAACCGAAATGTCTGTCTGTCTGTCCGTCCGTCCGAGAACTCCTCCTAGACCGTTTGACGGATTTTCACCAAACTTCACACGAACCTCCGGTGCGTGAATTCGACGGTAATTAAAACAAGATTTTTTGAATTTGTGCAATAGTTATGATCTTAGGTCCTAAAAATCGTTCCCCCCCCCCCCCCCCCAACCAGCCCCCCTTTCAGGACCCCCACCGCCCACCCTGTACCATCGTCACTACTGTCATTATTATCACTACAACTATCATCATTACTTGTCACCATCATCACTACTATTATGACCATCATCACTACTATTATGACCATCATCACTACTACTAGTACTGTCACCATCATATCTACTACTGTCACCATCATATCTACTACTGTCATCATCATCAATACAACTACAACCATCATCACTACTATTATCACCATCATCACTACTATCACCATCAATCCCACTATTACTACCATCACTTATAATGCCATCTAAATTAACTTAACCTAGCAAATACGTAGCGAGATGTTTTCGCCCCCAGAACGAATGCTTTCATAGTGTGTGAGCCCCTTCGGGGCTCACACACTAAGAACGCCATCATTGCTGGGTTGGGGGGGGGGGGGGGTAAAACGATATTTTGAACTTAAAATCATAACTATTGCATACATTCAAAAAATCTGTTTTGACTCACCGTCGCATTCACGCACCGAATGTTCGTTAGAAGTTTGTGTGAAAATCCGTCGAACGGTCTAGGAGGAGTTTTAGGAAAGACAGACATACGTCTCACTATTATCATAACATCTGAGACATGTGTATGATGTGTTGCTTTCTGTGATGTGTGTGCCCCGTAGGGGCACACACACACAGGGAATAGGTACAGGGTGGGCAGTGGGGGTCCTGAAAGGGGGGGGGGGGGGGGGGACAGGAGAGGAGGAGGGGGGGGGGGCAAAATCATTTTTAGGACCTAAGATCATAACTATTGTACAAATTCAAAACATATTTTTTTAATTACCGTCGAATTCACGGACCAAAGGTTCGTGTGAAGTTTGGTGAAAATCCGTCAAACGGTCTAAGAGGAGTTCTCGGACAGACAGACAGACAGACGGACAGACAGATATTTCAGTTAGCATGTACCACTATACTGGGGGCGATACCACTCTGCTTACGCAGAGTTGATAAAGTAGATGTGCCGTTTTGCCAAAATCAAAACAGCATACCTAACTCTGCGATGGGTGACCTACTATTACTACCATCGCTTCTAATGTCAACTAAACTAACTTAACCTATCAAATGCGGGGCGAGTTATTTTCTCCCCCAGAATGCCATCATCCTTGTTGGGGGGGGGGGGGGTTCGTGAGAGGCTGGAGGAGGGCCGAGGGAGGGGGGGAGGGGGCAAAACCATCTGTTGGACCTAAAATCATAACTATTGCACAAATTCAAAAACAAAAAAATTCAATTACCGTCGCATTCACGCACCAAAGGTTCGTGTAAAGTTTGGTGAAAATCCGTCGAACAGTCTAGGAGGAGTTATCGGACAGACAGACAGACAGACATTTCGGCCGGCATGTACCACTATACGGGGGGCGATACCAGTCTGCTTACGCAGAGTTGATAAAGTAGACGTGCCGTTTTGCCAAAATCAAAACGGCATACCCAACTCTGCGATGGGTGACCTACTATTACTACCATCGCTTCTAATGTCAACTAAACTAACTTAACCTATCAAATGCGGGGTGAGTTATTTTCTCCCCCAGAATGCCATCATCCTTGTTGGGGGTGGGTGGGGGAGGGCCGAGGGAGGGGGGGGGGGGGGCAAAACCATTTATTGGACCTAAAATCATAACTATTGCACAAAGTCAAAACATCCTTTTTTAATTACCGTCGCATTCACGCACCGAAGGTTCGTATGAAGTTTGGTGAAAATCCGTCGAACAGTCTAGGAGGAGTTATCGGACAGACAGACAGACAGACAGACAGACATTTCGGCCAGCATGTACCACTATACGGGGGGCGATACCACTCTGCTTACGCAGAGTTGATAAAGTAGACGTGCCGTTTCGCCCAAAATCAAAACGGCATACCCAACTCTGCGATGGGTCACCATCATCACTACTAGTCACTATCACCATTACTATCATCAGCACTACTACTATTATAGGCATCAATACTACTCTTACCATCATCACTCCTACTCTCATCATCACTACTACTCTCTTCATCACTACTATTGGCATCATCACTACAACGTTCACCATAATCACTACTACTCACCATCATCACTACTACTGTCACCACCATCGTCACTACCATCAACACTACTGTCATCATTATCACTACAACCATCATCATTACTTGTCACCATCATCACTACTATTATGACCATCATCACTACTACTAGTACTGTCACTATTACTACCATCACTTCTAATATCAACACTGACTAGGCGGGTGCCCAACCCCGAAAGGGGTTGAAATAGGGGAGCTATCCCCCTGCCATAGGCAGCTTTCTAGGGCCTTTCCTAGCTGATGCTGAGAGGATTGGGTTCTAGTCATGTGGTGATGGGCTGGTCTATCAGAGTGAGAACTGAGCGATCTCTGCCATACCCATAGCTCACTCTGACGGTTCCTTTTACTTATATATTTTCTAGATCTCAAGTGACGGCGTCTCTTCCGTGGATTGACCCCCCAATCTACCAAGATTGAAGCCAAAGCGTCACATTTTTCCTTTGTCCCTCAACTTTCTCTTCATAATTGCTGAGGGGCACAGGGCCCTGAGTTGGGCTTTGGTTTCCCGGGCGTTTCCGCACCCTCTTCAGCTCCCCGCCATGGAGTGGCTTCGGTCACCCAAGCTTTATTGTGGTCAGCAGGGAGGGTTTTGTGGGGGTGCTCGGTTATGGCCTTGGCCTTGGGGCTGTTCGGCCAGGCAGCTTGGGGAACAGCAACAACAACAACAAAACTGACTTAACCTAGCAAATACGGAGCGAGATGTTTTCAGCCCCTGAACGATGGCGTTCTGTGTCAGTGTGCCCCTATGGGGCACACACACACTGAACGCCATCATCATTGCTTGGGGGGTGGGGGTAGGGGGGTCCTTAGGGGGGGGTCTGGTGGGGGGGGATCAATTTTTTTGACCTAAAATCATAACTATTGCACAAATTATTATTATTATTTTTTAATTACCGTCGCATTCATGCACTGAATGTTCTTGTGAAGTTTGGTGAAAATCAGTTCAATGGTCTAGGAGGAGTTATCGGACAGACAGACAGACAGACAGACATTTCGGCCGCCACGTACCACTATACGGGGAGCGATACCACTCTGCTTATGCAGAGTTGATAATAGTAACCAGTGGTAATCCTAAGTAGTGTAAACTTGTCTTTGATCACTCAGGTGATAACTGTATTCCCGAGTCCCGTAGTGGTGTATGTCAGGGATTCCCCATTGATTTAGCTAGCTAGAATAAAGTAGACATGCCGTTTCGCCCAAAATCAAAACAGCATACCCAACTCTGCGATCGATCACCATCATCACTACTAGTCACTATCATCATTAATATCATCAGCACTACTACTATTATAACCATCACTACTACTCTCACCATCATCACAACTACTCTCATTATCACTACTACTCTCATTACTACAACTTTTTTAACAAAACTACTAAACCATTTTTAGGACCTAAGATCATAACTATTGCACAAATTATATATTTTTTTTAAATTACCGTCTAATTCACGCACTGAAGGGTCGTGTGAAGTTTGGTGAAAATCCGTCAAATGGTCTAGGAGGAGTTCTCGGACAGACAGACAGACAGATATTTCGATTAGCATGTACCACTATACGGGGGGGCGATACCACTCTGCTTACGCAGAGTTGATTACTCTATAGTTAAGCTATATAGATATATATAAGGCCAACCTCTATGAATACAAGTTCACTTATGCCATTCTCTGTGACATTGGCTCTGACCCCTCATTATAAGACAACAATTCCGGCGGGCCAACCACGCCCCCGAAGTCCCACGGGAATCAGAAAGCTGGCTCACCTGCCACGCTCCTTTTCATCTTGCCGCTCCTGCAAACTCCAGGAAGATCCAGGCACAAGCGCCACCTACCTGGAGAGAAGGAGAGGGACTTTCGAGCCTGGAGCCGAAGGACAATGAAGAGTAGGAATAAATTCAGTTACTTGTTTGGCGAAGACTCTGATAGCAGCTCACCTTGCTAGTGCAAAGCTCACTCTCTGTGTATCCGGTGAGGTTGGCCTGAGATTCTTGCCCCACAGCGTCAGTAACTTTGTCCCTCTGGTTACGAGGTACCTTTCCCCCGTTTTGAGTAGCTCATTCGCGTTAAGTCTGAATATTCCAGCACAGATGCGAGTAGCTCCATCCAACCTCAAAAGCTCGAAAACAGTGCTTACGTGCCGACTCCCTGCCTAGGCAACCTCTTTCGTCTCTGTCTCTTCTCTAACGTCTTCCCTTCTTACTGGAAGTTTGCTCTCATTCAACCTGTCCCAAAGAAGGGTGACTGCTCTCAACCCTTCAACTATTGTCCAGTTGCACTCATCTCTTGTATCTATACAGTTTTTGAAACTATTATTGCTTCCAAATTTCTTAAGCATTTCTCTTCTCATAATTTACTCTCAGATCGCCAGTAAGGCTTCCTTAAAGGTTGCTCTACTGGTGATCTTCTTTCATATCTTACTAACTCTTGGTCATCCTCCTTTCGGGACTTCGGTGAGACCTTTTCTATTGCACTAGACATATCGAAGGCCTTCGATAGAGTCTGGCACAAATCTTTAATTTCTAAACTACCCTCCTTCGGTTTCTATCCTTCCATCTGTGCCTTTGTCTCTAACTTCCTTTCCGGCCGTTCCATAGCTGCAGTTGTGGACGGCCATCGCTCACTTTCTCATCCTATCAACTCCGGTGTTCCTCAGGGCTCTGTCCTATCTCCCATTCTTTTTCTAATTTTCACAAATGATCTTCTCAACTGTACCTCCAGTCCCATCCATTAATACGCAGACGACTCTACCTTACACTACTCAATTAGTTTTCCTGAACGCCCCAGCCAGCAATCCCTCAAAGACAAGCGTAATGAAGCCATGCAACACTTATCTTCTGATCTAACTACTATTTCCAATTGGGGCAGAGAAAACTTTGTTACTTTTAATGCTTCCAAAACCCAATTTCTTCATCTTACTACCCGTTCAGAACTCCCAGAGGACTATCCCTTACACTTCAACAATACAGAAATCAATCCTTCATCTTCTCTCAATATTCTCAGTATTTATTTTTCTTCTGCTCTCACTTGGAAGGATTATAATTTATTACCAGTCTTGCTAAGGCAGCCTCCCAGAAGCTGGGTGTGCTCAACCGCCTCAAGGGGTTCTTTATCCCTGCACAGCTTCTTGCTCTGTACAGGGGCACAGTGCGTCCTTGTATTGAGTATTGTTCACATGTGTGGGGACGATCCTCTCACACCGCACTCCTAGACAAAGTAGATAGGAAAGCCTTTCATATCATTAACTCCCGCCCACTCACCAACTCTCTGGAATCTCTCTCTCTTCACCGCAATGTTGCATTTCGCTCACTATTCTATCGATTATTATAATCAATGTTCCTCAGAGCTTTCCCAGTGTATACCACCTCCTCTACGTAGGGTACGTAGTACCCGTCTTGCAACACAATCCCACCCCTACTCTGTCTGTGCAACTCTCCAACACAAGAGTGAAACGTTACTCTCAGACTTTCTTCTATTCAACTGCTGAGCTCTGGAACTCTCTCCCAGAATCTGTCTTTCCCTCTGCCTATGACTTAAATTGCTTCAAACTCCATGTGTCCAGGCATTTTGGCTCGAATGTCCCATGATTTTGGCTCTGTCACTCTTTCAACTCTGGGGAAGGCACTAGCTACAGGTAGTTCTGCCCTTTGTCTCCCTCACTCACATAGAAACAAAACAAAACAAACAAACCTGTGGTTACAGTTGTTTAACCCCTTGTCGACCATTTCGCTTAAGGGGAGGTATTTAGTATGTTCCCTAGACCTCCATCAAGCTTAAAATTACACCCCTTTGAGTCCCTTTCAAGATAAATTTGTACATTTTTCGGTAGAAAAATTTCCCGGCCGAAGGCTGGTTCCTCTTAAATTACAGGCTCGCTATCGCTCGCCAGGATAAAATCGACACCTGAATTGCACGAAAGGTCTTAATATGGGATGAAAGTTCTTAACATCGCTAAACTAATGGGGCAAACGTTTTATAATATCAAAAGCAATGGGGCTAAACATGAGGGAGAAAGGGGTCAAGAAAAAAATCCCTCAAGTGGAGATCTCTCCTTAAGAGGGCCTAAGCATCTCGGCCAACGGTGGGAGCATCTCCACCTCTCCGGTTGAATGTATGCTAACACCCGTCTTGAGTAGCTCATTCAAGACAAGCTTGAGTATCTCAGCAATGGTAAAAGAATCTCTACAAACTTCTAGTAGTAGTAAATCGACCCCCTCACCCCTACTAGTCATCAAAGCAACCCAGAGATGGAGCAATAGAGAAGAACAGCGACCCAGATGAGACAATTACCCTACCCACGACACCAGTCGGGTAGCTTCTGGACGGACGCATTTAGCTACACTGACTCTGTCTTTCAGAGTCCCTTGATAGGCCCTGAGAAGAGACAATTTATATTTATTTGTTACGCCGAGTTTACACAGTCATAAAATAGTTGTATGCTGAGCCACGCATTTTTTTTATATGAAATAAACACGCTCTTTCCAAATATGTCATCAGAATATATTTATCATCAATAGTTGTTTTTGTATGTATTAAGTATTTTGCACTCACCATCTGTTGTACAAGCTAACAAACCAGGGCAGTTTAAAGGTGTGGCTCAACGTACCTCCGTGCTTCACTGTCAACATAAGACCGAGGAGTAGACTTGCTTCGGTTGTGAGTGCAGAATAACAATGCCTCACACAAGGTTGCAAATTGTTTCAGTCTACGCTCGACATACTTGGATATATGTAGCTCAAAGTTTTACGCAAATTGAGTCAGAAGTTTTTTCCCACCGAATTTCTAAAGTTTGTAGGACTATCTAGGATGCAAATTGCATAGGTGTGCGTTTAGGGACACCCATCCGTAAGACGCAATTTGCATCCATATGCATGAGAGAGTAACTATAAGTATTGTTGGTTCCTGTATTTGTTTTATGTATACTGTTTGTCTGGGGCTGATTATAATATAATAGAAGAAATTTATGTATTTGTATAAGAACCTTGTATTAATAAAACCCAAATAATCTGGATCCTGGTATCAGTCTCCCTAATACTTTGATTATATATGCCCAGTCAAGCCTATTCAATAACTTAATTGTGCTTAATAATAGTGGCATAACAGTACCAATGAGAATAAATCAGTGTACCCAATTCCAACAACATTATTATACAAATGTAAAACTCTAACAACCTTCAAATTATAAGCAAGCTTGTGAAAACATTTAATCTCGTCACATTTTGTGTGTATCAGGTTTATATCATGGTTTCCTCCGATTCATCTCATTATTTTGATAATTTTAAGACGTTTCACCTCATTAGTTAAGTGAATATAATACATTTCGCTCCCTTAAGGGGTCAGCTTTTCCCTGACGAGCGCTAGCGGTTTAGTGTGCTGCCTACGTGAGGTCACATATTTTCTTATCTAGATTGTGAGTGAATGCATCTTTATCTGTAACATATATTTTGTACTATACTAGTCCTGGTGTGCAGCCCTTCTAAACAGATAAACTGTATCTGTAGTCGTAGCATAGCATAATAATTAAGGATTATATAAAACCGGACACCTTACCAATGTTATTCAAATGCTAATTCATGTGCTATTTAAATATCTTTCTTGGCAATATTATATTTAAAAAAAAAGTATTTCGACCGTGACCAAACGTTTTCCCGCCAGCTACTGTCAGTTGCTTTGTCCCCCCACGACAATTGGTAGCATGATTTGGTTTTGTGACGTTATGCACATTTATCGAAACTGGGGTTCGGTACCGTTATTACCGATATACAGACAACCGTGACATACAGAAAATGGGGACTTTTTCTCCTTCTCTCTCTTTGTCTCTTGTGCTTCTTTAACTAGACCAAGGAGGTGGGGGGTTGGGTGGGGAAGGGGTGGGAGTTGGGGCTGTGGTGGTGGTGGAAGGGGAGGGGGGTTGGATAGATGAACTCTAGTTATTCCGAGTTATAGAGTTTAGTGGTCGAGGTTTCTGGTCTGAGTGTAGTGAATAGACTATAGTTATTCTAACCCCTTGGTGATTATGAAGTGTTGTAACAGTGTAGTTTGGCTGACATGAGAATGCAGTTAAGACTGGATCTCGAGCAATCAGAAGGGTAACAATGATCTCAATTAACCCTTTAGCTCACAGGTTCTTCCTAATTTATATAATATTGGCCAAAACAATATGCATAAGTGCGTGCTCGAACACTGCAAGAAATAACCCTCCACTTTCTTCTACAGCTGGTACTGGTTTGCTCAGGGGGACAGGGGGCGAATCTAACCTGCCAGGATAATGGAACGTGGTCACAAGTATCTCCAGATCTACTAAACTGTAAAGGTCAGTTAACACCTTCAGCTTAAAAAAGATGGTAAAATATTGACTAGTCTGCATCTTAATTACTCAACTATTACAGCATATGTATAGCAAATTACGTTTTTAATTGCGATAACGTGGCATTATTTTGATACAGAGGTGTAGTAGTTTTCTAGATATCCTTTAATTATCACAAAATCAGCTGGTAGTGGACTAATCTTTCCGTCAGGTTAAACACATACACTATACTACGAACACTTGTAACTTCTTTTCCATATACTGCTGATGGTGTTTGTCGCTTTATTGAAGCTACCGCCCTGAAGTACAAGGTTATGGGGGTTGGTATTTCAACAGAGCACATACCCTGATACTCTGTACACACACGGATAAATGTGGCTTCCCACGTTCGAAACTTGAAATTAACGTTCCTCTTGTGGATTAATATAAACATGTTCCATAACTAAAAGTGAAATCAAATAATAATGGTTTTATTAGAGAATATTACAGGGAGTGGTTATATTTCCATAACAAGATAATAATATACAAGGCTGAGATAAAAAAAAGGGGATTTTTGTTATGGGCTCCATTAAATCCTATTTAGAATAACTAATATGGGTTGATATCACATAATGTCGTATCACGTGTTTATAACTATAATTACAGTATCAATAATGAATTAAATCATATTTATTATAACTAAGACAACAATAAAATTACTGGGATTCTAGCATGTGATTTGTAATATATAAACATTGAATGCTAAATACAGAAAATCTAGACTATGTGTTTCCCTAGGCTATCTTGATAAATATGTAGATAATATGTTTCACCATTACTGGTGGTAGTTTCGGCTTTATGTATGTAACTTCCCAACCACTGCCTTTATATATAGATATATAGTTCTTCAAGACTTGTTCTGAAGTTCTCACTCGGGGTGTGTTTTTCATTATTAATCCCACTTGTTTGTAATAATACGACACTTACAATTACCGTGTGTCTTTGTTGTTTTGTTCCTAGTTGTTGACCCAAATGGAGAAGATGAACCTTATGGTTTTGACGGACTTTTTGGACCAAATGGACTTTTTGGACCAAACGGACCTTATGGACCAAACGGACCTTATGGACCAAACGGACCTTATGGACCAAATAGTTGGAGATATAGTAAGTCTACTTTTCTGTATTCCAATTTTCAACAATGTTGTGTAAGTAATAACCATATTTTATTAAGAACATTACTTCAAATCAAATCCAAGCGCAATGTCCGGTATCCAGGTCAAACTTTTAAATTATACCTGAAATGTCCTAACACTCTCTGATGATGGCTTACTGTCACTTCTATCCGCATAATTACAACAATTAGGAGCTGACATTGCTGTGCTCTCTGAGGCGAGGTAACCTCGCATACAATACATTACGATGGTTCTGGCTGCTGCAGTGGCATCTACTTTAAATGGGTGGCTGTGACAATCTCTTCCTCTCTCATTTTTATAAGTGTTGGGGGTCACACAATGGCCTCCTTTCTCGTATTGCATTATGTGATCCTACTGGAATCAGCGATTTAGAACGGACATCGATTATCTATGATGAAGTCGTCTCTATTGTGGACTAGTGCCACTCTCGGAACACGTTTATTGCCGTGGGCAATTTTTCATGCAGTTACAGGCATTGACAGTTGTGGCTGTAAGACATGTGTAGATTATCATGGGTTTAATACCAGGAATGTTAGGAAAACTCTGACCTTTGCAAGATCCTGGAAGTTGATGATTGCGGGTTCCTGGTACCAAAGACCGTACCTACTTTGCCTGACTTGGTATTCTATTGCTGGCAGTGTTTTACAAAGGAGTACAAATTAAAACAAGCCACAACAGATATATTGATCATAACGAGGCTGTTTGTATCTAACCTATCTAGTTAATGTGAACAAATATGTTGGGAGGCTATATATGTGTAAAAAACAGCTAATTGGGAGTTAAGAGCGAGAAATTTATAAAATCGAATTTTGAACGATTGGACAGTACAATATTCAATAACATTTCTAGGTAGTCCATACCATAAGCTTACCACTCGATTGCAAAAGAAATGCTGCACCTTATGTGAGTAAAAAGGCTTCCCAACGATCTTACAACAATTTCCTCTAGTGAAATGCGATTGGTCAGTTGTGAAGTACTTGACATTCATATTGTCAAGACCTTTAATAATTTTAAATACTTGAATTAGGTCCCCTCTCAGATTGCGCTTTGTTAAATAATAATATTTAATTCTTTTAGACGTTCTTCGTATGGCATATTTCTAGGTCTATGGATAGTTTTAATTCTCTCCTCTGTATTCTTCCGTTTGATTTGTATAAACCTTTTCGAATGAAAATATCTGGAAACAAATATCAGTCTGTATTAGTTCACTGATACTGGATTAGGCAGCCAGCAATAGAAATGTTATTGGCTCATCAAATATTATGTTCTATCCAACAACCAACTCTACTCCTAAAATCGATTAATGAAATATTACAAACACATGTGGCAGTCCGTGGATTCGAATCCAGGACGCTCACACCGAATATCAACACCTTATGCATTACACCACGAAGGCAGTTAAAGAATGGTGGACACTGCCTACGATTTATTATGCAACTTCGAATCCTGCATATCAATCTAAGCATGTACACACATCCCAACTGCAACTCACGTAGGCTATGCATATGTGAATGGAAAGAGCAATTAATGGGGCCTTAACCACTAGGGAAGGCCTCTCGATAAATTACTCCTGAACCAATATCAATTATTATGTTCTATCCAACAACCAACTCTACTCCTAAAGTCGATTAATGAAATATTACAAACACATGTGGCAGTCCGTGGATTCGAATCCAGGACGCTCACACCGAATATCAACACCTTATGCATTACACCACGAAGGCAGTTAAAGAATTATTTGTAACGTTTGTCAACTTAGACTTATTTATAATTTAATCTATTCTTGAGTCTCAACTCTCAAATAGAGTAAGTATTACAACATAAGTCCTTATTCATTGCTTTCTGGCTATCAATAGCAATATTATTCAGTTTAAGAAGGATCATATTAATTGGGAGTTGAAAGATAAATGGATAAAAAGAGAGGAACGACTGCTCAAACCCTTTGATTCATGAAGTTCCTTCCTAAGCTGAACAATAACGTCTGGTGTTAACCACAATATTTAGAACGGTATATTGGTAATGAAAAGGTTAATAATCGAATAATTGTGTAATTGGCTACTGAATCTGAATATTAGGTTACATACCTCGCATAATCTGTCATCCAATCAAGCTAAAAAGAATAAAGACATTATAAATTTAGAATTAATATATACTGTATATCTATCTATCTGTCGATCTATCTATCTAGAGAAATATTTAGTTACAGTAAACCTAAGTGGTACTGTAACTGTTATCACTTTGATGGATTGCACCTGTAGGCCGACTGAGAAGTGAGAACTTTCTGAGAAAGCAACGTTGAAACATAGCATTTATATTTTTAGTGTAAAGATTTTATTGTGAAAATTCTCTAGTCTAAAATTCTAGAGAATCTTTAGGAAAATATACATAATATTAGGTCCTATCATTTATTAACTAGCTATGGAATGTTCATATATTTGGTAACAAATGATGGAGGGGTTAAATTAATTGTGGAAAGTAGTTTAAGTCTCAATCTCTTAGATAAGTATATTTTTGTTTTTTTTCTGTCTTTCCTAATCCCCATACAGTAAGTAAGTTAGGTTATTAGCCTGTTTTCATTATTTACATTGACATATAAATATTAGGTTGTTAGGTTAGGTTACAGTAGGTATGGATGGGTTAACTAGTTAGGAAACATAGGCTATCTTACTTAGTTATTTAGTTTAAGTTGAAAACAAGTAATTTTAAAAGCGATAGTGGTTAACTAAACACATATAAAAATCAATGAGGAGTTCTTCCGTTTCAGAATGTCCAACCTATGAAAAATATGTCTTCAGCTTGACGCTATAAGTGATAAAATTCATACATTTTCTCGGGGTGGGGCTCACACCAACACCCCGAAGCTGAATTGGTCGCTAAGCTCGCCTCTGGATTATTATGGGTCCAGATGCCCTCATAGCACCCAGGGCCCACTGATGTTTATTATGGGTCCAGATGCCCTCATAGCACCCAGGGCCCACTGATGTTTATTAGGGGTCCAGATGCCCTCATAGCACCCAGGGCCCACTGATGTTTATTAGGGGTCCAGATGCCCTCATAGCACCCAGGGCCCACTGATGTTTATTAGGGTCCAGATGCCCTCATAGCACCCAGGGCCCACTGATGTTTATTAGGGGTCCAGATGCCCTCATAGCACCCAGGGCCCACTGATGTTTATTAGGGGTCCAGATGCCCTCATAGCACCCAGGGCCCACTGATGTTTATTAGGGGTCCAGATGCCCTCATAGCACCCAGGGCCCACTGATGTTTATTAGGGGTCCAGATGCCCTCATAGCACCCAGGGCCCACTGATGTTTCGACCCGGCCCTGGTTACTGGGAAAGACAGTCGGTCGTAATCAAAATCGAACATTAGTTGGCAATTGTTCAAACAATGACCCTAAATAGACTGATTGCTTATATTCAAGCATTATCTGAATTTTTGGACGAGTCAATGCAGTCTGTTCTTGAAATGTAGATATTCTGGATAAATTCACTTACCTTGTTAGTGAGATCCATAACAGTAGTGGGTTTTGTCCTTTATGTTACTCATCGATTGGCCTAGCATATGATGCTATGGACTCTCACAATAAAAGTATATGGATTTGTTGATACATATACAGAGGGCTAAGTTGCAGATCTTCAAGACACTGGTGTTCCCTGTCTAATTACTGTGTATGGCTTCAAGACATGGACACTTGACAATTATTTGAAGAGATGCATTAACTCAGTCGATATGCAGTTTCTTCACAGAATCATATGCTATCATTGGTTTGGGCACATACTGTCTACTATTTGAAACTAATTTGAGACATGTTAGTTGTATGGTTCGCTATTGCCAGCTTTGGTAATATGGGCACATGGTTACATTCCCTGAAGTAGACCCTGCTATATGCGGTGGTTTTGATGGGTGATAACTCACAGTTAAGGAGACATAGGGGAAGACCAAGCGACTCATGGCAAGTGATCCTGATTAGTACTACTTGGGAGGGGACGATTCATGGCCTGGAGGCTGAGCTGGAGTCTCAAATAGGCGTGAAGTCAGAGGGTGATCACATTTACTCAATGCCACAAAGATGGCCTCCAGTGATCCAATGACTGATAACTAACATGTTTTTTTTCACAGTTAACTCTTATTTATCTATATTGTAAAATAATGTATAATTTCTAAGGCTTGATATTTTTGTATTAATTAAAAATATGTATTAATTAGCCTAAATTAATGAGAATATATATGGAATGTTTGTGGTATAGTATGTTTTCCATCACATTTTTAATATGTCCAATTTCAGACAGCAATAATACCATCCTCACCAAATACCCAGCAGTACTCATAATTCATGGTGTACAGTTTACCACAAATAATCTGTTATTTAATATACCAGTCCATTTGCAATTTGGCAGCGTCATACCTACCTCCCCAACCCTCCTCCCTCAATCCACCTACTACTGTCTAGACTCTAGGAGGTAGAGTGAGGGAGGAGGGTTGGGAAGGTAGTTAAGGTGCTGCCATAATACCAATGTACTGGGATATAGGGGAACATAATATGTGCGGTAAACTGTACATAGTAACCACAACATATGTATTATCTATGCCATATGTAATGAAACATGTAATTTCTTTTCGCATTCCTAATGTCGAGAAAATCGGTAAGTATCAATTCATATGATTTTTTATTTGCACAATGACTATTGAAAATAATGTTAAAACTGAGACAATTGAGATAAACTTAAATATATACTATATATATATATATATATCGTATATATATATATATAATATAATATTATATATATATATATATATATATAATTATATATATATATATATAATGGTACTATTACATAGTGCTTGTCAATTCTATACTCCAACCTATTACAGTATTCACTAGGTAACCACAAAACCTATACATATTATTATTATTATTATTATTATTATTATTATTATTAGTAGTAGTAGTAGTAGTAGTAGTAGTAGTCAATCAAACAATCATATTTTTCCACAATACATATACAGCAAAGATATATCGCATATCATATATATACAGTATATATATATATATATATATATATAGTATATATATATATATATACAGTATATATAATTATATATATATATATGTATATATATATATATATATATATATATATATATATATATATATATATACAGTATATATGTTGTGCCAGGTTCTGATCGTTTAGTCCCCTTGATACAGTCCGTAAAACAATCCAGTTCTGGTTTGATGTACTTACATATACTTGACAGGGACGTACCGAGTAGGTTCTATATACAGTAAAAATGGTATTCAAAGGTTCAATATAATACTCAATAACAACACAAGGAAGAACATATACGAAAGTTTTATTTAATAAGCATGAGATTATGTTAATAGTCAGGATCATAAAGGAGGATCCCACAATAGTAACACATATATATATAATGTCCTTACTTCAGAACAATGTTACTGATACCAGACTAACTCAATAGTGAGAGTCTAGTATTAAATCAGATCATGTGGAAAGTATACATAAGGTTATACCATATGTAAATAAATATTAACCTTCAATGCAATAATAAATGTGAGTCAAATATCTTCCGTTTTCACAAGAGACTTCAACGCCTAGGCGGCTAGGTAATGATCCTAGCACTAACTGAGAGTTGAAGTTTTAAATATTGCCCCAAGGTTTGGGGGAGTCACACGTACGGCTCAGGTGGAATCTTAAGGGTGACCGCGTGAACTTGCCTTTTGGTCAGGTCACTGGGAAGGTCACTAGTTGGACTGTTCTAGTGATAAATGCTTTTTCTAGTTAATGCAACTATGAACTTAGCTGAAATGCGATGTTAATTTGCTTTACAGGAAAGGGCTGAGATTATAGTTTATAGTAATTGAGAAGTATCAAAATCGCCCTCAAGGAAGTTATATCTTATTACGGAATTATATTACTTGAACATAAGATAAGGCTTGGAGATAACCCCATTATCTGTCTCAGTGCCGGGAGTAACGATGTTGGTAAGGGTAGAAGTGAGGAACTGCTGCAGCAGTATCGGGATGTGTTAGATAAAGTTAGGATGAAGGGAGGGATCCCTGTAGTACATTGTATCCTACCCAGAAGAGGAGTTCCCAAGGAATGGACATCCAGGGCGATTGGTGTCAATTGCCGTTTGGAGAAATATTGCAAAGAAAAAGCAATACCATTCATTGATAACTGGGATAGTTTCTATGGGAGAGATGGGATGTACGCAAGGGATGGGGTTCATCTTTCACGGTTAGGGGTTTCTACATTAGCTAGTTCTTTAGATAGGGTGGTTGTGGGGTTTTGAACAGAAATATTGAGAGTGTAAATGAGAGGTTAAATGGAACAATTTTAGCGTCAGGCGAAAGCGATAAGGATATTCAGTCTCATGCTAAAAATGATGACTATAATGCAAATGTTAGTAGTGATGGTGCAACGGAAGATGGAAATGTCGCTAAAAACAAAGGTAAATTAGGTATAAAGAAAAGAAGTAAATTGAGAGTATATTACACAAACTGTAGGAGTCTATGTAACAAAATGAACGAACTTAGAGCCCTTGTTAGCAAAGAAAATATAGACATAATAGCGCTAACTGAAACGTAGATTAATACAGAAACCAGGCATTTTTTAGCAGAATTTGATATACCAGGATATAGTTTGTTTAAATATGACCGAACAAGTAAGAGGGGTGGCGGTATAGCAGTGTTTGTCAGGAGTACATTAAAAAGCTGTATTAAATCAGGTATTAGACTAAATAACGATAATGAAAGTGTTTGGGTAGAGGTTAACGAAGGTAGTGAGACCATAGTTATTGGAGTTATGTATAGACCGCCAAATATGAGTAGAAATGACGGAACGTCATTATGGGAGGAAATTAAAATGGCATCAAGGTTTAGCAATGTGTGCATTATGGGGGATTTTAATTTTCCGAATATAGATTGGCAGCATCAAATAGGAGACTCTGATTCTGAGGAGTTTATAGAGGTAGTACAAGATAGTTTTTTATTTCAATTCATAGATACGCCGACTAGAGGTAATAATATTCTCGATTTAGTTTTCAGTAACAATGAACATATGGTAAATAATGTAGAGATAGGGGACCACCTAGGAAATAGTGATCACAATTCTGTGTATTTTAATATACAATGGAAAGGTAATACCAGAGAATACAACATTAATACCTGACTTTAGAAAAGCCAATTATGGTGGGTTAAGAAGAGCCCTATTAGCGGACCCTATGGTCAACAAATTAAGTCGATCCAGGTGTCCAAATGAGTGTACCCCTTCTCAGGCACCTGTCATCTTAAGTCAGGAAGAAACGTCAACCTTGGTAGATACATACGATAATTTTATCAAGTCAGTATTCAATGCACAAAATAAATACATCACCAAAAGAAAATTTAGATCAACACAGAACCAACCCAAATGGATGAATAATAGACTATTAGATCTTCTAGGACAAAAGAGAGGAATATATAGAAAAATTAGAAAAGGCGAAATTCACCTACTTGCTTATTATCAGAATCTATCAAGACAGGTAAAAAAGGATATTAGGAAAGAAAAAAGAAATTATGAAATTAAGGTTGCCAATGACTCAAAAAATAATCCTAAAGCTTTTTACCAACTATATAAATCCAAGGTTAGAGATGTAATTGGTCCCCTTAAAACTTCGATAGGAGAAATGACAGAAAATGATTTAGAAATGTGCAGTACATTAAATAGTCAATTTCTTTCCGTTTTCACTAATGAAAATTTGGCACAGTTTCCAGAAGTCCGTAAGGTATATAGCGATAGTATAGAAAATAGGTTAAGTACGGTTACTATAAGTAGAAATGATGTGCTTAAGGAAATTGACAGACTGAAACCTCATAAATCGCCTGGTCCTGATGAGGTATATGCTAGAGTATTAAAAGAATGTAGGGATGAGTTAAGTTACCCATTAACATTTTTATTTAACAAGTCATTGGAGACAGGTATAGTTCCAGAAGCTTGGAAGCTTGCAAACGTAGTTCCGATCTTCAAAAAAGGTGACAAATCAATAGCATCCAATTACCGTCCCATTAGTCTTACATCAATCATAGGAAAGCTACTAGAGTCAATTATTGCTAGTAAAATTAGAAACCACTTAGATACATTTAATTTAATAAATTCTTCTCAGCATGGATTCACTCAGGGACGTTCTTGCCTTACTAATTTGCTTAGTTTTTTCTCAGAGGTATATGAAGCAGTAGATAATGACAAGTCATATGATATAATATATTTAGATTTCAGTAAAGCTTTCGACAGAGTCCCCCATGAGAGATTGATGAGAAAGGTTGAGGCGCATGGAATAGGTGGGGGCGTTGTTGGGATGGATTAGGTCATGGCTAATTGGTAGGAAGCAGAGAGTCAGCATAAATGGTACGAAGTCAGAATGGGGAGCAGTCAAAAGTGGTGTCCCCCAGGGATCTGTATTAGGTCCTCTGTTGTTTGTTATATACATAAATGACCTTGATTTAGGTATAACTAGTAGGATAAGTAAATTTGCAGACGATACCAAAATGGGGAGAACAATTGATTCAGATAGAGATATAGAGTGCCTCCAAAGGGATCTAGATACATTACACGAATGGTCAGTAAATTGGCAGATGAAGTTTAACATTGACAAATGCAAGGTATTAACCCCTCCAACCCGGATGGGCTCTTGAACGCCCATAACAACCTCGGCCCGCGCAACCCGGAAGGGCTCTTGAACGCCCATTGCTTGCATGCGTGCTTTCGAATGCCGCGCGTACATTTTCGGTATCGTGGGACGGTAGGTGGCGCCACCAGGCGTAAACTCCGCCACAGCAACAGTATCTACCCCGACGCCATCATGGACAGTACGCCAAATAGTGATTCCGCTGTGTCCGATACCGTGCTTCCTACGACGCCCTTGCTTGTTCGTCGCGCCTTTGCCCCACGCCATCGCCTAAATGTGTTATCTCCCGGAGGTATTGAGACGACATTGAGACTTTATGAGCGAGCTGATGCCAAGCATAATGTTGATGATGAAGTCAGTGACGACTCCAGTAATTATAAGTCGAGTGATTATGGCCATGAGAGTGATAAAGAAGAGCAATTCCTGGGATTTGCGAGAGAACATGACAGTGATGAGAGTGATGAAGGTGATGTACCAGTTGTTGAGGAAGCTGGTTTACCTAAAGACAGTGAACTTGAGAGAGTGAGCGAGTGGGAGAGTTCAAGGTCACTCACCAAATTTCGCTTAAGTGACACGACGCCAAGCCCTTCCCCTGGTAAATCGCCTTTCAAGCTACATTTGTATAAGCAGAAAATACTTGAGAAGGCGGCCGCGGCAGCTAGGGAACAAGCAAAACTACTTGGTGAGGATGAGGCTGTGAGTGAGGGTCAGCGTGGTGACCCTTCTCGTCCGCCATTGTCTCCCTTATCTACCCACGCCACCCAAGATGACCCGGATGCCCCGCATTCTTCCCCACCACCCCCACCATTGCCAAGGGTTGAGGACCCACACTTTCGGCCTATTTGCCTCCTAGGTCCCCCGACAGGAGACATACTGCTGCCGAAAAGGGGAAAGGTAGGAAATATACCAAGAAAATTAAGAAAAGTAAGAGAGTTTTGTTCGAGGCTCCCGCGGCGTCCACCCCGGCCGGCCCCAGCCATACGTCCCCGCAACTTTCCCCACGGTCCTCCCCACCTCTCCCGCCTTCAACATGTCTTCCTGAAGAAGTCTTTGAGCTCGCATCACCAATACCTGGCCCTAGTGACAGTGAAACATTGCTTTCTGTCACTCGTCGCAGGCCAAGGAGCCCGGGACCTCGGGGGGACACAGCCTCACCTGCCACTCCTTCCCCACCTCGCCCACCCGCACGCCGCCCACGCATCACTGGTTCCCCGCCAGATTATGTGGGGGCCACTGATGATGAAGGGCACCTCTCTGAAGACTCTGGCCATGATTACATAGGTCCACCGTCAGGGCAAGATGACCACTCTGACGATGACTATATGGACATCGACGACCCTCGACCCATCCGCTTGGCCCGGCGTCGTGCTGCCCGTCGTGCTGCCCACCGCCCTGGCCGCCGCCCTCGCCGCCCTAGGGCGCGCGCCTCCCGAGTTGGCCGTGGGCGTGCTGGGCCACCAGCTGGAGCTCCTCGTCAGCGTAGACAAGACCCATTCTACGTTTTTCAGTGGCAAGACGTAGTTGATGAGGATGCATACAACCCTGATGTGCCAGCTTTTGATGAGGTACTGGAGGGTTCAGGCGTTACCCCCAATTTTCCTGCAGGCCCCAATGCTCCACCACACGAACTGTTTGAGGCCTTCTTTGATGAGGAGGTGGTAGGCTATGTTGTCAAAGAGACAAATAAGCAGCACCAATTCCAGGTCCACTTTTTGGGAAAGGTGACCAAGGGCCACATGAGGCAGTGGACCCCAGTGACTCATAATGAGTTCATGGTGTTCCTGGCACTCACCATGCTAATGCCTCATGTCAAGAAGCATAGGTTGCCTGACTATTGGATCACCAATGATCTGATATCCACCCTGCCTTCGGGAAATATATGTCTCGCGACCGGTACCTTGATATCCTCGCAGCGCTCCATCTTGTCACCAACCTTGACGTCCACCTCCCAGACAAGCTGTGGAAGATTAGGACGTTGTATGAGATGATGCGAGAACGCTTCACCTCCTACTTCAAGCCCTTCCGCAAGGTCGTCATTGACGAGTCTCTTGTGCTGTTCCGGGGAAAACTCAGCTTCCGGCAGTACATCCCCTCAAAAAGACATCGCTTTGGCATAAAATTCTTTGTGCTGTGCGACTGCCAAACTGGCTATGTCCTGGACTTCCTGGTCTACAGCGGGAAGGAAGGGGACTTGCTTGTGGACCCCCTCATTGGCTTTGGCGGAGCAGTGGTGCAAGCCATGATGGACCGCTACTTTCATAAGAATCACGTCCTCTACACGGACAATTATTACACGTCCCCCACTCTCTCACAGTACCTGCATGAGCGCAAGACGGGGACTGTAGGCACAGTACGAGGGAAAAGGAAGGGCATGCCACCTTTCCCTCCAAAGACCAAAAAAGGTGATGTGTTCAAGAAGAAGTCGGGGCCCATTCTGGCTATCCACTGGCACGACCAGCGGAAGGTCAACCTCCTGACCACCATCCACAAGGGGGAAATGGTGGAGACTGGCAAGGTGGATCGCCGCACCCAGGCCAGGGTGACCAAGCCCGATGCTGTCCTGGACTACAACATCAACATGAGGCTGGTGGACAAGTCCGACATGCAGATAGGCTTCATTGACTGCCTGCGTACCTCGTGCAGATGGTACAAAAAGTTCTTTCTGCATATGGTGGACATGTCAGTTCTGAATGCCTACAACATATACAAGCTTCGGAATGTGAACACACCCATGAAGTTCAATAGCCTGCGGAGGTTCCAAAAGCAGGTGTTGACGGAGCTCCTGGAGAAGTATGCTATGCCACAGAGGGCAGTGGCACATCCTGGGCCCGCCGTTATTGACCGCTTGCAGTCTGCTCAATACTTGACTTGGCACAGGCTTGGTTCCCTGCCTCAGAATGAATCCGGAAGAACACAGCAGAAGCGGTGCCATGTCTGCTACAACAGCAGGGTGAAGCCGAGGTCAGGTAAAAAGTCAACCCTGGAGTGTGTGGAGTGCAAGGTGGCACTCTGTGCTGTAGATTGCTTCTTTGATTACCACTCCAAGCTGGAGTTCTAATAATCATACTGAAATTGCCAAATAAAATGACAATATGTACACTATAATTATATATAGGCAAAAAGTGGAAGAAAACCAATGTATTGTAATACAAAAGTCATGTATTATGAGAACATTGATACAAATACAATTACACCATAATAATATGTGAAAGTGACACATATGTATATACCAAGTGACATTCATATGATTAGAACCTATAGAAATAAGACACAATAAATTGTATATAAATCGTTTACAAATCATATAACTAAGTGAAAGTGACACAAGACCTAATATTTGATGGCCAAAGTATAATAAACACCTGTGATAACGAATAATCAGTGCCTAATACAACAATAACCTACCTCAATTACTAATAAAATGTACGGTATCGAGTGAAAATGAGCATTATCAGTGACAGTGACACTCTCTAAAGCATATTTGTCAAAGTGAAAGTGACACAAGACCTAATATTTGATGGCCAAACTATAATAAACACCTGTGATAACGAATAATCAGTGCCTAATACAACAATAACCTACCTCAATTACTAATAAAATGTACGGTATCGAGTGAAAATGAGCATTATCAGTGACAGTGACACTCTCTAAAGCATATTTGTCAAAGTGAAAGTGACACAAGACCTAATATTTGATGGCCCAAGTATAATAAACACCTGTGATAACGAATAATCAGTGCCTAATACAACAATAACCTACCTCAATTACTAATAAAATGTATCATTATCAGTGACAGTGACACTCTAAAGCATATTTGTCAAAGTGACAAGTGACCTAATATTTGATGGCCAAAGTATAATAAACACCTGTGATAACGAATAATCAGTGCCTAATACAACAATAACCTACCTCAATTACTAATAAAATGTACGGTATCGAGTGAAAATGAGCATTATCAGTGACAGTGACACTCTAAAGCATATTTGTCAAAGTGAAAGTGACACAAGACCTAATATTTGATGGCCAAAGTATAATAAACACCTGTGATAACGAATAATCAGTGCCTAATACAACAATAAGCTACCTCAATTACTAATAAAATGTACGGTATCGAGTGAAAATTAGCAATATCAGTGACAGTGATACCCTAAACATATTATTATATAATTGGCCTCAAACTAACTAGAAAATTAAACATCACATCTCTCAATATCAAACACTAAAATCGTCTAAGGGAGATAAATACTTTGGCGCGGCGAGCGGCTAGGTGCGTCGTAGCCATGGCCGAGGCGACGCGTCCGAACGCGGGAAGAATTTGCCGCCGAAAAGCACTCGTCTTCCCGCGCTCACCATTATGCAACCAGAGGGGCTAGAGACCTCTACTCAACGCCATTCGACAGAGGAAGGTTTGTGGAACATTATTCTTTTTTATTTACAACATTACATGACATATTCATTGACTTACAGAGTAGTTAACATAGGCCAAAGATCGTCAAAACACCCGGTACCGGAGCACAGTCGCAAGCTATAGCCCCCGGGGCTGGAGGGTTAAAGATAGGGAAGATGCATACAAATGTTAAATATAAACTAGCTAATGTGGAATTAGAAAACTCGAATTGTGAGAAAGATCTAGGTGTTTGTTAGCAATGATTTGAAGCCTAGACAACAGTGTATAAGCGTTCGAAACAAGGCAAACAGGATTCTCGGGTTCATCTCCAGGAGTGTGAGTAACAGAACTGCTGATGTTATCTTAAAACTTTACTTGTCATTAGTGAGACCCCATATGGATTATGCTGTTCAATTTTGGTGTCCTTATTACAGAATGGACATAGATTCATTGGAGAGAGTACAACGTAGAATGACAAAAATGATCCATATATTAGAAATCTTCTGTATAAAGAAGGTTGAAGAAATTAGGCTTACATTCGTTAGAGAGACGCAGAGTTAGGAGGGGATATGATAGAGGTGTTCAAGTGGGTTAGTGGGATTAACAAAGGGGACATGACAAATGTACTAAAGCTCAGTGATAGCGAAAGAACTCGTACCATGGTTTCAAATTAGATTTCGTTTCAGAAAAGATATAGGCAAATATTGGTTTGGTAACAGAGTTGTAGATGGGTGGAATGGACTACCAAGTGCTATAGTGGGATTTAAAACGATAGGGAGCTTTAAGATAAAATTGGATAAGCATATGGACGAGAAGGGTTGGGTGTGAAGGGGGATCAGCAGGGTTGGGCCAATCAGCGCTCTGCAGACCCCCGTAATCCTGCGTTAATCTCTAACCGTTTTGGTAAGATGATCCTCAGGGTATTAGAGTGTTGAGCCTATAATTGGGCTTTGTAATTGGGGTTGTGTGGGACAGGGATCTGCCTTGCTTAGGCCAATCGGCTTTCTGCAGACTCCCATTTTCTTATGTTCTTATGTTAACATAATTATGCTACGATAACGAACCGAACTTAGGAATTTGTGTTTCTATGTTTTTCTTAGGCAAAGCAGAGTAATCACGTGAATTTAGTAAGAGCGAAAAGGTAAATTATTTGGTCTACTTGTTGATATTAATTAGATCAAGATGGACTCTTCAATATTCGTAATTAAGACAACACACGAAGATTAGCAAAATAACTAACTGAGTTCCAAAAGACTCAGACTGGAATGAATTCTATAGTTTAATCTCAAACAGTGAGAACTGACTGATTAACAGATATCGATCGATAGATTTTTTTTTTTTTTTTTTTTTTTTTAAAGAGACAATGAACGGAGGAAGGAAAAACACAGATAAAACAAAAAGGTCCATGTGCCTAAAGGCATCCTCCATTCATAAAATGTTTGTAACAACTGGATTTAAACAGTTAGTAATTAGATTGGCGCTAATGACGAAGTTTAGCTCATTGATATTTAACGCAATATCAGATTTGCTTCTGAACTAGTTAACAGGGCGAGGGAAATAAAATGTACAGGCACAATTAGTACATGGGCGTAGGCGACGAAGTCCTACTCATTGATACTTAAAACAGGCAGTACCAGGCTCGGGCCTGAAGGGGTTAACAGGGCGAGGTGAATAAAATACACAGATACAATTAGTGTATGGTGGATGAAAATGATACGAAACACGAAGCACGGAGGAAAGAATTCCTAAACACGGTATTCGAAATATCACAACACCAAGATTTACAAGAACATAAAAGCACGTCTATAAGATATATTTCATATGCGATTACTGAATAGAGAAGTTAGGAATTACACTGAGCAATCTTTGGAAAATTGGGCGTAGGTTCTAGGTAAATAGCGATTATATAAATGGATTGATCACAGAATATATTGGGACTTCAACTCACAAGTAATAAATCAACATAAACGTAGTCAGTAAATCTGCGAGCGTGGGGGACCTGAATATATGTTAATGACACTGATATGTAACGTATGCGTAAGTTATGAATTAAATAAAGTCTTGAACAAGGGTCAAGGAATTAAGGCAAGATTAACACTGAATAACACAGGTTCAGAAGGATGCAACTTAATACACAAGTACGGGATCTTGGGCACAGATCACAAGTAAATCAGGGCACAACACGGTTCACATATTTACATTATCAATACCTCACAACAATAACCAACAGAAAAAGACACAGAAACACTTAAGTATTTGGGAGGGCAGGGGGTCAAGAGTGCTGGTCTGGCCGGCGTAGAGGGTAGTAGCCAATCTTGCACAGCTGGTTACCTCCTCGAGCAGGGGTCCTCGATCTAGGCCTGGTTACGTAATTCGAACAGGGGTCCTAGGTCCAGGCCTGTTTACATAATTCGAGCAGGGGTCCTAGGTCCAGGCCTACGTCCATAGCTCGAGCAGGGGTCCTCGGTTCAGGGCGCCAGGAAACAGACAGGTGGCCCTTCAGCAATCCGGAAGGGGGACCAACGTCCAGGGGGCACTCTCGAGGGCCAGGGGGGCGAGGTGGGGCGGGGGGGGCACCGTAGCAACACTGTCCTTAACTAGCCTGTCCCAGAGAGGTAATGCCTAGTCAGTAAGTGAGGTGGTGGGGGGGCACCGTAGCAACACTGACCTTAACTAGCCCGTCCCAGAGAGGTAATGCCTAGTTAGTAAGTGAGGTGGTGTGTACTTTCCTCAGGGTTTCCTGAGGTCCTATGCAAATATTTTCTTGCTTCAGGTGTCAATGAACTCGGGGGGGGGGGGGGGGGGAAGGGGTATTGAGGAAAGAGGAAAAATTGTTGTTGTGAGGTACATATACATTTTAGCCTGGGACCTCAGGTATTATCATATGGGCCTGGTTCCAAGGTAATATTATAATACTTAATGGGGCAGCTGGAAGGTTCAGAGCTGCTGGGAAAAATAGAAAACACTTAAAGCTAAAAATGGAGCAACTGTCTTGCAGGTCTTCTAATTATCCTAGGACATATATATAGAGGATTTTAGTTGTATCTTCGGGAGCATAGATTGGTCAGGCACTGTTCAGGTCCATTTGTTCCTATAGTTCTCAGGTCGTTGGTGTTTATTTGCATAACTTCAGTTCATTCGTGTCTTCCATATCCAGGAGCTGAGTACACGTAGCCCGTGCAGGTATTGGGCTGCGCGGGGGCGTGACCCGAGCAGGTGGCTAATGAGAGTGGGGGACCTCCCATACCTTTGTCTGGTCATAGAAAGCGGTGGAAGCAGGGGTCGCTTGGGGTGTCTCTGCTATTTCCTTGTCTGGATTATGGGGGTCTTGGAGTTGTAGACTGTAGCTTTCAGACCGGGCATCTCAATATATATATATATATATATATATATATACCAGGTATATACATTTACACTGATTTGTAAAATCAAATGTCTGAATTAGATTTTAAAAAGTACTAACACAATACAATGTTTATCGTTGGGTTGTCTACACTGCATAGAACAACATTAATATACCTTATTATTAGTAGTAATAGTAGTATACGTAGTAGTAGTAGTAGTATTTTAGTGTCGTTGTTTTCCTATCTTGTGTGTGAGAGTTTGAATGTATAAGTTAGAATGAGGGAGCCCCAGTGTGGACCTTCCCCAGAGTCACAGTAGTCTGATTCTAAGATTAACCCTTCCTGTACCGGTCACATCTTTGTTGTTTGATTTCAGTTACATTTAGTCAATTTTATGAAGCTTAGGAAGGATATATGGTAGCGAAAAGGATTAATTGAGATAGTATGTAGCCTTTTAATTGGTAGATATCCTTCCTAAGCTAAATAAAATTATCTAATAGTTGCCAGAATATGATGAAAAGGACGTCGCTGGTATAGAAGGGGTTGACTACTACAAACAGATTGTGTCTTTGTCATTGTATTGGTGCTAACATTAAATAGTTTTAAGATTTAGTAGGATCTTTCGAAATCTAAAACTGGCGTCACACGACTATCGTAGTATATCGCCAAGTTACATCGGAGCCGGGAATCCGCTGCTTAGGATCATATTATGTGTATGGGGTTTTGTTGCTTGTTATTGTATATGATAATCAAGTACAATGTTTGGAACTACACAACTAAAAATATAGCCCCAAGGACAGTGAAATTTACCAGATGATAGTGTTAAATAAAATATATTTTAACTCCAATACTAGAACTCCTATACTTCCGAGGGTGAGGTGCTCCTGTAACGACACATTAAGTGATAACATTAGTCTCTGACTCCCATACGTTTATCCTAAACTGAATATGATTTTCAAATGTTATATGAGCAAAAGATGCCTCCATATTGAAGAAATGTATTGAGAAATTATCTGTGTAGTTATAATTTCAAAGCAGATACTTTCATCTTCTAGGCTATATACTGTATATATATATATATATATATATAATTATACTGTATATATATATATATATATATATATATATATATAATTGTTTTCTTTCTGTTGCAGTAGACATATCGAAGGTCTTCCATAGAGTCTAGCACAAATCTTTAATTTCCAACTGCCCTCCTTCGGTTTCTGTCCCTCCATTTTTGCCTTTGTCTCTAATTTCCTTTCCGGCCGTTCCATAGCTGCTGTTGTGGACGGCCATCGCTCATTTCCTCATCCTATCAACTCCGGTGTTCCTCAGGGTTCTGTCCTATCTCCTATTTTCTTTCTAATTTTCATAAATGATCTTCTCAACTGTACATCCAGTCCCATCCATTCTTATGCAGACGACTCTACCTTACACCACTCAATTAGTTTTCCAGAACGCCCGAGCCAGCAGTCCCTCAAAAGTAAACGTAATGAATCCATAAAATACTTATCTTCTGATCTAGCTACTATTTCCAATTGGGGTAGAGAAAACCTTGTTGCATTTAATGCTTCCAAAACTCAATTTATCCATCTCACTACCCGTCAGGAACCTCCAGAGGACTATCCCTTACACTTCAACAATACAAAAATCAACCCTTCATCTTCTCTTAATGTTCTAGGTGTCTCTTTTTCTTCTGCTCTCACTTGGAAAGACCATATTACCAGTCTCGCTAAGGCAGCCTCCCAGAAGCTGGGTTTGCTCAACCGCCTCAAGGGGTTCTTTACCCCTGCGCAACTTCTTGCTCTGTACAGGAGCACAGTGCGTCCTTGTATGGAGTATTGTTCACATGTGTGGAGAGGATCCTCCCTCACTGCACTCCTAGATAAAGTAGAATGGAAAGCCTTTCGTATCATTAATTCCCGTCCACTCACCAACTCTCTGCAATCTCTCTCTCTTCGCCGCAATGTTGCATCTCTCTCCCTGTTCTATCGCTACTACAATAATCAGTGTTCCTCGGAGATTTCCTAGTGTATACCACCTTCTCTACGTAGGGTACGTAGTAGCTGCCTTGCAACACAATCCCACACCTATTCTGTGCAACTCTCCAACCCAAGAGTGAAACGCTATTCTCAGACTTTCTTCTATTCAACTGCTGAGCTCTGGAACTCTCTTCCAGAATCAGTGTTTCCCTCTTCTTATGACTTAAATTGCTTCAAACTCCGTGTTTCCAGGCATTTTAGCTCGAACGTTCCTTGATTTTGGCCCTGTCACTCTTTGAAATCTGGGGGAGGCACTCGCTGCAGGCAGTTATGCCTTTTGTCTCCCTCATTCACATAGAAAAAAAATAAAAATAAAAATATATATCTATCTATCTATTGCCTGACGCCGTGATCCCCGAAGGCGTGGCCACGAACGAACCGCCCCCATGCACTTCTGTCCCCAGTCAGTCGACGCCCTTCCCCCCAACCAGCACCGCCTTCGTTCATGTACTTCCTCACTCCATCCTTCCATCTCTCATTCGGTCTACATCTCCCTCTCTGTCCCTCCACCTCGCTCTCGTACACCCTCTTAGTCATTCTCTCGCTTTCCATACGTTCCATATGGCCGAACCATCTCAAGTTGTTCCTTTTCACACTTTCCAGCACATCTACCTCCACACCACACCTTCTTACTTCCTCATTAGTCTGTCTATCCCTCCATGTAACTCCGCACGCACTCTTAAGTAATTAATTTCCACTGCTCTCACTCTTGGTCTGAGTCTCTCAACCAAAGTCCATGCTTCGCTTCCGTAAGTCAGTGTCGGGATTACCACACTGTCATGCAAGGACTTCTTCACTTCCATACTGACCACCCTATTTCTTGTTACTGCTTTTAGCGTTCCTACAACCCTCTTCCCCTGTTGTACCCTCACCCGCACTTCTTCATCCATAGTCCCACCTTTACTCAACACACTGCCCAGATACTTAAAAGAGTTGACGATCTCCATAGCCTGACCGTTCAGCTTCACCTCACACTCTGTGACTTCACCCCTTTCGAAGACCATAACCTTGCGCATTTACCTTCAAATTCCGTTTTCGCACACTGTTCCAAATATATATACTGTTGAAATTATAGTCAATGTTCTTGTAACTAATTGTGTAGTTAAGACTTCTTTTGAAACACTAGCATGCATGATAAATGTAATGTCTTAAGGATTGGAATTTATTTTATCCTTACATATTTCTACCAATAGTTTGTTTGTTTTCAGCTGACATTAAATTAAATCCCTTAGCAGGTAATTTTTCGAGTTGTAACCCTTTTTGTACCGGAGTCGTCCTTTTAACTTTATTTTAGCTACTGTTAAACGATTGTATTAAGTTTAAAAAGAGCCTCCATCAATTAAACGGCCTCAAATTATCTCATTCGACCATTATTACTAACACTGATCCTTCTTAAACTGCACAACATCGTCTTAATATACCTATAATATAATATTCAACGAGGGAAGAGGGTTGTAGGAACGTTGAAAGCAGTAAGAAGAAATAGGGTGGTCAGTATGGAAGTGAAGAAGTCCTTGCATGACAGTGTGGTAATCCCGACACTAACTTACGGAAGTGAATCATGGACGTTCGGGAAAAGACTCCGACCAAGAGTGGGAGCGGTGGAAATGAGTTACTTGAGAAGTGCGTGCGGAGTTACATGGAGGGATAGACAAGACAGACGAATGAGGAAGTAAGAAGGTGTGGTGTGGAGGTAGATGTGCTGGAAATTGTGAAAAGGAACAACTTGAGATGGTTCGGCCATATGGAACGTATGGAAAGCGAGAGAATGACTAAGAGGGTGTACGAGAGTGAGGTGGATGGACAGATAGGGAGAGGTGCACCGAAGGAGAGGTGGAAGGATGGAGTGAGGAAGTATATGAATGAAGGCGGTGCTGGTTGGGAGGAGGGGCGTCGACGGACTAGGGACAGAGGTGCATGGGGGCGGTTCGTTCGTGGCCACCCCTTCGGGGATCACGGCATCAGGCAATAGATAGATAGATAGATAGATAATAAAAAGACGTTGCCGGTACAGAAGGCGTTAATTGACAAATATGTAGACCTTCTCTGTCTCTGCATCATAGTAATACCAAGCTCTCACAATGAACAACATACATCGCTACTAAGACCTTGTAACAGCGGAGTAAAAAAAGATGGGACTATGTCAGTATACAAGTTATATATAAGTTATATAAGGGGAGATGGGACGTTTCTCTGGTCCCCATTCCCCCACATGTTTAGTCCCATTAGTTTCATATTTAAGAAGTTCGGCCCATTAGTTTGGCGATTTAAACACATTACGCCCCATTTCGTTGTAAATTTTAAGAAATTTCTTGCCATTTAGGTGTTATCGCTCTCCTGTAATTTTAAGAGGAAAAATTTGCAAATTGATCTTGAAGGGGGGGCTAGGGGGTGTTTTCTGAAGCTTGATGGAGGTCTAGGGTGGAAACTAGAAAAATATATACATGAACAAATCGACCAACAAGTGAACCATCTTCCCTTAAGGTCGTTGCACACTGACACGAAAGCCCCTCCAGACGAGTTCACGACTCGAAATTTCAGCCTGATACGGCGAATCGGCAACATAATCGTTGATATCGGAAATTAGCCGTGGGTGACTCTCGCGGTCCAAGCGACGTATCGGGGGTCGATACGAGATTTTGAGCTGTTCAAAAAGGTCGTTGCACGCTGACACGAGTACATGGCAGCCCCTAGAAGACTGGCGCGAACACCCACGACACATAGAAATCCTGTGTCTTGCCGAATTTACTTGAGATCGCGGCGAAAATGGCTTGCATCGTTAGAGTCATATCTCTACCGTATCTCTTCCGCAGGACTTTATAAGACTCTAGCGATGCCGATACGGTGGAGAAACGAATGCTACGAAGAAGATAGGAAAAGTCGTGCGAAGGGTTCACGACTAGTCCACGGAAAAGATACTACCCGAAAGACTGCGATACAACTCAGAAGAATCGTATCGACGCCGTGAGACGTGCAACTCGCCTGTTGCCAATTTTCCGCACGGAAGAGTTCCGCACGGCAGGCTTACGCACCAGACGACGTTGATACGGGCCATACGGCTTTGATATAGACCATAGTTCTTTGATACAGACTATGATTGTGATACGGCGAGTTCGTGATGGAGACCAGACTCAGACGATTTTTTACAGTTGCCGGGGGATTCCCGCGAACTTTTGAACAGCACAAAATATCGTATTGACCCCCGATACGTCGCTTGGACTGTGAGATTCGCCCACGACTAATTTTCGATATCCACGATTATGTTGCCGATTCGCCGCATCAGGCTGAAATTTCGAGTCAGGAACTCGCCTGGAGGGGCTTTCGTGTCAGTGTGCAACGACCTAAAGTTTGCAGGAATCCCCCGGCAACTGCCTGAGTCTTGTCTTCATCGCGAACTTGCCGTTTCAAAATCGTGTGGTCTATATCAAAGATGTATGGTCCGTATCAAAGTCATTTGGCCCGTATCAAAGACGTATGGTCCGTATCAAAGACGTATGGTCCTCCACAACCCACCAAACCTCATCAATAGAAACACTGCACCACTAGGACGAGTAAATCTAGTGAGAGAGTTGATGTATACTGTTACTAATATATAAATAAACATGTAATGTGAGTAATAATGTGTTCCATTATTCCCATACACAATTACGTATCTTTTTATTTTTATGTCGATTGATAAATATAAATAGAATAAAAATGAGAGTCAGACATGGTGGAAAACTTGATTGAAGGTATAATATATGAGTGAACAATATACAGTATATAGGTATGAAATACAATTAATACATAAATAAATAAAAAAATAACGACAATAAAATAAACACGAATGAAGGTATACTATAATAAACTGACCAATATATAATGAATATAATAATAAATAAACAATATATAATACAATGAACATATACTAATAAGAAGAATGAGGGTACAATATATAATTGAACAATATGCTGTATTATAGGTATAATCTATAATAAACTATATAATAAAATAAATAGGTTATGAAAACAAATATATTAAAAGATATACTAAAAAAAAAGGAATGAGGGTATAATATATAATTGAATACTATATATAGGTACAGTCTGTAATAAAATATATCTATACTAAAATAAATAATTGCAGACTGTGTGATTGGTGCTCATGAACGCCCCTTTTGTACCTTGACAGGTTGCACATCTCACGGCTAAGTTACGATGTTCAAATACCATTCTTCTGAGCTGTATCGCAGTCTTCTGGGTCATATTTTTTTCGTGGATATTTTAGTGTACCCTTGGCGCGACTTTTCTTATCACCCACGGCTAATTTCCGATATCAACGATTATGTTGCCGTATCAGGATGAAATTTCGAGTCGTGAACTCGTCTGGAGGGGCTTTCGTGTCAATGTGCAACGACCTTTAACTCCTTGAAGATTTAAGACTCAATTTGTTTTTATATATCTGGCTATTATTAAACGCATTTATTCAGATTAGGAAGGGTGTCTGACAGTCATTGGATTGATTGAGACAGTCTCTACGATTTGAACTCAAACAGATCCTTCCTGAGTTGTATACAACCGTCTAATGATAGCCAGAATAAGCCATTAATATCCTTAATAATCCTAAAGAGGTTAATATAAGTTAAAGGGGGATGGTTCAATTTTTGGTCGAGTTTTTCATGTATTTAATTTGTTTTCAAGTTTCCGCCCTAGACCTCCGTCAAACTTAAAAAACACCCCCAGGATCCCCCTTCAAGATATATTTGTATCGAAAAATGTCCCGGCCAGAGGCCGATTATTTCTATATTACAGGCTCGCTATCGCTCGCCAGGAAATACATCGACACCTAAATTATACGAAATGTCTGAATATTGAGAAAGAAATGGGACGAAAGGTCTTAATATCGACAAACTAATGGGGCGAACGTCTTAAAATCTGAAAACTAATGGGGCTAAAGATGAGGAAGAAGGGGGATCAGAAAAGTGACCATCTCCCCTTAACGTAAGAAGGGGTTCTAACGTAGCTGTAAGATCAGGTCATGCGTGGTGGCTTTAACACTGTCAAGCTACAATACGCGTTTCTGTTCTATTTCTGGCTACTATTAGACGATTTTATTCAGATTAGTAACGGTATATGGAAGTCAGAGGGGTGATTGAGATAGTATTTACCCTTTTGATACCCACATATCCTTCCTAAGCTGCATAAAATCGTCTAATGATAGCCTAAATTTACTGCTAAAACGCGTCAGAGCTTCAAGGGGTTAACACTATGTGGTCAGACGGCTTGTGGGTTATTAGGATATTTTATTTAATTATCATATAGGATTTTGTTTGCTTTTGCCATTTTCGAGTAATGCATTGTAGTTTGTCCCCTAGGCTAACAAAAACGCCTTCCCAAACTTCCTTTAAACTAATAAATACCCACCCAGACCCCCTTCAAGCTAAATATGAACTTTTGTTATAGAAGAATGTTCCGGTCTATTTCTTCTGAATGTCCATACTAGTGGAGTGTGTTACGACCGGGACTACGAATACAAACAAGGGCACTCAATGATTGGACTAGTAATAGGGCACTATGCAACAACGGTACGCTAGATCCAAACCCTCGAACTTATATGCCGGCGAACAAAACACCTATACCCTCCAGGGTTAATCTGCGATAGCGGGGTATCCTTAACTGGGCATAAATGTACTCTACTTCAGGCTAACCTGCACTGGTATAGCCTGATAACAAACAAGATGCAAGTTACGTTAAAATGCATAAAAAGGAATCTATGGAAAGATCAATTAAATCACTGCAAGATTTAATACAATAAAAAGATGCTTCAATACAGTTACTCTAAACAACAATAAACTCTTCACTCCTATCTGAAAGAAAGTGAAGTATAGTCCTACAGCATAGACCTGGAAACTTCTGAAGAAAGTCTGATGCTCATAAGATGCTCGTACTGATTTAGAACTATATAAAGGCAGGAGGCAGGACACCACACGTGTAAATCGAATACACTAAAAGATAGGACATAAAATGTTAACTGACACGGAGAATACTATAAATGCGCAACGGTAGCAATGCTCGACACTAAAAGAAGTACTTCCTCATCAACGAAACAGTCTGCTATGGTTGTGCGGCTCAGCAACAACCTAGACTAATAAATGCTGTGAATAATAATGCGCACATATCAAAGAGCTTATATTAAATACTATCAAGTGTCTACTCGATTAATAATGTCTAGCTGGGATACTCTAGGTAAGGAACTGGGGTTGAGCAAGACAGGCTTGTAGCCTAGCGATGTCCTTAAGACTGCATCCTTTAAGTTACGTTAATTGACTAGGGGGCTCTCTCGATAGATCCAGATCACAAGTATCTGGTTCTATCCTGGCGACCCTCTAAAGACAAGCAAAGAGGCAGCAAAGTGTGGAACTGGTACAGGCCAAAACCCTCAGTCAACACAATGCTGCACTCGCAAAGGACGCAACCGAAAAGACAACCCAGGCTACCACAGGACCGGTCGAAGTCGTGTAGGTATAAGCAAACCGTACACACATCGGAGACAATGACTACAGTTACCTTATCCCAGTCTAGCATTAAATAAAAGAGCAGAAACACTAAATCAATAATGGAGACACACAAAGTTCTTAACCTATACTAACTAAGAACCCTCAAACCTATTCTAAGTACATGTAAATATCTCTGAGGACGGCGCATGCAATACAATGGGCCGGCTATGAAAACCGTATGCAGAACCCAAGGGGAGTGTTGTGCAGTTAATAAAGGTTAGAGTATGGAAAGAGAGAATCGAGTGAGAGAAACAGTGATATAGGTGGTGATCGGGAGAGAGTATGCCAAGGGATGTTAGAAGCACGCGCGCCAAGCCTGTCCTGACGAGGACAGCTCCTGGGGACCCTCATGGAGGAGGTAAGTTACACAGGAGACCGCAAAGGCGCGATGGTCGGCCAATCATGGGCCGAGACGTCACAAGACAGCAGGCGTCATAGGACACAGCCAGACACGCCGTCCAATGGCGAGCGAGAGGCAGGAATGCACCCGTACATACAGACACTTACTACCTCCTCGCTCTGAAAGTCTCTCATTCACACGCTGGTACTATTATCACTACTGTTGATATAAAATATAACCCGTTGTCACAGACAAAAACAAAGACCACCACTGGACTGTCTGTGACAATGTGATTACTAGGAAAGAAATAACAACATTCTCTGATAACTGTAGCCCATTTCGATGTCCCTGGCAAGCGCTAGTGGCCAACGAGAGGCGATTCTGCCAACACTGGTAGACGTCACACCCCGCCCAAGATATGGGATGGCCAACATTAGGTGAGCACCATATCTGACAAGGCAGAATGCCGACAAGACCCGCCACACCTAGCCACTCCACCAGAAATGAAATGCAAAGCTCAATCTTAAATAAAACAACATATTAGCATAAAGAAAATCTTACAACCCCTCCCAAACACAATAGTATAATTTAGCCTGCTATGCTCCCTGAGCGAGCTTCACAGAGCCCAGCCTACTAAGTGAAAGACAGGTTCAACTTAGGACTTTAGCTATAACATTGGCAACTTACAATTAACTATAAAAAAGAAAGAGTTTTTATGTGATTTTTGATTTAATTTTAATGTTGTTTTTGACGGCTGCTCTACAGGGGCAAGCCTGGTTTTTCTCCACTCAAACTCGCACACCTGTGGTGATCTACGCCGGATCCTCCACCCTCGACAAACAGTCTGCAATCACATTCTCACAACTGGCAATATGGCGAATGTCTAGATTGTATTCTTGCAACATGAGTGACCAACGTGTCAGCCTCATATTCCGGTTGTGGAATTGGTTCAGAAATTTAAGAGTCAAAGTGCCTGAGCGCCAACACTATTGCCAGCAGTTCTTTCTCCACCACAGAGTAGTTTTTCTGAGCGGAATTAAACTTCTTGGAAAAGAAACTGACTGGATGCTCCAAACCTTCCTCGTCTGTTTGCATTAAGACGGCACCAGCCCCTACACCGCTGGCATCTGTTGCCAGCTGGAACGGTCTTTCAAAGTCAGGGGCCCTGAGGATTGGGTGAGTGCATAGTAGGTACTTGACCAGCGAAAAAGCCCTTTCACACTCCGGTGCCCACTTGAACTTTTTCTCTTTTGCTAGCAAATCTGTCAGGGGAGCTAACACAGTAGAATAACCCCGAATGAAGCGGCGATAGTAACCGATCATGCCCAAAAATCTCATGATCTGCCGCTTGGTGGACGGCCTGGGGAACTGGTTAATAGCCTGTATCTTGTTTTGGGGGGGGGCACACCTGGCCTAACCCGACCACAAACCCAAGATACTGCACAGTTGCCCGGACAAAGTCGCACTTGCCCAGATTGACCACCAAGCTGGCCTCACTGAGCTTCCGAAACAAGGCTTCTATGTGCTCACAGTGACTCTCAAAGTTGTCATCGTAGATTATAACGTCATCTAGGTAGACAGTGCAGTTAGGGATGTCAGCTACTAACTCATTCATAAGACTCTGGAAGGTTGCTGGGGCATTTTTAAGGCCATACGGCATCACATTGCAACGGTAGGTGTTCCCATCAACCACAAACCCGCATACCCCCTTTGCCCGCTCAGACAAGGGCACCTGCCAGTAGCCTTTCACTAGGTCTACCTTAGTTAGAAACTGTGCCTTACCAATCTTGTCTACACTACCGTCAACACGGGGAAGGGGATAAGCATTGGTGGGAGTCAACCCGTTCAATCACCGAAAGTCAATGCAGAAGCGAACCTTCCCGTCAGGCTTGGGTTGCAGAGTGACAGGAGATGTCCACCTAACTGCCCCCTTCTCAATCAGCCCCCGTTCCAACATATACTCTAACTCCACTCTGAGGGCTGGGAGTTTAATGGGTGGAATTCTGTAGGGTACTGATTTAAAGGGGGGTGATCTCTCACGTCCACGTCATGCACCACTCGAGTTGTGAGGCCTGGATGCTCAGCAAACACAGTGGGGTATGAAGCAAACAGGCGCTGCACGGCTGCACACTGTTGCTCAGGCAGGTGCACTAGAGCATTGTCAGCCACCTGTCTGGAGTTCCCCGCCCACTGGTCAGCAGAGACATGACACTCCCAGTTATCCTCCACCTGGGCTTCACTGTCCCTCACTCCTTCTCCTCCATGACCGCTGCAGGTCAACACAGGGACAGCGAGAGGCTCAGGGGGGCGCCTCACAAACTCTTTCACCAGATTCACATGGCGCAGCTGATTCTTTTTACGCCTATCTGGAGTAGCCACAAGATAGTCTAGGTCAGAGATCTTTTTTACCACCTTATAAGGACCAGCGTACTTGGCAGACAACGGATGACCTGGCAGAGGTAACAGAATCAACACCTGCCCCACCTTAAACTCCCGGAGTTTTGTCTTCTCATCGTACCTGTCCTTCATAAGTGCTTGCGACCCTACCAAATTCCTACCTGCCAACTCTAGGCTTCTCAGCATTCTCTCTCTACTCTCGAGGACATACTTTAACATGGAACATGGTTTTGCTGTGCCCTCCCAGATTTCTCTAACCATGTTGAGGGGGCCTCTGACCTGATGTCCGAAAACTAACTCATTGGAACTGAACCCTAGGCTTTCACCAGGTACCTCCTGAGCAGCGAATAATACATAGGGCAACCCAAGATCCCAATCCTTGCGATTCTCAACACAGTAACAACGCAGCATGCTTTTCAGAGTCGAGTGCCACCTCTCCAACACCCCTTGACTCTCTGGGTGATAGGCTGAAGAGACAACTGTACTGATACCGTGCTGCTGCATGGTCTGTTTGAAATGGTTAGAAGTAAAGTTGGACCCTTGGTCTGACTGCAATTTCTGCGGGTACCCGTACCTAGAACAGTACAATAGCAAGTTACGAACAACAGTCTTAGCAGTACCATTTCGCATGGGGTATGCATCCGGATAACGAGTGGCAACATCCATGATTGTGAGGAGGAACTTGTTGCCTGCACTAGTAGGGGGTAGAGGGCCAACCATGTCGATTATAACCTTACTGAATGTTGGCCCGATTACAGGAATAAGGTGTAACGGAGCCTTGCGAATACACTGGTTTGGTTTACCTACTGTCTGGCAGGTACTGCACATTGCCACCCATGATGCCACATGTGCCTTCATACCTGGCCACCAAAACAAGTTCGCCAATGCTGCTACCGTCTTACATACACCCAAATGCCCTGCCAACGGTACATCATGCGCCAACCTCAGTAGGCTATCACGGCACACACTAGGCACTACCAACTGGTCAACCACTCTCGACCCACCCTCCCGACTCCGTCTGGGATCTAGAAAACGCCTGTACAATATGCCCTCCACACGAAAGAAGTCCCCCGGCTTTGCATCCCCGTCCTCATCAAGTTCAATCGCACCGTTACTACACTTCTGAAGCTCAGGATCATCTATCTGCAGCCGACAGATATCCGAAGGAGCCAATCTATCTAAGTGCTCCCGGAGCAACTTATGGCCTCCCCTGATACTGGACTGTTCGATCCTATCTTGCTTAAGTGTGTAACGTTGCTGTCTCGGAGTTTTCTCACGCCCTACCTCCTCACCATGTGTGACAGGTTCTGGGGCCACTCCGGACCTAAACATTGGTGCTAATACTGAGTCGCCAAGAAGAGCCGCTGGATCAAAACTCACAAAACTTCTCCCAACTTTAGCTTTCTCCTTCCAACCGTTCCTCCGCTGGTCTAGAGACTGAGGAATAGGCTGTGACACCTTAGATGCACGAGATTGGGTGACAACACACGCCATCTGCTGTAATTGACACCTCTCGACCAACTCTTGCCCCTCCCTACTCACGTCGGCCGCCCTCTTGGCAACGACTAAGGGTGGAACCTCAGAAGTAGGCACCGCAAAGTCGTTGCCGAGAAGAAGGTCGACGCCGTTTACTGGCAGTTTCTCTACGATTCCAACATCTATCTCCCGTGTCACCATCAACCTCCAGCTCCACTCGAACCAACGGGTATGACCACCGAGCACCCAGGCAACCAGCTCACCTCTCGACAAACCGCTAGTACCGGACAACCCTAAGACCGTGGGTACACACTGCAGTCTGTACCGGTCTAGCCCCAACACCCGATCCGCCGACACAGGCTCCTTCAAACAAATCCGAGCATCCTCCTCCTTGTTCACCACCCGAACGCCGTTAGACAACTCCACCTTCTCCACCTCCTCGCCTGCTTCCCGTACTGTGTCCTTACTGTGTACTGATCCGTCGTTCGACATAGTGTCCACCGGAAATCCTCAACGTTTATAAAAAAAAAAAAAGTACCTAAACTCTCATGTAGCACTATTCACTCAAAAATTGCTTGAAGACAACTCAACTATACTACGTTGCCAAAAAAAAAATCCAACGTGTCCAAAATATTCCTCAAAAACAAATGTCCACTGCCAAACTGTGAGAAATAACAATCGACCCCAAACGGTGATTACAAAAAAAAAAAATCTCCACAAAAAAAAATCCTGCAATTATTTCTTAGTTCACTAAATCCTAGACTAAGGTCGACATTTGTTATGACGACTAAGATAAGATACTAGGCAAGGTCGCCATTTGTTACGACTGGGACTACGAATAAAATCAAGGGCACTCAATGATTGGACTAGTAATAGGGCACTATGCAACAACGGTATGCTAGATCCAAACCCTCAAACTTATATGCCGATGAACAAAACACCTATACCCTCCAGGGTTAATCTGCGATAGTGGGGTATCCTTAACTGGGCATAAATGTATTCTACTTCAGGCTAACCTGCACTGGTATAGCCTGATAACAAACAAGATGCAAGTTACGTTAAAATGCATAAAAAGGAATCTATGGAAAGATCAATTAAATCACTGCAAGATTTAATACAATTAAAAGATGCTTCAATACAGTTACTCTAAACAATAATAAACTCTTCACTCCTATCTGAAAGAAAGTGAAGTATAGTCCTACAGCATAGACCTGGAAACTTCTGAAGAAAGTCTGATGCTCATAAGATGCTCGTACTGATTTAGAACTATATAAAGGCAGGAGGCAGGACACCACACGTGTAAATCGAATACACTAAAAGATAGGACATATAATGTTAACTGACACGAGAATACTATAAATGCGCAACGGTAGCAATGCTTGACACTAAAAGAAGTACTTCCTCATCAACGAAACAGTCTGCTATGGTTGTGCGGCTCAGCAACAACCTAGACTAATAAATGCTGTGAATAATAATGCGCACATATCAAAGAGCTTATATTAAATACTAACAAGTGTCTACTCGATTAATAATGTCTAGCTGGGATACTCTAGGTAAGGAGCTGGGGTTGAGCAACACAGGCTCGTAGCCTAGCGATGTCCTTAAGACTGCATCCTGTAAGTTACGTTAATTGACTAGGGGGCTCTCTCGATAGATCCAGATCACAAGTATCTGGTTCTATCCTGGCGACCCTCTAAAGACAAGCAAAGAGGCAGCAAAGTGTGGAACTGGTACAGGCCAAAACCCTCAGTCAACACAATGCTGCACTCGCAAGGGACGCAACCGAAAAGACAACCCAGGCTACCACAGGACCGGTCGAAGTCGTGTAGGTATAAGCAAACCGTACACACATCGGAGACAACGACTACAGTTACCTTATCCCAGTCTAGCATTAAATAAAAGAGCAGAAACACTAAATCAATAATGGAGACACTCAAAGTTCTTAACCTATACTAACTAAGAACCCTCAAACCTATTCTAAGTACATGTAAATATCTCTGAGGACGGCGCATGCAATACAATGGGCCAGCTATGAAAACCGTATGCAGAACCCAAGGGGAGTGTTGTGCAGTTAATAAAGGTTAGAGTATGGAAAGAGAGAATCGAGTGAGAGAAACAGTGATAAAGGTGGTGATCGGGAGAGAGTATGCCAAGGGATGTTAGAAGCACGTGCGCCAAGCCTGTCCTGACGAGGACAGCTCCTGGGGACCCTCATGGAGGAGGTAAGTTACACAGGAGACCGCAAAGGCGCGATGGTCGGCCAATCACAGGCCGAGACGTCACAAAACAGAAGGCGTCATAGGACACAGCCAGACACGCCGTCCAATGGCGAGCGAGAGGCAGGAATGCACCCGTACATACAGACACTTACTACCTCCTCGCTCTGAAAGTCTTGCTCATTCACACGCTGGTACTATTATCACTACTGTTGATATAAAATATAACCCATTGTCACAGACAAAAACAAAGACCACCACTGGACTGTCTGTGACAATGAGATTACTAGGAAAGAAAGAACAACATTCTCTGATAACTGTAGCCCATTTCGATGTCCCTGGCGAGCGCTAATGGCCAACGAGAGGCGATTCTGCCAACGCTGGTAGACGTCACAAGTGAAATAGGAGAGCTCCATTACTACTGTCACTTGGGTAGGAGAGGTTCGAGGTGTGATACAGGTCAAGCATCTGGAAAATATGTGGAGTCAGAATCAATAGTTTGCCGGAAGCCTTAAGAGAACGTTATTAGTTTGTTCCCTAGACCTCCATCAAGCTTAATATTACATCCCCTTGAGCCCCTTTTAAGATAAATTTGTACATTTTTCGGCCGGGACGGTTCCCATTGAATTACAGGCTCGCTATCGCTCGCCAGGAAGAAAATCGACACCTAACTGGCACTAAAAGTCTTTAAATTGACATAAATGGGGCAAAAGTTCTTAAAATCGACAAACTAATGTGGCGAACGTCTTAAACTCTCAAAAGAAATGGGGCTAAACATGAGGGAGAAAGGGGCCAAGAAAGAAAAAAATCCCTCGAGTGGAAATCTCCCTTTAATGATAACTATTATGAAATTAATGGAACGACATTAACCTGACTCTTCCATGACGCTACACCAATAGTACCAGTCACCGGCTGTAAGACATTGAAGTACTATTTAGGGGAGGCAGACCGTTTGTTTGGTCTATTAATTAATTTATTCATATATTTTTTTTAGTTTCCTCCCTGGACCTCCATCAAGCTTAGAAAAACACCCCCTAGACCCCCCTTCAAGATAAATTTGTAAATTTTTCGGTAGAAAAATGTTCCGGCCGAAGGCCGGTTCCTCTTAAAATTGCAGGCTCGCTATCGCTCGCCAGGAAATAATCGGCACCTAACTGGCGCGAAAGGTCTTAAAATTGACAACGAAATGGGGTTAAAAGTGTTAAAATCGCCAAACTAATGGGCCGAACGTCTTATAACCTCAAAACTAGTGGGGCTAAACATTAGGGAGAAGGGGGTCCAGAAAAAAGGTCTTCCTCCCCTTAACCCCTTCTATACCGGCGACGTCTTTTTCATTGAATTTCAGCTACTTTTAGACCACATAATTAAGCTTCGGAAGGATATAAGGTTGTTAAAGGATTAATTGAGATAGTCTGTAGCCTTTTAATGGGTAGACGTCCTTCTTAACCTGACTAAAATCATCTAATAGTAGCCAGAATGGAGTTAAAAGGACTGCATCGGTAATGAACGGGTTAAGGAAAGGTAATAGTAACTTGGGTAGGAGAGGTTCGAGGTGTGATACGTAATATACAGGTAAAGGATCTGATAAACATGTACAGTCGAGGTTAATAAGTGTTGTCAGATATTTCACAAAGTTTCGGACACTGACTAATACTCTGAGGGATAAGCATTTTTTCCAGTAACTATAAAAATACCAATAACACTTATTGAGCGAAAACCACTGGAATCTATGACAACACTTAATACCCCCGATTGTACAGTTAGAATCAATAGTTGGCCGGAAACCTTAAGGGGAGATTTATACTTAAGATTTATTGGTTTCTGTACTGCCTTCTCCCACATCTTTAGTCCCATTAGTTTTGACATTTTAATACGTTCGCCCCATTAGCTTGTCAATTTTAAAAACTTTCGCCCCATTTATGTCAATTTTTAAGACCTTTAGGGCCATCTAAGTGTCGATCTTTTCATGGCGAGCCTGCAATTTAGAAAAAAACTGACTATAGTCCAGGTAATTTTTCTACTGAAAAATGTACACATTTATCTCGAAAGGGGGTCTTAGAAGTATTTTTTAAATCTTGATGGAGGTCTAGAGATCAAACTAAACACCTCCCCGTAATGATACCTTGTATGAAATTAATAGAACGACATTAACCCGACTCTTCTATGACGTTACTCCAATAGTACCAGTCACCAGGTATTATACATTGAAGGACTATTTAGGAAAAGTAATAGTAAGTATAAATTACACACTTCATGAGATAGGTTTAGGCAAACTATGGATTTTAACTGTACTATCGCAAACAATGACAAACTTGAGATAGTGCGCACAGATTGAGGGAGAACCTGGACTTTACCTCTGGCTGTGTGAGTATAGGAACAGTTTTAGAATAGTACATCAAGGCGCCAGAACCGTTCACAAATGTTTATACCATTTATCACTGCAGGCGATGGTACTCTTGAACTCTAACACTATCTGCTGCCATGGTTGGGGGGGTCATTAGGATTGGGTTTAGTTATTATTAAGAGTTTTGTGTTTGCCATTTACAAGCAATGTCTTCTTAGTTTGTTACCTAAGCTAAAGAAAAACACCTCTCTAGGCCCCTTTCAAGTTATATATGTACATTTTCCGGTACAAAAATGTCTTGAGACCGAAGTCCGGCTTTTTCCTAAGTTACAGGCTCGCTATCGCTCTAGCGATAGTTTTGTATGGCCTCTAGTTTATTAATATCATTGTAAGGATGTGTATCCCAAACCTTTTGCAGTATTTCAAGTGTGGGTGAACAAGTGTTTTAAATGCTACAATGTTGATATTTGATTTACACTTTGTGAGATTCCTGTACAGGAACCCCTGGGCCTTGCTAGCCTTTGCTCTAATCGCTGAGATGAGGACCCCCAAATATTTATCGAGGGAACAGTGTCCATGATGGTATTTGAAGAATGGGGTGGTTTTGTTAGAACGGGTGAAGCGAAGACTTAGTTAGGTTTAAGTACATCGAGGTCATTAAGCCCTGGCATGACCCGTGTTTACAGTATGTAATAAAGATGTTCGTAAGGAACAAGTCTTAATATTTTGGATGTGATCCCGTGTCTTTTGTTAGGGTTATATGATGTTACATAAATTTGTGAACGTTTTGATTAGGTATTGTTTGAGAGAGTGAATGAGTGTTGATTATGATAATACATTTTTCATGTAAGATCTGTCAGACTGACGTAGTATTATGCTACGTTCATCGGCACCATTCTTCTTTGTCGTGTAAATTATTATGAAAGATAATATCAGTTAGGTTAATGTCTCCAGCCAACCAAATATTTTCGAGATGTACATTTTTGATGAAAATTCGTTAAGGCACTGCCAGTATTCTGCGTTAGAGTTAAAGGTCCGGTATAATTATCTTGTGCACAAAGTGTTCTGCAGTACATGACGCTATCTGTGTTTGAATCCATAAAATGTTGGTTTTTGCTCTAAGTTCGTTGGCTGGTGTTACAACTAGTTCCAGATTTGTTGCTGTCATGACTCCATCGTGGTCTACTGTCTGTCTTTTCTGTTTAAATTTACGTTAATGGTACTGTCCGTCGGGAAGACTTCACAGTTGAGCCGAATCTCTGTTCCTATAACAATGTCAGGGTCCTAAGCCTAAAGGGTGGGGTGAGAAATAGCTCTTTAGTTAACGATATTGTTTAAGTTTATGATAAGGTTTCTGGGTGTGAAAGGTTCCCTGTTAATGAGGGAGTTTTTAGAATTGGTTGTGGTACAGGGGGGTCTAAGAGTAATTAAGGAGCTTGGTGGTTCTATTAGCATTATGGGTTATAGTTTTTTTATGTGTATGAAGGAGACAAAGGTGAAGCTCTCTGGAACAAGTGTCTCCCGCAGAAATGAAAAGAGTGTCAGGGAGCCAAATTCAAGGTGCGTTAGATATGACGCGTTGCCTGGATATGAGGAGCTTGAAGCAGTTTAATTCATAGGATGAGGGAATACAAAAGAGAACAAACTGAAACAGACCTATTAGTCCTTATGGGGCAGTTTGGATATCTAAAACTACTATATACTCTATTGACTACGAGGTATGGAAAAGGATAGCAAAGAAGAAGGCTCCTCCCCACCCACCACTCCCGCCAGCTAATGCTGGCATTGAAACAGATGTGTAATACTTTGCATTTCTCTATGCTGAACTTCATTTGCCATTTTTCTGCCCAGTTAACTAAAGTGTCTAGGTCACCTTGCAGTTTTTGCCAATGTACGGTTGAGGTTACTTTATTTGTAATTTTTGTATCGTCAGTAAATTTCGAAATTGTGCATGCTATTCCTTCGTCTATGTCGTTTATCAACTCATATACAGTATACCAATAGGTATCAGTCATTATTGCCATGGACTGTTTGGAGTTAACGATTGTAAAGTATTGTAAAACTATGTAAAATGTTCATGTCAATAACAGTTTTGAATTGAATTATGTAAATTATAAGAAGAATAGGACCCAATACCGAACCCTGGGGAATGCCACTGTTTATCTTACACCAGTCGGATTTTTTACCATTTATTACAACTAGCTGTTTATGATCTGAGAGCCAATTTTTTAGCCATTTCAGAGTTTTTCCTGTTATGCCATGAACATTTATTTTGTTAATTAGTCGCTTATGGGGTACAGTATCGAAAGCTTTCTGAAAATCGAGATATATTATATCAACTTCTCTATCCTCATCATATGATTTGTAAACTTCATTGAAGAAATCAAGTAAGTTTGTTAAGCATGAACATATACTTCTAAAACCATGCTGTGAATCTTTTATTATTTTATTTTATTCCAAATATTTTACTATTTTGTCCCTTATAATGGTTTCCATTAATTTGCAAATTACTGATGTTAAGCTAATTGGTCGATAATTGCCTGGAGATAACTTATTTCCTTTTTTGTATATGGGCGTCACGTTAGCTAATTTCCATTCGTTTGGAACTTTCCCAACATTCAATGATTTGTTGAACAGATTTGAGACTGAGTTTAATAATTCGTGTTTTGCTTCTTTTAGGATCCTTGGGGATATTTTATCTGGGCCTGGGGTTTTATTAACTTTCAAATTGTTGATTGAGAGCAGGATATCGGCTTCATAAATCGTAAAAGTTTTTGAGCTCAGTGCCATTTGTTTGATTCGTAGGGGTAAGTTGGTTACCAGTAGTATCCTCCGACGTGAAGACTGATGCAAAACAGTTATTTAGGATATTCGCCATTTGTGTACATCGTTATTGGTATGATCTCCATTTTCCGCAACAAGTGGGCCTATTTTTGAAGTTACTGTTTTTCTGTTTATTATATATCTGTAAAATTCTTTCAAATTGAAATTGCCTGAGCTGGCAATATGGAGTTCCAGATTTTTCTTACTTCGTGTGATGAGATTTGTGGTTGTTCGTCGCAGTCTATAGGGGGTATCCCACTGTGCGACTTTTCGATGGCGAATGCCGTGCCACCGTGTTTTTTTTCTATGTCCCAAAATTCGCGGCGAATAGGGGTTTTTCAGAAGCGAATGAAAGCGATGAAAGCGAAAAAGGCGAATTTCCTCGATTGCAGTGCTACGGAAGTACGACCAAAGTGCGAATATGGCGAATTTTTTGGCGAAAATGACGAATGGTGTGCGACAATTGAGGGCGATTCATGGCGAAAGTGGCGAACGATGATGGCGAAAATAGCGAATGCACGGCGATTGTTGGACGATGTAATGAGAAAAAACCACGAGGTTGTGCGACTTATGGCGAATATGGCGAATGCCATGTGTGTGTGTGTGATGTAGTGTGTGTGTGTGTTTGTTTGTGTGAAAAGGCGAAATGTGGAAAAGCTGGACATTCTGTGTGTGTGTGTGTGTGTTGTAGAGTGCATGTGCAACTGTGCATGTATGCGTGCTGTAGTGAGTGTGTGTGTGTGAAAAGGCGAAATGTGGAAAAGCTGGGCATTCTGTGTGTGTGTGTGTGTGTGTGAAAAGGCGAAATGTGGAAAAGCTGGACATTGTGTGTGTGTGTGTGTATCTATGGATCAATGTGTACAAGCCTTATGCCGGAATATCTGAACAATACTTGGGAGAACAACAATGATACTGACGAATTATTCTGAACAATTAACAGTCCCATAGAGAACATTAACTTTGTTTTATATTTTCGTTCGAAATTCACAATCTCGTTTACATAAGGTCTATTACAAAAACATATGGTCTCGAATCAAAATGTAAATATAATTGTGTGGGTATGTCTGAGTGTCTGTGCATCTATGGAATAGGTGTATTCCCACTCAAGATACAATTATGGATTTATTTTTTGTTTCCTTGCAATTATAAGACTATTGTATTCAGATTAGGAAGTGTAGATGGAGGTCAGAGAGTTAATTGAGATACTCTTTACCCTTCTAGTTCCACAGATCATTCCAAAGCTAGATAAAATCGTCTAAAGGTAGTCAGAATATACTGTCAAAATGCGTCCTAATCTTCAAAGGGTTAAGTAGAAGTAACTATTAAATTAACACTGTCACTATTATGATAGTTTGTTTCCTCTAATTCGAGTTATCATTTGTCGATTTAAGGGGAGATTTCCACTTGAAGGATTTTATTCTAAACCCCTTTCTCCGTCATGTTTAGCACCATTCCTTTTGAAATTTTAAGACGTTCGCCCCATTCGAACGTTCCCTTAAATACAGCTTAGACAGGGCCTTTTGAAATAACTATGCCTCACATACACACTCGACATAGCCACACAACAATAACACACACAACACGTGTTTCGGTAATGGTTCCGGTACACTGACTTTTAATTTGAACATATTGAACTTATAACTTGTGTTATATAAGTTTATTATGAAATATTATGAAGAATTAATTAGGTAAGTATACATAACCTACTGTTATGTGTATAGTACTTATGATTAAATGATCGTATTTCGGCGATTTTGGTCACTCGGAAAATCAGCTGATGAATCTCGGCGCTCCAAATTCACTTGCATTGAAATTATATTCTTTGTACAAGACCACCCATCGCCCACCCATTGCAGGGTTTATTTAAGGCTTAGAAATTGTTCTTTATACGCCGCCGGTATATACGGTATACTCAGTTTCATTTCATCTGACGGTATTGAATCCCATTTCTCGATACTTAAATGGAAAAATATGAAATCATGTCTCTGCATCATATTAAGTCCAAGTTTATATAATTAGCACCACATTTCACTACAAAATCTTCAAAATAACTGAGAAATCCTGATGGAACTTTGCATTTTTTTACCGTCAGTTGAAAAGAAACAGACTATAGTGAGACACACAACAGTCACATAAAACCCACCAATCGCCTCAGTTCGCCACATGTCGCATGTCATTCGTATGGCATTGGCAATAATTCGTCAACACATTCCCTGCATTCGCGCTACTGGCGCGCTGCTGTCGCCCTATTCGCTCAAAAAGCAGCGTTGCCAATAATTGGAATTTGCAAATTGGCGAATCAGGGCGAATTGGTGTGAATTGTGCGACTATAGTGCGACCAAGGGCGAATGAAGTGAGACAAAGGGCGAACATTCGCCAACATTCGCCAACATTTTCAGTTCGCCGCCGTTTTTGGGGTATTCTTAAAATTTAACGGCGAATCTGGGCGAACATGGGCGACGCTAGGGCGACCGTTGTGCGATTTTGGCGACAATTGGAGAATGTTCGAGCGAATATAGCGATTTTTGGAACATAGACAAAAAAATCCTGTCGCCCTCTGTCGCTGGGCGTTCGCCATCGAAAAATCGCACAGTGGGATACCCCCTTATCGTGTTCTAATTTATCGCTATAGTTCTGAGTTGCCTTATCTTTTTGGTATGCCTGCTTTTTTACTAAGAGGGTGTTTTTTATTTCATTATTCCACCATTTTGGCTTATATTTGCCCGCTGGGCGCCAGTTTTGTAGAGGGACGCTTGTATTTATGGCTTTGTGTAGGTTATTAGATAATATGTTCCATAATCAATTTACATCATGAGTTTCGGTAATTTCACTCCAGTAAGTATTAGCAAGGTGCCTTCTAAGTTTGTTGAAGTCAGCTCTTCGATAATCTGCTACTTTTTCACTGGTCTCGTTTTCTTTGTAATTATTTACTTTTATGTTATGATGGTTCACTTTTTGGGCGATTTTTGCATGTATTCATTATTTTTCTAGTTTCCTCCCTAGACCTCCATCAAATTAAAACAAACATCCATTAGATCCACCTTCTAGATTAATTTGTAAATTTTTCGGTAGAAAAATCTCCCGGCCGAAGGCCAGTTCTTCCAACATTACAGGTTCACTATCGTTCGCCAGGGGAAAAAATTGACACCTAAATAGCACGAAAGGTCTAAATATTGACGAAGAAATAAGGCGAAAGGTCTTAAAATTGACTAACTAATGGGGCAAACATCTTAACATCTGAAAACTAATGGGGCTAAACATGAGGGAGAAAGTGATCCAAAAAACCGGCCCATCCCCCCTTAAAGGACACTATCCTATGGTCACTGGAGCTAAATTCCGGTCCGACTATGACGCTATTTTCCAGTCTTTCATTTGTCATTAGAATAATATCTAGAATATTGTTTCCCCTCGATGAGTGTTCTACGTGTTGATAAAGGGCACTTTTCTGAAGATTTGCATATAGATCATGTCCCGCGTGAGCATTTAGTGGTTCGCCCCATGTTGTGACTGGCAGATTGAAATTGCCAAATATTACTGCATCTTCTTGACAACTTATTTCTGCTATTTGATCGTAGAGTTTCTCGTCTGTATCGGGTGATCGTGCTGAGGGTCGATAAATGAGGCCAATTATTACCTTGCTTGCTTGATGATTTATTTGAACGTAACTAGCATCAACAATATTTATGGCAGGTTTGGTTACCTCGATGGGGTGAAGATTACTTTTAACATATTCATATTTGTTTTCACCAACTCACCAATAAATTTACAAATAAACCCAACTAATTAAATCGATTAAAGAAATGAATACATGTGGTACTCCAAGGACTCAAACCTAGAATACTCACACCGAAATTCCACACACTAAGCATTAGACAAGACCTCCCATTCTACGGGGCCTTTCGCAACTGAAGGGAGTATAACTTGGTAATATGTATTCCGCCAAAAAATCTCGCTTTTCTGTGTTGTTCCAAGATTCGGAAACACCGATTATATCACAGTCCTCCATACATGCAAGTGCTTCCAGATCTTCAAATATGTTTCGCAAGCTGTGTGCATTAACATAGCAGACCGTGATATTACTTTGGATAGGTTTTTCTTTAGATATGGGGTAGTTTATGTCGCTGCTACTGCCCTTGCTCGGTTGACGTTTTTTTATCTGAAAGTTCAGACTACATCATGTAGGAGTCTGCCTAGGCGTGCTGCTCCGACTGGTCAAATGGCAGCCATCATTCTGAAATAGAGTGTGTTGATTAAAGAAATGGTCCCAGAGATTGATATAGTCAACATCTTTCTATGAACAGAAGGATTTTAGTCTGGTATTAGTACTGAACGCCTTATCGTAGACACCAGTCTCTGCATCGATCTTGGGAAAAATGCCTGAGATAATTGTTACTTGACTTACTCTTGTACCGCTGGATTCCCTTGTATGACGAACAGGGTATTCTCGTCAGCGTTGATGGTGACATCGTCGAAGGCTGCTGTGATGTCATCCAAACCAGCTGATTGTTTTATGAACGAGTCTTTGCTGACAAACAATCTTTAATATCCACCATTTTCATCAATTATTCCAACATGAGTAATCGGTTTCGCATTGGTATGCAAGGTTCTACAGCATTAGTTATATAAATAAATATATATATATATATATATAAGTAAATGATTCTCAAATGTTCTTGATATCTGATATTTGCTTAATAATTTTCCAAATGGTATTATTAGTAATATTTATCAGCCTGCAAAAATTAGCTTTCCTGAAATATATAGTAGCTTCTTGTAACTATTATTTACTTTGTCATTGTCAATTGTCATTGTCATCACCAACCACAACTTGGTCTACTAAATCGTCTTTAGTTGCAAGTATAGGATCAAGAACACTTCTGCCTTGTGTAGGAAAATTGATAAGTGATACAATGAAATTTCTTGCAAATGTGTGTACGAATCTTATTCGGTGTGAGAGGTGACGGCTTCTCCCCATTTTGGCGCTGGCAAATTGAAATATCCTAAGAGTATTGCTTTTGATTGTTGCATGAGTATTAAGACTGTATGATTCAGTAACAGGTACGAATTTATTATTTTAAACATTTATATTCTTTCTTGTAATATGTCTTTGTGCAACAGATGATAACAGATCCAACACAATTGTTAAATAGATGCGACTCAATCTTCCCTTTGGTAGTCGGAATTAGTGACCTGACAACTCACACATTAAACTATTTCCATAAGTAGATCTCTTAACAGCACATCCTCAATCGGTACTGTTAGGTTCGGTTAAGGCCGTTAAGCCATTCATTCATAACATGATTCCTTTTTACATTAATGTTTCTGTCAGATTAATATATTCTGCTTCGCAATGACCCCTGAAATCAAAGAGTTATAGAATACCTTATTACATTAACCCTTTAACAGTATCTAATGGAGGGTAGTCTCTATGGACCCTCTTATTTCGTCAATTTGCATAATTTGAGTGCAAGGGTTAATTTCAAATTAGGACTTTAAATTGGCCCTGGTTGAGATCTACTGGTTGAAATAGTCTACTTGTTGAGATGTCCGGGAACCACTGGACACACAACATAGTCGATGGTCCAGATCCCGTAATCCCACGAAGCAAGCGCTGTCATCCAAGGAGGTCAAATTTACCCATGATCTCCAATAAACGACTAGTTTATATGGGAACTCAATGACTAAAGTTGTTTTATCAAAATAACATTTTTACAACAGTAGGTAACTTATATTTGTAACTAAAGGTTTTCCTTCATGGTACCGATATTCATTCGAGCCCATGGACAGACACCCAATATTAGGTAAACATAAGGTAAATGAATATAAGAAGTAAGAAATAACACCAATTTATTTACACAATTGGAGAGCACTTTTCATTCATTGCTTACACAGAGCACACACACTCGGAGGTACAGGCACAGGCAAATATTCCGTCCCTACAGCTTGATAACAACGAAATTTTAACGGAGGTACTATATACAGTTTATACTTTGCCTTACACGTTTCAAAACATAAAACAACTTTTTACCAGATATGGTAATGATAAATTCAGCTGGATTTTTCAGAACACACACATGAACAAATTACAACGCATTTACTTTTATAATATTTTCCCATATTGCGTTGGGAGGTTAGGAGGAGAGCTGGAACTTTTGTCTCTCACTGTACAGATCCATGAGGTACAGATTTCAGAGGATCACAACGAGAGAGGTAGGGTTTATATTTTGTCACACCTTCACATTGTGGCAGGTTACATATATCATTGTGGAAGTACACAGGATATGTCTTTGTTATAACCTTACATACGACCTTGCTATATACCTCATAAGGAAGCACAGAAGGGATATGCAATATGTCTCTGTTACAAACTTACAATCATGCGTTATATCTCTTTGAACAGCACAGTCGATATTTTTAGTCTCTTCCTTAGAACTTCGCAAAAATTCATTGTTACAACCTCACACAGAATCCTGCTACGTATGTGTCCTAGGGAGCACAGAAGGAGCATACATTTGCTACACCTTTATAAGCATTGTCTGTACACCTTCTAGTAAGAGATTATCTTTGTTACATATCATAAGCGTTGCCTTGTACAGCTTTCAGGCAGGCATATTGTTTTTACAACTTCGCAAGAACAGTTTGCTATACAAGTCTCTCATGGCACACACAGGGATCATTTTGTTTTTCATTATCCCATCTTAAAAATTTGTGAAAACTCATGGGTCTTATTATCTGGTAATATCTCTTAATATAAACACTCGTCACAGATTAAGGGAGCATATACCCGTTTATTGCATCACAACTAACAATTATTCAATTAAGTACAGATCCATTTTATGAAATTCACTACCAATTTACTGGCACTATAATACATTTTATACCAATTATAGGCCTACTGTTCTTAGTTTCAGTATATTAATTGGTAGGCATTATTCATATAATATTATCATTATGCAGATCCATTGAATTTAGAGAATGTTCGTGTATGTTTGGCCTAAGAGCCACATTGGATCCTTTTCTTTTAACTCGCCTAATGTTAGTAATACCCTCAGACGTCACTGGATCGGGGCCCGGATACTCAAAGCGGTTATATTATAGGTTACGATGCCATGAGAGGTACAACTGACTTTTGTTGTATTAAAGTATTACTTACTACGATGCTCAGCCTTGGAGTAATTAGCTAAAATACAAAAATAATATAGGAGCTCAGAGCCAGAAGGGTACAAGTGCCACCATGAGGGATGTCCAAAAAGGGCTTTGTGCGAGCCCTGGAATCCGTAAATCCAATTCTCTTGTAATGGCTCATGTGGCCTTCTGGTTCTATAAGGCTTTCAGAACCAGAAGGCATACCAGGGCTAGCACGAGGCCATTTTCTGATGTTCCTATGCGGCAGCACTTGCGCCCTTCTTGCTCTGAGCTCCTATAATAATTTAACCAAGTGTTGATTTGTGAATGAGAACTTGATACCTCCTTGTTGCTTAATAGATTGCAGTATATTTCTACTTGATTTGTACGTTGTTACATCAGGTTTGATTGGGTTTTTTACTCTGGATGGGACGTCATAAATGGTTTGAGTATCCGGGCCAAGGTGCATCTGTTGTAAATCCCTTCAAGATACCAGGACATTTGTTCTCCCTTTTATTCTGGCTATTAGTAGATGATTTTATTCAGTTTAGGAAGGCATTGTGGGAGTCGGAGGGTTAATTGATATAGACTTTACCCACTTCGTTCGGAGAGGGTCTTCCAAAGCTAAATATAATCGACTAATGTTGGCCAGAGTAAAACGACAAAGTGTCCTCGAGCAGTGAATGGGTTAACTATGGACCCAAATACCCTCCAGATCCACAACTTGTTAATAGTTGAATTGCACGGTCATCTGCCGTTCTAGCCAAGTTAAAAGTACACAATTGCACCGTTGAATTAGCACCTTGATTAGTTTGTACAGTCTGTCACTATTGCAAAATATATAACATAAATGTACAAAGAAAATAAGCCTATATATAAAGCACATTGCTAAAGCAAATTGTATAATAATAAATTAATGAAGAAAGTTTGATTGTACCGGTCATGAAATCCATACAGGAAACAAAAGATGAATAAGTATTGAAAAAGTGGAAATGAATGAAAAAATGAAATGGAGGAAAAACGGAAAAAGGAATATGGAGAAGTCGAATACTTCTTGAAAGTGAACAATTTATGGGATGGATAACACAAGGAAAGTAGAGGAAAGCTGACTTAAAGTAGTCGTGAGATTTTGTTTTGTTTTAGTATTAATTGTACAGTTTGCTGCACATATTCCATTTCTCAACCATCCCAGCAAATCTTAACTTGGTAGAGCCGCACCCACCTCCCCTATCCCCCTCCCTCACTCCACCTTCTACCAATAGTGGAAGGTAGGAGGTGGAGCGAGGGAGGCCCCGTTGGGGAAGTGGGTGCAGTGCTGCCAAATCACGACCCCAACGGAATAGAATATGTGCGGCACACTGTACCAAGGACAATTCCATGAACAATGAGAGTGAAAGTGAAGTTGTACAAAATCTATATTATGTCCCTAATATTTTATCCGAAAATACAATACAGTGAACTTAAAATCTACTTGGGCCGAAGCAAAACGCAAAAACCTAAAAACAATATTACGCACATATCCATTGAATACAGTACTGCAAATTTTGCCTTCTAACAATCCAATTCCCATAATCATATTATCCTTAAATAAAAATAATATATGTCATGAAAAACACAAATTTATGCCGTACAAAAATCCTTAGTGTAGACAAAATGGGATGCAAGAAACGGAAATTATGACTATGTCAATAAATAACCCTAACTAAAGAAAAACATTTACTTGATATGTCAACATGTGCCTATACTTCGTTTATCTAAACCAGATGAAATATGGTTATTGGGCCATCACCTAAATTATAATAATGGAATTAAAATCCCGTTCGCACAGTCGCGGACAATAGTAACGTGCTGTCCATTTCGGAGCTGTGCCTTATTGAAATTAACACTTGTTATATATATTTGTTCTCCATGAGATGTTCTTAAGCTGACAACAAACAAAAACACGTTTCTATTATCCGTACCTGTGCGATCCTTAGCCACGCGAAAGCAAACACTGATATGTATGAGAGTCCTTGGTTGATCTCTTAGTAAATCTAACAAATAGAGGCATTAGGGGAAGGTGAACAAAATTATAATTAGTTATGCATAGAAAGAATAGTTTCTACATATAAAAACATGATATTAAAAATATAATACAGAGAATATAAAGCAGACAGACATAGTTTTGGGTAGGGAAGCATGTATTAAATAGTATCATGTGGAGAGAAACCCAACGAATACAATTTGTTTTACTTCGGAAATCGCAGAAAAGTATACAGTATATAATTTGGAAAAGCGTACCATGAGTTTTGATATTCGCTGTTTCTCAATAATGAAGAGCAATATTTGACATTTAGGCAATATGTAAATTGCATCACTGATATAATTATTTACATTGTAACTCAGAAGTTTTGCTTTATCTGACAGTACTGTGAGTCACGAAAAGCATAGTGTGTGTTGGTGAGAATAAGAATACCACCATATGTATTATGCTGCATAGTTTTATATGTTGTCTTCAAATTTGCCAAATATCAGATGAATATATTGAATTTGTGTGTGGTTCAATTGTAACAAAAATGAGACGCTTGAGAAAGAAAAAAATCACGTTGAAACATCGTAAACAAGTGATTAAAGAGGTAGCCTGGCTTGTGGTTACCTGCATGTGCTTAGTGCAAAGTCATTATAATTAAGAATGATTATTTTTCCGTTCACAAAGTAAGGTGTCACAAAGTCAACTATACATTAATGATATGCTCAGAGCTTGGAATTGTGGTAAATGAGAGAGAGAGAGAGAGAGAGAGAGAGAGAGAGAGAGAGAGAGAGAGAGAGAGACGTAGGTAATAAAGGCAATACTATGACATATTGATAAAAATAATACAATCAATTTAGACAGGTGGACAGTAAAGCGAACAGCAGCGACACAGCAGGAATAAATTACGCTAACAAGCACAACAAAGAAAGATGACCTAACTCAATAAACTACTATCAAAATAAATCACCGAAGTAAAAGGTAGGTTTCCTGGACCCTCTTCTCCCTCATGTTTAGCCCCATTAGTTTTGAGGTTTTAAGATATTTTTGCCCCATAAGTTTGGCAAGTTTAGATTTTTCCTGCTATGTAGGTGTCCTGGTGAGCGATATCGAGCCTGTAATTTAGGAGGAATTGGCCTTCGGCCGGGGCATTCATCTACTGAAAAATGCACAAATTTATTTTGAATGGTGGAAATGGGGATAATTTTGTTATAGCTTGATGGAGGTCTAGCGAGGAAAAAAATCGATACATAAATAAATATATAAAGTATAATGATGCTGCATATTGTTCTAACTTTTAACATGTAACATGTTACATGTTACAAGAGTTTTGAACACAATGGTTATTTATTTCAAAATATATTTTGAATAACATTGGTATTAAGTCCTTCTTATGTTGAACAATATCGCTGGGAAGTCGTTCACGAGTTAGTTATCATATAGGAAGGGCTAAATGTACAGTAGTATTTCAAAACCTAGCACTAAAAATATATTAAGAAAACACAAAGTTACTATAGTCCAATAATTATAGGTAGGCAGGAAATCGTGACACCTAACTCTTGAAACTCAAAAAGAGCTAGAGTAATTGGGCTGTAAATGTCCACACCTTTTCCCTGACTGACCTTTCCTAAATGGAAATATATTACTTTATTCGTGTTTTAGTTATATGGTTAATAGTCAAGAGTTTTGGCCCACCTATAATGAATGGACTATAGTCTGTAATAAAAGTATGACACGACTGACAATGTACACAATAACGAAAACATAACGCTACTATAAACAAAATGGTATGTACAAATTAATACTACCAAACAAAATATGCGAAATTATATATATATATATATATATATATATTACTTAGCAAATTATAATAATGCAAAACAATGAGACGCCTGTTAGTTGCCTTTTGTACATTAAAAATGTTGTGTGTAATGTCTTAATTCTGTAAAACAGTATTTTCAAGGATTCATAGCAACTTTTATTGTTTTCAGGACACATACAGCCATGGCTTACCCACTAATAATAATACTCATCAACTTAGGGCTGCCTCCCCTTCATTATTTTTGTTTTTATATTATGATTAAGGGGGGATGGTTCACTTTTTTGGCGATTTTTGCATGTATTCATTATTGTTCTAGTTTCCTCCCTAGACCTCCATCAAATTTAAAAAAAACATCCAATAGATCACCCTTCTAGATTAATTTGTACATTTTTCGGTAGGAAAATGTCCCGGCCGAAGGCCGGTTCTTCCAACATTACAGGCTCACTATTGTTCGCCAGGGAAAAAATCGACACCTAAATAGCACGAAAGGTTTAAATATTGACGAAGAAATGGCGCGAAAGGTATTAAAATCGACTAACTAATAGGGCAAACATCTTAACATCTAAAAACTAATGGGGCTAAACATTAGGGAGAAAGTGGTCCAGAAAAGCGGCCCATCCCCCTTTAAGTTAATGTGAGTTACAGTCTTCTATTAAACACATGCTGGATACTGAATTTTATGAATATGCTGATATAAGTCTTCATATTAACAGAACGAAAAGAAATCTACGATTGGAGCTCATTCTGACCTAATAGTTTCAAAAGAAATAGTTATACCTTAATTCCGACTAAGAAAAATAGATATTTGTATCGTATTTACCAAGGAATATGTATTGTAGCAGAAAGTGGTCCATGGGTACAAGAAGAATATTTAAGATGCCCATGATAATAGAACTAGTATTGTAAGAAGTTATTGGAACATTAGTGTGACATTGGTAGTTTATTTGTTGATTTTTTTACCCTCAACTCTTTACTGTGGGCAAGACCAATTTATTCAAGCTAAGCAACTTGAATAAACTAGAGGTAGTTTGTAACCCTGTATTTCCAAGAGGTTCTTCATAAACTAAAGAAGTGTTCACCAAAATTGAATTAAACTTGTGGCATTGTATTGAAGGGGTTTTTATTTACTTAGTTTAACTCTGCAATGTTGTGGATTTCGAGATACAAATTTTTATTATATAATTTTGAGATATGCGTGTATTATTCTGGGGTTGTTTAACTGCAATATAAAGTATTAATTGATATTAGGCCCCTTTATATATATATATATATATATATATATATATATATATATATATATATATACAGTATATATATATATATATATATATATATATATATATAAATTTCATAGCCTGAGAAAGTACTATTTATTTGTTTTCGTTTGACACCGCCTTTGATCTTTCTAAGAATTTGATTATTTGGTTTCACATATCTGTTGCTTAAAAGACCTTGTAGAGATGATAATGTTGGACACAGAGACTGCATGCACGTTTTTTGTTAGTATGTAGCCTAATCGTATATTGATAACCTCATGCATAATATGTTATACCTGACATTTCGTAGACGATATTACAACTTGTAATACGTGAATATTATCGAATACTATATTTGAAAGGGACCCGCATTTTATTATTTCGATTTTGGCACATGGGTTTTTGTATGTACTGTGTACATTTGGCGAATATACACTAATCACTTAATCTATTCATGTAGATGTCACTCTGCTGTCATTCAAATTTGCATTAGTGTGTTGTATGTTAACTTACTGTTTTATTTCAAATGTCTTTGTATTTCCTTTTCAAACTATGCTATATTTTTGTCCATTTTCACCGTTTATTGCCAGTGGTTTTTGTGTTATTCATTCTTTCTCTTTTCCTTTCTACTGTACAGTATATACAATTTGACTGTGTTATTTTGTTGTATATTTTCCCTTTCCTTTATCTTTCCACAACATTTGCTATATATATGTTTATTTTTCCTTGGACGCTCTTTACTTTATCCTTCCTCTTCCATCATTCTTCTAATTCTTCAACAATCTTCTTCCTTGTCGCTCTCCTCTTCTTTTCGATTTTGTCATCGTAGTTTTTTTTATTTCATTGATTTATTTAGTTTTTATTTTATATAACGGTACTGTATTTATTTTTATTTTCAACAACTGTACAGTACACTCAGAACCAGTAGAGATCCTTGGCACCCTCTTGCGCTACCGGTACTCCTGATTCCAAACCTGCCGAGAAAAATTATCAGTCATTATACGGATATAGTGTAGTGTAGCGAGCCATGATAAGAAGGCACTCATGATAACAATACATATTAGGCTTGAAAATATACAAGCAAGCTATGTTTCTTTCCAGTTTTACTCTAAGTTAAATCAAAGCCTAAACATTATATTTAAAGCTTGAATGACTGAACAAGGTAAAGTTGAACAGTTGTTCAATTGTCCCTTTTACTTGACATTTATATATCTTTTATGTCCTCATATATTCTCTGCACATGACAATATATTCACAACATACTTATATTGATCCATTCAACCACTTCGCATTAAATACCCATAGCTTGCCATCCTCCCTGTTAAAAGTAGGTGCCATTGTGAAATAGTTCAAAAACTGTAGGTTTGGGAAGGTCCTCTTTACATGGTGTCCAGGTTACGCTTTGATGCGAGAGTGCAGGGAGCAACACACTGTTCCTTGGTGACTGCTACACTTCCTAACTGATCCCTATTACTAACACCCCTCTACCTTGTATTTACCGCAGGTTGTTGTTGCTGTTGTTGTTGGGGATCAGAGGTGGTGGCTGGATAACACACTTTTGATTAGTCGTCGTATGTTTTTAGACACTTCACTGAAATTTGGTGTGCCGTTCAATATTGCCCATCGAAAATCACGTGCCAAGTGAGACCCAACACCTCATACGCGAAATCCGCACCACCACAAAATGTGCGCGTAGTCGCTCTTGTTATCCATTACTTGACCTGTACTTTTTACACAGCATGTATTCCAATAAATGGAACTTTACTCCTCTCCCATTCAGTTTAAGAGGAGATTTCCACTTCGGGGAGTTTTCTCTTGATCCCTTGATCCTAAATGTTTGGCCCCATTGATTTTGACATTTCAAGACATTCGCCCCATTAGTTTGGCGATTTTAATAACTTTCGCCCCATTTCTGTCAATTTTAAGACCTTTCGTGCCATTTAGGTGTCTATTTTTTCCTGGCGAGTGATAGCGAGCCTGTACTTTAAGAGCAACCGAGGCCGGGAAATTTTTCTACCGAAAGTTGTACAAATTTATCTTGAAAGGGGCTCAAGGGGGTGTGATTTTAAGTTTGATGGAAATCTAGGGAAAACACTAAAAACCTCCCCTTAACCAAACAATGTTTCTCATGTGCATTCTTAACTTTTTATTTAAAATTATTAATAATATATGTTTTCCCAAATAAAATGTCCGTAATTATTATCTTCACGCTAACCTCTACCTTCCTGCTTCCACACATCCAGATTCAGTTATCACTCTGGATTTCCTTTACACTTTTGTCATTAGGACAGCATCATCTGCATGACATCTTAAAGGTGGTGGGGCATGCGAAATTAAAATTAATTTATAATGTATTTAAAGAGATGTTTAGATCTCCAGTAATCAACCTGACTACTCCTTTGTCAAAACTAATCTTCAATATTAGAGAACAAATCAAAAATAGATATTGAATTGCGACCCCTTGCAACTAGTACTCACGTGAGGATGTGACGTAGGCCCAGGCAAACATTTGGGAAGTATACATCAGCAAGTATAGCAAAAATGGTGAATAGGTGTGCTGTTTTCGGGTGTAGCAACATCCCTGGACCAAACATAGCACTACATAAGTTTCCAAGTGATCCATACCATTGTAACAAATGGGTGAAGTTTATACAAAGAACCAGAGTGTGGGAGGCAAAGCCCAAAACAAGCTTCATATGCAATGGAAATTTTCGTGATGAATGCTTTGACAATAAAGTGCGGTGGAGTATGGGTATGGCTAGATGCACCCCCTAATTGCCTATACGGACTGGGGTCTTGTCACGCCCAGTGCCAGGTCCGTATATTTTTTTTTTTTTTTTTTTTTAAGAGACAATGAACGGAGGAAGGAAAAACACAGATAAAACAAAAAGGTCCATGTGCCTAAAGGCATCCTCCATTCATAAAATGTTTGTAACAACTGGATTTAAACATTTGTTGATTGTAAGTTTGTGGAAAGCAATTCGAGGGAAGTGAATTCCAAAGAGTAGTAGCTCTGGGGATAAATGAATTCTGATAAGCAGAAGTTCTGCATTGTGGAGGAGAAAGGTGTAAATTCATGGGCGCTCTCAGCTGCCCTAGTTCTACGGGGAAAGATGTGGAGAGGCGGCACAATTGAAGCAAGTTCCTCGGAACAATTGCTGTGAAAATATCTGTAGAATAATGCAAGGGATGCAACGTTTCTTCGTATGGCTAATGTAGGAAGGTCCTGTGTGATTGCAGGGTTATTGATTAATCTAATAGCTTTATTTTGAATTTTGTCCAACTGCCTCAATGCAACCACTCCACTTCCACCCCACAGAGGTGAACAGTAATCCATCTGAGAGCGCACATGACTTTTATATATTACGGCCAACTGCTCGTCAGTGAAGAATTCTCGAACTCTGTACAGGAGTACAGACTCGCCGAAAACAAATCGTAGCAGCGAAACGACTGCACCTATAGCTTTTACATTTCTACCTCATGTATACCTTACCCTTCTGGCTTCTTGCTACCACCACCCCAACCCCCTCCCCCAATCCACTCGCCGACCATGGGTCGCCGAATCAGGCCATCACAAAGGAAAAAAAAGGAAAATATGTGGCGGCGAAACGACTGCACCAATTGGTTCCATATTTGTGTGACAAGTCCCCTGCCCTTCTGTCTTCCCCCCACCACAACCCCAACTTCCTCCCACCACCCACTTCCAGCCTATCCGTAGATCATCACATAAAAAAATGAAAATCCGTGGTGGCGAAACTACCTCACCAATCGGCTCCATAATTTTGTAACACGAGTCAATTACCCTTCTACCTTCCCCCCTACCATCTCCCCAAACCACCCTCCCACCCATACGTGCTTGCCAATTTCAGGAGTCAGGGGAGTGGATAATATGGGCTAACTTAAGCCTAGCCCAAATTATACAGTCAGCGTCGATGGATATAGGCCTAACCTAGGCTAAAGAAATTTATTGGCTGAAATTCAACTACTAGCAACTAGGCAAAAAAAAAAAAAAAAAAAAAACAGTGAGTGGCGCAAACATTGTTGGGAAGGATATGTAGTGACCAGGCGTATGGTCATCATGTTTACATAAGTCGATCGCCGCGGTTAAGTTCCCGTCTATTTTTACATCGATTTTTTTCTGTTATTTGCACCCTCTTGGCAATGTATATGATGATGACAATAAGTCATGTAGGCTTTAATTATTGTATCCAAATGCAGTCAAAATAGACGGGGACATGATCAATAGCGTCCGCCGCGGCTCCGAGTAGTGTAAACAAGGCGGGCGGTAATCACAGCTGCTTCTCCCTCCTCTCCTGCTGCTGGATCTCGTCCTACAGGTTCATACATATAAGCCTGGACACCACCAATATTCATCACTTGAGGTTCTTCGCCATAATCACGGTTATCACCCTCAGTATTGGCAAACGAATCGGATCTACTGTCACTATCCTCCATTTCCACCTGTCAGAAGAGCTTGTTGTGTTGCTGGGCATACGTCATCAGTGCGCTTAAACTCCGAATCCAGAAAAGTGTCACCCATATCCTATTTTGGCCATTATATAAATAATTAAGCCATTGTAGCAGAAAATATTGCACCAAAACCTATAGTGCACACTGCCGGTAATGATTGTGGAGGAAAATAATAGCATGCACACCCACCTTTAACACCTTCAAATTTGTCCTCATTTATTTTGCCAGTCTCATCTTCAACACACACACACACAGACCGAGAGGAACCCCTTACCTGGGACAGTATGGTAGTGTGAGGCCGGGTATGATGTTGGATCTAGGGTGTGGTGGGAGAGATCTGTTGCTGTAGTAAAGTGGTCAGAGTATCTCCCTCCCCACGCCGCCGCCGCCGCTTCACTCTTGCTTACACCGACCTGCAGAGGCACACCAGAATTATAGAAGTGTTGGATATACAGTATAGTAGTAATCTTATATTTGGGGCATAGTGAAGAATACGATCATTATTAAAGATTAGGGTATAACCTAGTATCCTTACAACGATTGTGTGTATAGGGAAGTTCACAGAAATTAGTATAGTGTAGAGCATAGCATAGTACCATTATCATAGTTAAGCCATAGACTGTATATATGGCTTGCATAGTGTAGACTATAGCATAGTACCTTCATCACAGTTGAGCCATAGGCTATATATAAGGTTTGCATAGTTTAAGACATAGCCTAAAGTGGCTTTACGAATAGGGAAGTACACACATATTGCTGATTATAGGCTTATACATAGGGTCATAAACGAGAGTAAAGTAGTTTGGGGCATACTCTAAAATAGTCTGGACCGCTACCGTCTACTCTTACTACTAATTGCTGCAACATTCGTCGCCTTTCCTTTAATTTCCACTCTATGGAACACCACTTTTTCTTTTCCAACCCTTATCTTCTCTTTCCCACCGTATCCTCCTACTATCTCTATCTTCATTTTCAAGGGTGATGTTGCGTAAATGTGTGCAACAATCCTGCTTGCTCTCGTGTTCCCAACTTTGATTCTTATGAATTTTCAAGTCGCTGGCTAAAGCTTACATCTTTATCTTCTCTATCCTAAATGACCTAGAGCAGTTAGTCTAGCACCCTACTCATATTCTTAACCACTTTAGAGATCGGTCCAACATTCTTGACATATTTCAAACTTCTAAATCTATTGCTTACGCTGTAAACCTGTTCTCTCCGTTGGGCTCCTCCGATCTCAACCTTATCTCTGTTACCGGTCCTATCTCCCCTGTACGGCCATCCGATCCTGCCAACCAGCGGCACTTGTGTTACTTTCGCGCTGCTGACTGGGCAGCTCTTCAGCAGTACTTCTTTGATTTCCCATGGAATGATTTTTGCTTCTGTGACCGGAGACCCTCGGAGTGCGCTGAGCACATTACCGAGGTAATCCTCTTGGGCATGGAGGCATACATTCCATTGTGTTTCTCTCTGTCTAATGCAAAAGTATCTTGGTTTAATCACGCTTGTTCTACTGGTGTCCACAATAATTAAGGAGGAAGCATTCAAACTTCAAGAATCTCGTGTTTCTTATGTATCTGCCCGGAATTAAGCCAAATCTGTACTTAGACTAGCCAAAAAATCCTTTTTCAATAACAAATGTTCTGAACTTTCCAACTCTAACTCTTCCCAAGCTTTCTGGCATCTAACCAAAAAACCTCTCCAACAATTTTGCTTCCTCGTCTTTCCCTCCTCTCCAAGTGTGTTTGTCTATTTGGAGAATTTTGGGGATAACACATCATTAGCGCTCTGACTTGTGGGCATAACCCATTAGGGGCCATAAAATATTACTATGATTGACTGACCTGATGTGTGACTGGCGCCAGGCAGGGCAGGTGGTGTGGTTGGAGGGACAGGGCCGGGTACTGGGGGTAGGTGCGGGGTGATGGGGAGGACAAGGAGGGGTACACATCATGACCCACACCTCGAGCTCCGTAAGCCTGCAACATAAAACAGTCATTAGATTATGTCTTATATTCCACCATTCAGTCATTCTCTATTCTATGTATGCCCAAAAGAATAGTTATCATCATTACATCATTTGACTTATTCATTCGTTTGTTATATCCTTCTTCCGAAGGGATTCATAGTTATCGGTTATCCTCATTAAATGTTAATATGTAGATTCATTCATCTATTCATCAATGTATGTGTTTGCTCTATCCTTTCCTTCTTCTCTAGGATATTCGATAAGGAAAACATCATGAGTTTATCAGTTCGTTAATGCATGCTGCCATGATCCGGTTAACTACAGTATCTTTTTCATCTGACCTTTTTTGGAAAGATCATATTACCACTCTTGCTAAAACAGTTTCCCAGAAGTGCCCAACCATCTCCATGGGTTCTTCACCCCCGCACAGCTTCTTGCTCTATACAGGGGCACTGTGCGCCCATGTATAGAGTATTATTCGCATGTGTGGAGAGGTATGCCATTTCGGACTTCTCGAAAGGGTAGAGTCAAAAGCATTATGTCTCATCAATTCACCTGCTCTTACTAATCTCCTACAATCTTTGTCCACACGCCGCAATGTTGCATCTCTCTCACCCTCTGGGATTCAAAAGTTTAACATCGATCTCAATTAACTCTCCAGCTCCTCAAGTCGTTGATTATAATAGCTTGGAGGAAAGAAGAATGTTTTATAAATGGAGTCTTTTCATTGAAAACATTAATGTGATTTTTTATGTAACTCACTGTACAGTAAGAATACAGTGCCACTGTATTCTTGTAGGACTGTTCCAATACGATGATTCCTTTGTGTATTACAATGGTAAAAACAAAATATATATATAATTAAACGAAACCATGGATAAGTTAAGGCTGTACATTTTGATGAGCGTTGCTATATTTAAAAAATATTAATTCACATAAACAACAGTAGTACTGCAAAGAGTGTAATTCTTGGTAGGTGTACAGTTGACCACACGTCCGACTGATACGGAGCTAAATATATATAATGCCATAATTATCATATATTTTTGTTTTATTATTTTTAATTTTGTCTATATTCCAACTAGGCCTACTCCCTCTCGGGCATAGGCTGAGAGCCTGCACACTCTACCGCTGAACACGGTGAGGCCCGTGAGGTCTTGCTCTTACTCCCTCTCGGGCATAGGCTGATAGCCTGCACACTCAACCGCTGAACACGGTGAGGCCCGTGAGGTCTTGCTCCAGTCTAGGGAGTGAGACATGCAGAGCTCCACGGCTTGAAGCAACTCCATCTCTGAAGCTGCTTCGCCTCTGCGCTTCACTGTCTCATCCCACAGGCTCGGACCCTCACTCTCATAACGCCACCTATTGAACAATTAACTCACTAGGCATTGCCCCCCTGTAGCATATTTTTGGAATATGGGAATATTCATACAATGCTATTTAATCAGGGAACAATGAGGGTATTTTTTTGGCATTTCGGTGTGCTGTGGTACTGCACTGATACTAGGTACAGCACAAATTCCATCCCAATAATATCTTCCCATTGACATATTGGGATTCGAACCCGGGTCCATTGGATTACCAGTTCAGTAGCAAGACCACTCCGCCACACCTCCCTTAATCCCACTGTAACTATGACTCCTACCGTAGTAAATTACTCTAAAGCAATTGAAGAAAGCTGCCCTGGTTTGTTTATTGGTGTATAATGAAATAAAAACCTTATTATACAGTTTTATTCTATCGTTTCCATTGTTAAAGTTTGTATTATTTCGGCCCATGCATACATATAGATAAACATAAGAACATAAGAACATAAGAAAATGGGAATCTGCAGAAAGCCGATTGGCCTAAGCAAGGCAGATCCCTGTCCCACACAACCCCAGTTCAATTACAAAGCCCAATTATAGGCTCAACACTCTAATACCCTGAGGATCATCTTACCAAAACGGTTAGAGATTAACGCAGGATTATGGGGGTATGCAGAGTGCTGATTGGCCCAACCCGGCTGATCCCCGTTCACACCCAACCCCTCTCGTCCATATGCTTATCCAATTTTATCTTAACACCTTACGAGCGGCCTATGCGGTTTATTTATATGTACCGCCCAGCGGGGTGTTTTTAGCCAAAATAGGGCTGTTTACGTGATCATTTTCATGCCTAAATAAGACCCAGAACGTAAAACAAGTACCTATCCCTGAAAGGGCATAAACAGAGCTTTCGAATGACACCATAACGATCCTTTTATGATGGCTAGTTTTCTTGCAATAACCGTGCAACGCGAGTGCAAAAAGCATGTAATTAGCCACTTTCCCGATACAATTCCTTATATAGCGAGTGAGAGAGGGAGGAGGGAGCTGGGATTCGTGTCAGTATGTTCGCCGCGGTGGTCTGGAGCAGTCATACGCTCGCTACTCTCCTGCCACCACTTGTCTCTCTCTCTCAGCAACATTACGTGCTGAAATTGCCACTCGACCTATGTCGAGCGCCGCCACATAGTCCAGCTTTATTAAATACGACTTATGTGGTGAGCCGCTAATTAAGGGTTAAAGCTCCCTACCGTTTTAGACCCCACTATTGCACTTGGTAGTCTATTCCACCCATCTACAACTCTGTTACCAAACCAATATTTGCCTATATCTTTTCTGAAACGAAATTTATCTAATTTGAAACCATTGGTACGAGTTATTTCGATATCACTGAGCTTTAGTACATTTGTCATGTCCCCTTTGTTAATCCCACTAACCCACTTGAACACCTCTATCATATCCCCTCTAACTCTGCATCTCTCTAACGAATGTAAACCTAATTTCTTCAACCTTTCTTCATACGAAAGATTTCTAATATTATTGATCATTTTTGTCATTCTACGCTGTACTCTCTCCAATGAATCTATGTCCATTCTGTAATAAGGACACCAAAATTGGACAGCATAATCCATATGGGGTCTCACTAATGACAAGTAAAGTTTTAAGATAACATCAGCAGTTCTGTTACTCACACTCCTAGAGATGAACCCGAGAATCCTGTTTGCCTTATTACGAACGCTTATACACTGTTTTCTAGGCTTCAAATCATTGCTAACAAACACACCTAGATCTTTCTCACAGTCTGAATTTTCTAATTCTAAATTAGCTAGTTTATATTTAACATTTGTATGCATCTTCCCTATCTTTAATACCTTGCATTTGTCAATGTTAAACTTCATCTGCCAATTTACTGACCATTCATGTAAGGTATCTAGATCCCTTTGGAGGCACTCTATATCGCTATCTGAATCAATTGATCTCCCCATTTTAGTATCGTCTGCGAATTTACTTATCCTACTAGTTATACCTAAATCTAGGTCATTTATATATATAAGAAACAACAGGGGACCTAATACCGATCCCTGGGGGACACCACTTTTGACTGCTCCCCACTCTGACTTGGTACCATTTATGCTGACTCTCTGTTTCCTACCAATTAGCCATGACCTAATCCATCCCAACAACGATCCTCCTATTCCATGTGCCTCAACCTTTCTCATCAATCTCTCATGAGGGACTCTGTCGAAAGCTTTACTGAAATCTAAATAAATAATATCATATGACTTGTCAGTATCTACTGCTTCATATACCTCTGAGAAAAAGCTAAGCAAATTAGTAAGGCAAGAACGTCCCTGAGTGAATCCATGCTGAGAAGAATTTATTAAGTTAAATTTGTCTAAGTGGCTTAGAAACATTTAACTTAATCAATTCTTCTCAGCATGGATTCACTCAGGGACGTTCTTGCCTTACTAATTTGCTTAGTTTTTTCTCAGAGGTATATGAAGCAGTAGATACTGACAAGGCATACGATATTATATATTTAGATTTCAGTAAAGCTTTCGACAGAGTCCCTCATGAGAGATTGATGAGAAAGGTTGAGGCACATGGAATAGGTGGGGCGTTGTTGGGATGGATTAGGTCATGGCTAATTGGTAGGAAACAGAGAGTCAGCATAAATGGTACCAAGTCAGAGTGGGGAGCAGTCAAAAGTGGTGTCCCCCAGGGATCGGTATTAGGTCCCCTGTTATTTCTTATATACATAAATGACCTAGATTTAGGTATAACTAGTAGGATAAGTAAATTCGCAGACGATACTAAAATGGGGAGATCAATTGATTCAGATAGCGATATAGAGTGCCTCCAAAGGGATCTAGATACCTTACATGAATGGTCAGTAAATTGGCAGATGAAGTTTAACATTGACAAATGCAAGGTATTAAAGATAGGGAAGATGCAAATAAATGTTAAATATAAACTAGCTAATTTAGAATTAGAAAATTCAGACTGCGAGAAAGATCTAGGTGTGTTTGTTAGCAATGATTTGAAGCCTAGAAAACAGTGTATAGGCGTTCGTAATAAGGCAAACAGGATTCTCGGGTTCATCTCTAGGAGTGTGAGTAACAGAACTGCTGATGTTATCTTAAAACTTTACTTGTCATTAGTGAGACCCCATATGGATTATGCTGTCCAATTTTGGTGTCCTTATTACAGAATGGACATAGATTCATTGGAGAGAGTACAGCGTAGAATGACAAAAATGATCCATAATATTAGAAATCTTCCGTATGAAGAAAGGTTGAAGAAATTAGGTTTACATTCGTTAGAGAGACGCAGAGTTAGAGGGGATATGATAGAGGTGTTCAAGTGGGTTAGTGGGATTAACAAAGGGGACATGACAAATGTACTAAAGCTCAGTGATAGCGAAAGAACTCGTACCAATGGTTTCAAATTAGATAAATTTCGTTTCAGAAAAGATATAGGCAAATATTGGTTTGGTAACAGAGTTGTAGATGGGTGGAATGGACTACCAAGTGCTATAGTGGGATCTAAAACTGTAGGGAGCTTTAAGATAAAATTGGATAAGCATATGGACGAGAAGGGTTGGGTGTGAAGGGGGATCAGCCGGGTTGGGCCAATCAGCGCTCTGCAGACCCCCATAATCCTGCGTTAATCTCTAACCGTTTTGGTAAGATGATCCTCAGGGTATTAGAGTGTTGAGCCTATAATTGGGCTTTGTAATTGATTTGGGGTTGTGTGGGACAGGGATCTGCCTTGCTTAGGCCAATCGGCTTTCTGCAGACTCTCATTTTCTTATGTTCTTATATGTTCTAATTTTCCTAGCAATAATAGACTCTAGCAACTTTCCTATGATTGATGTGAGACTAATGGGACGGTAATTGGATGCTATCGATTTATCACCTTTTTTGAAGATCGGAACTACATTTGCAAGCTTCCAAGCTTCTGGAACTAAACCTGTTTCTAAAGACTTGTTAAATAAAAATGCTAATGGGCTACTTAACTCATCTCTGCATTCTTTTAATACTCTAGCATATACCTCGTCAGGACCAGGCGATTTTTGAGGTTTCAGTCTGTCAATTTCCTTAAGCACATCATTTCTACTTATACTAACTGTACTTAACATATTTTCTATACTATCACTATATACCATATTGACTTCTGGAATCTGTGCCAAATTTTCATTAGTGAAAACGGAAAGAAACTGACTATTTAATGTACTGCACATTTCTAAATCATTTTCTGTTATTTCTCCTATTGAAGTTTTTAGGGGGCCTATTACATCTCTAACTTTAGATTTATATAGTTGGTAAAAAGCTTTAGGGTTATTTTTTGAGTCACTGGCTATCCTTATTTCATAATTTCTTTTTGCTTTCCTGATTTCCTTTTTGACCTGTCTTGATAGAGTCTGATAGTATATATGTAGATGATTTTCGCCTTTCTTTATTTTTCTATATATTCCTTTCTTTTTTCCTATAAGATCTATTAGCTTATTAGTCATCCATTTTGGTTGGTTCTGCGGCGATCTAAATTTTCTTTTAGGGATATATTTATTTAAAATATATATAAAATATTATAAAATATCATAATCAACTGTAGCTCTGTGCCAGCTGGCCGTGTGGGCAACTGTACATGGGAACACAAATACTATTTCATTAAATTATTATTAGTAGGATGCTTGTAGCTAAGCTATTATTTTAACCTATTAGAAAAAGATAAAGGAAAATTAACTAATCAATCTCACAAACTTAAAACTGGCATATCATTTGTAAAGCATATTACTAAATCATCAAACTTAAAGATTGATACTTTCATTGATGAAATAATGGGTCTGACAAGAGTAAGCCAGTTAACGATTTGCAGACTCGAGTATTTGATCTGCTTATGCCACCAACTTTACATTGCCTGTATATTGGTTTAACCATTGGAGGATCATGACGCGTTGTGACAGTTTCTTTTGGGTATCATTAAACAATTTTATTCGGCTTAGGGTGAACTTGTGGGAGCTAATTAGGAGTTAAAATAAATAGTGTTTACCCCTTTGATTCTCAGATATACTTCCTAAATTGCATACAATCGTCTAATGATGACGAAAACATAAGGTAAAAAGGCGTGTTAGATCCTCAAAGGGTTAACATGTTTATCTGTAAACCCGGTGACCCACCTGTGATGATAGTGAATATGCCGCCCAGGGGTCCGTGTGGTGGCCGGGGGTGTAGTGATGGTGGTGGTGATGGTGAGGGTAGTGGTGGGGGTCGTACAGGTCACCAGGGGAGGGGGCTAGATGGTGGGGGGCTAGGCTTGGGGGGCGGGAGGAGGAGGAAGACGTGGAGGAGGAGGAGGAAGGTGGAGGTGGTGGCGGCTGGTAGTGACTGTTCCAAAAAGATGGAGGGAAGTTTCTGGACGTCATTGGTGAGGTGGCTGAAAGAGAAAGAGAGATGGGATTTAGAAAACAATTCCATAGATAATATTCTAAAAACAAATTATATATATATATATTATAATAATAATAATAATAATAATAATGTAATAAATAAATAAATAAAAGGCCTCCGTCCTCAATAAGTGACTACTTCACATTTGTAGATGCTGTACTCGATTCATGCGATAATTGGCTTGAAATGAGGCACACATGCTTGTGGAGTTCAGTCAAAAGCATGTATTAGCTCAACGGCGCTATCCATAATCAACAGGTAGAAACAGTAGGGGTTGTATATAACATTGACAGTCACTGGCAATATTTTTAGATTGTCCACAATGATCCATATCTAGCCATCATTCAAACGAATCTGGAAAAATTACCGACATGCCGGTGGAGTGAAGTCGCCTTTTGGCCACTATAAGTTTAGAGCTATATAGGGAAGTTGGAGCTGTAGACATTGCTATTTAGCAAAGTTACCAACTGAAATACAGTTGCAATGCATATAGACATACATTCAATAGAAATTAGCAAACTTTCTAGCCATCAACTCGCATACTTTTTATTTTTTACTTCTGCCAAATATCGACGACTATGGCTCCTACTTCCTTATAGCACGAGAAACAGGAGTGGTTGATTGTATTGGGTAGACACGTATATTTTCAAAGAGTCTTGATCAGATTTGCAACAATAGCATCCTTATCAATCTCATTCACCATGGTGTGTGTGTGTGTGTGTGTATTTTCGCCCGCTTACTTTAATATTTACACGAGGGAATGTGGTAGAAAAACAAATTGAATTTATCAATTATTTTACTTAGAAGTATTTAGCAAGAAAATTATAAATATGTAGGATCATTAAATTTAGTTGCCTGCATGGTTTGGATAGGAACGAGTTAATATTTAGGTTAGCTAAGGTATTAACCCGTACAGCCCCAGCGACGCGTCTGACGCGTCGGCGATGTATGTAACGCACAGCCCCAGAGACGCGCCTGACGCGTCACCCTAATTGCGCCGACCGTAACCTCAGGTGTAGCCACTCAAGAGGGCTCAGATTTGTATGGGAACTGTGTACATATCCCACGCAACCGTGCCGATGGTTGAAAACTCTCAAAGTCCACGTGCGTGCGCGCGAGCGCGCAATAACCTGTTTTTTTGGGGATAATTGCCTTCAATTTTTTACTCTTGTAAAATCCGTTTTCGGGGGCTCTGTAGGACCATTTTTAAAGCTTTTTGAGCGTTTTTTCGTGGTTTTTCCTTCATTCCTAACCCATTCGCTATTGTTTCTGGAATAAAACCATTTTTTGAAAACCGGCCGGGTTCTGGTGCGCAAACATTACAAAACTAGCCGGGGCTCCACGGGTTAATGGTTACGTTGGGTTATGACAGGTTGTTAGGTTATGATAGATTATGTTACGTGATTATTGATTAGCTTAGCTTACTATTGGTTTGGTTAGGCCAATGATAACCCATATCATTGGGTAGGTTAGGTTAAGTTATTATTAATGAATTTAGTTAATTATTGGTTTGTTTAGGCTAGGATATTATTAGTTACGTTAGGTTATTAATGGCTATGATATGTTATGAGAGGTAAGGTTAGGCAAGTATTGGTTACCTTAGCTTGGGTTCGTTAGTTAAGGATATGAGAGGTTAGGTTAAGTTATTTTGAGTTAGGTTAGGTTTAATTGGGACTGGTCACTGGATAGGTCAAGTTAACTTATAAGGAAAGGTTAGGGCATCTGGTTGGGTTTCTTTAGGTTACCCACCTTATGCCCCTTATATATTACCAACACGAATGCATATTAAATTTTGTTGTGTGCACTTTTACCTTTATAATTTCCTAATCTGGTTCATGGGAAACTTCTAAGGGGACATACGAACAATATATACGTACGTCTTTATACAAAATATAAAAACAAATACAAATAAAACACCTTTCAGAACGAGCCCGAGTAATGAGGAAAGTTGTCTTTAGAGGCATGTTCATACGATCGTGCTGACCTAAAATATAATGGTTACCCTATTAGTGATATATAGAAAACTCCCATGTACGTTTTCTTTGTCTTGATTTGTGTGGTTAACTAATACAAATCTATGAATTTCCCAGTACTGGAAATTCAAGCTCAATGTCATAGGTTTAATTCCGTGCTTTCGTAACATTAATAATTAATTTTTATAATATTATGCATTCCTTTGTATTATTAAGCATCGTTTTGTCGTGTTCAATTTAGTTTTGACAATATTGCTTTGTCTTTTATTGTCCTTAGTATCCTATGCACCATGGCAATATATTCGAATTATTTTGTAATATGTTTGTTTTATATCTGCATGGATTTCAGCCACAACGTTCCCCTACGTGATATAGCTTTCACTGCAAGGTGATATAGAGAAACTGACTGTGAGGCATAGAGGCTGAACAAAATGAGATGAAAGAGATATTAGATGTGTATGAATACACATAGGGCCTACACGCATGGGTTAATGTAAGAAGTCAGAGAAAATAGTGAGAATATCTACGAGGATTGTAGGATGAAAAATAAAGGAGTTAAAAAGTTCATGATATGAATAATATGACGACTCCGGGGGCCTGAAAGGAGCGATAGAGGGCCAACAATTGATGTAGTGATGTAGAGTCTGGTCCTCTGGAGCATAACACAGCCTGCATTTTGTGAAATCCGAATCAGGGTGGACCATTTTCTGCCAAAGGTGACTGTATCCTAGCCTGATGTGAGTAATAACCACATAATTGGGTATTTGCCACAGGAATGACACATACATATATAACAAGATATATAAAGTTACTACCGTCTTCAGTTTTCTTCTAATTGTTGTTAGTTTCCATGTTTCTAGTAATAGAAATTTCGCGCTCAATTGTGTAAGTTATTCCGTGTTTACCTAACATTATATTTGTCTTGTAATATCCTTAGTATGCACCATGGCTATTGAATTTAATTACTGTATATTGTTATATCTTCATTGTATCTACTTGGCCTTGTTTTGGTCAATTTTTATAATACTATACTCAATATGTGGGTTTAGTTATTCAGCTTTATATTCTTGGCACTGCGCATTCACTGCATTTATTTCATTCAATAACGACTAAAATACCAAATATACCAAATTAATACATCTATGATTAAAATGGAAATCTAGTACCGGAAACTTTTTCAACCTTCATCTTTTATAGTATCACAAACATAATTCAGTTTTGGTTTATAGTCAAGAATACTTCAGCATCTCTACCAATAATAGCAATAAAAATACTGGATAATTATAATGCAGCTATTTGTAAGTGGGTTAAAGTGTGTAGTTGGTGATGGCGTAGTGGCCACACCTGCAGGGCTTTGTTTGGAGGGAGTAGGTGTTATAAGTATTACGTATTTGTATCATTTAGATAAATGCCCTGAACCAGTATATATATATATATATATATATATATATATATATATATATATATATATCCCATGGATTCGATATTGATGTTGTTCACTCATTCTCGCCCCGGACACAGTTAGTTCCCAATATTTCAGTTCAGTAATAAAAGGGCTGGAAATGTCGCTCTGTATGGAAGGAAGCTCTTGGACTAAAATACATGAAGAGAGTCTGTAGAAATATGTAGCGACATGTATTTGTATGGTAAAAATATAAATTTTCTGTAAAGCTCACATGTTCCTTTTGAATGAATGCAATCACTAATCACTCCTGAGTGTTGGTGGGTATGGTGAGTAAATTATCCGTGTGATGTATAATTAAATAATTACACACACGGGCTAGGAAAATGAAATACCCGGTTCTCGCCAGGATATATTTACCTCCAAATGGGAAACAGTTAAATCAATTTGTAATTCACTTGCTCAGTTTTAATACCATGCCAGAAAGCTGGTACAAATATAGAATGACCAAGATTTTGTATAAATATGTATATGAGAGAGAGAGAGAGAGAGAGAGAGAGAGAGAGAGAGAGAGAGAGAGTACAGTGTATCCACCTGCCCACATCGAAGTCATTATCTACCACAAACTACCACAGTCCCTCAGGATCGTGAAATTCTTTACTTTATTGCTGTGTGTGTGTGTGCGTGTGTGTTTATGTGTGTGTGTGTGTGTGTGTGTGTGTGTGTTAATCCTTAGAGTTTGATAATGTCTCTTCGTTTTGTTCTGGTGAACATAAAACAAATTGCTTAGGGTTAGGAATCACCTCATCTTATTGTATAAAAAACAACTCCAATGTCTTCAGAGGGCCAACGATGTTTTCCTTTAATTATGTTGTATGACACTCTGAAATTTCTCAGCTTTCATTATCAAGTTTTTGGTAAAAAAAAATACTTGATAATATATTATGTGGTTAATATGATTGCCATTCATCTTAGGAATGGTTTTTCGTAGTCCCTCAGTTGAAACGTGGCTTAGATTCTATTGAGCTTTATGGCGCCCCAACTGCACAACAGAAAAAATAATGCAGCTGTTTTAGTTTAGTCGGTGCTGTATCCATCATGGTTAATGTAAAATACTCAGAGGGGCTTCCACTTCATCATCCTTTCTATGTTTACCAATTTGCCAATTATTATGAAAAGTTTGATTAATTTCAATGCTGGTAAGACCCACAGATTGCTAAAGCTCGATAATATTAATAAGGCATTAGTGTGGAAATCTTCAATTTGCAAATATAATTAGCTAAACGAAAATATTGACTTCGTTATACATGTTGATGTTATATATGTGTACTTCACAGTTTTGTTCTACAATGTCCTCTCCTTATTGCCAATCTCAAGATTTGCACACCAGTCAGGCAATCAACGAAGGATCTTACGATCATAATCTTAACCCTTGCAGCAAGATGAAGTATGTTTAGTCTTATTCTGATTACCAGTAGACTATTTTGTCTTTATCTAATAATCTGCTTCGAGGACTCAGAAGGATAAATACTATTTCAATAAACCATTTAAATAACATGGGTCCTTCTCAAGATGCATAATAGTTTCTTGTTGGCCAGAATAAATGGTAAAAAAGGCGTAACCTTACTGAAGGGGTTAAAAATATACAGGAACGATGGTATCACGGATTCTAACTTAAGGAGAGATTTCCACTTGAGGGATTTTTTCTGAACCTCTTTCTCCCTCATGTTTAGCCTCATTGATTTTGAGATTTTAAGACATTCACCCTATTTGTTTGGCGATTTAGAACTTTCGACCCGTTTTTGTCAATGTTAGGACCTTTCGTGCCATTTAGGTGTGGTAAGGTCGTTGTGGTGGTTAGCCTTAGCATTAGGGTTGGGTTAAGCTCCGACACTTTCCTCTTTCACTAACATTCTCTTCTAACTTATTTTTCCTCTATCACGCCCTCTTTCTTCACCCATCTTTACTGTATTCATTCATGTGTATGTTAATGGTTGTTGTGGTTGTTGTAGCAGTTGTTGAGGTAGCAGGTGGTAATGGTACTAGTATTTGTGGTTAGTGGTAGGAGTGGTGGTAGGTGTTTAGTGACCAGGGCAGTAAAGGGTGGTTGTTGTGGTAGTTGTTGTGATATTGGTAGTGGACTGTGTTGGTTTGTTGACAGTATACATAGCCAACCCTTTCTCTCTCTCACACACACACACACACACAGTGAATGTGAAGTATTTATTTAATATGCAACGAAACTTTACATTCGCCAAATTATTGGATACTACTATCATTAACTAAATACAATATTATTACGTTTGAAACAATAATATAGTAATATAGATTATTATGATTATGCAAAAAAAAGTACTGACAAATAACATTAACCAAAATAATGGTGTAAAAAATAGCTTGATTACAAATATTTGTAATTTTGTTTGGTGTTAGAAATACATTTGTATTATTTAAAATACTTACCGGTATATAAAAAAAAAATGAAAATAGTAAATATATCACAATAATAATGATACCCTAAGAATAAAGAGCATGGGAATACTAACATTACACAAAGGAAAGGAAGAACAGAAAGAGGAAGCCAAAAGCGTTATTTTCCCTGCGCTACTAGTTGGAAGGTTATTTACGGCCGGCAGATGGAGAGAGAGAGAGAGAGAGACAGTGAGAGAGAGAGACAGTGAGAGAGAGAGAGACAGACAGTGAGAGAGAGAGAGAGAGAGAGAGAGAGAGAGAGAGAGAGAGAGAGAGAGAGAGAGAGAGAGAGAGAGAGACAGTGAGAGAGAGAGAGAGAGAGACAGTGAGAGAGAGAGAGAGAGAGAGATAATGCATATACCATATAGTTCATGTCCTTAGACCTCCACTGTAACCAAATCTAATTTTCAAATGTTCATCGATATTCTTGACGAGTAGTCATTTAGTTTGCACTGGAAAATAATGTGATAATTTGATACTGATTACTAAATATATAAAGATATACTATAGAGTAATTATAGAAGTTAATGATTACTGTAACAATATACGGCTAACTCTTCATGTTGGATATATCATTATTTATCTTCTCATGGAACATTGGACTACAGTTTATGTAGTCCTACTCTATCACTCAGAATCTAACAAGTTACTCCATTTTTTATTATTTTCTGTTCTTCCTTAGACCCCCTTCGAAATAAATTTGTACATTTTTCGGTAGAAGGAGAAGGGGTTCCAGAGAATACATTCGCTTAAATAAGTATAATTTTGTTGATTCATAGATATCTAACTTGAATACATTCATTTATTGGTACAGTAGCATCTATGAAACGTCCTAAATATTTGTGTAAGGCAGTAGCAGTTAAGGGAGATTTTTTTTTCTAGACCCCCTTCTTCCTCATGTTTAGGCTAATTAATTTTGAGAATTAAAGACGTTAGTTTCATTAGCTTGGCTATTATAAGATAAAACGTCTCATTCCTTTGTCAATTTCAAGACCACTCGTGTCATTAAAGTGTCGATTTTTTTTCTGGCGAACGATAGGGAGCCTGCAATTTAGGAAGAACCCGAAAAATGCCAAAATTTATTTTGAAGGGTGATCTTGGGGGTATTTTTTTTTTTTTTAAGTTTGATGGAGGTCTAGGAAGGAAACATAAAAATAAAAAATAAAAATAAAAAATCAATAAAATCTCCCCTTAATGAGGGGGAAGTTGTAAAAAGCAAAAACGGAAGATAAAATAGCAATGAATGGATAAATAGATAAAATAAAATATAATTACGAATATAAAGACAACGGATAAGTTGGTAGATATGTATACAGCATTACAGATACATGGCTGAATTGATGGTAATGAGTAGTGAGAGAGAAAACATATACAACTACAGAAGACCTGGAACGAGGTGAACGTAAACCTATCACAATAATAGAAGGAAGAATAGTCAGCCAGGGGCATAAAGAGAGAGGGATTATAATTAAAGAGGAAAGTGGGAAAAAGGGGAGAGAAAGAGGAAAGTGATGCGAGACACATTTGTGGATTAAGGCTGATCCATACGACTTTGTGGAAACTCACCTCTCTCTCTCTCTCTCTCTCTCTCTCTCTCTCTCTCTCTCTCTCTCTCTCTCTCTCTCTCTCTCTCTCTCTCTCTCTCTCTCTTAATAAATTTCTCGTAATACATATAGCTGGGAGGTATACACCTAGGTGGCTGAAGTATGAACAATGGGTGATGTATATCCTGCTTGTAGCTTATAACTGGGATATATACCTAGGTAGCTTAGGTATGAATGATGGGTGGTATAGTCACAAAAGGATGGTTGGGTGTGAGGTGTGTTAAAGGACTGCCTTGTTGTGCCAATAGGCTTGTTGCAGATTCCATATTCTTATGTAATCTAATGTACAGTTATATCGTAAACTCAGAGTTGTAATAATACACTACAGTATTTGGGCGGGTGCCCAACCCCAAAAGGGGTTGTAATAGGGGAGCTATCCCCCCGCCAAAGGCGGCTTTCTAGGGCCTTTCCTAGCTGATGCTGAGAGGATTGGGTTCTAGTCATGTGGTGATGGGCTGGTCTATCAGAGTGAGAACTGAGCAATCTCTGCCATACCCATAGCTTACTCTGACTGTTCCTTTTACTTATATATTTTCTAGATCTCAAGTGACGGCGTCTCTTCCGTGGATTGACCTCCCAATCTACCAAGATTGGAAGCCAAAGCGTCACATATTTCCTTTGCCCCTCGACTTTCTCTTCATAATTGCTGAGGGGCACAGGGCCCTGGGTGGGGCTTTGGTTTCCCGGGCGTTTCCGCACCCTCCTCAGCTCCCCGTTATGGAGTGGCTTCGATCACCCAGGCTTTATTGTGGTCGGCAGGGAGGGTTCTTTGGGGCGCTCTGTTATGGCCTTGGCTTTGCTCGGGGCCTTGGGGCTGTTCGGCCAGGCAGCTTGGGGAACAACAACAACAACAACAACAGTATTTGAGGACATATACGATGTTACCTTTGGTCAATAACCTTCGTACCCTAGACTTTTGTACACTACTTTAATTAATGGAGCTTAAGATATTTAGGTAGAAAGAGATTGGGGCATGTTTATTTGCATGTTAATGCCATGCATTGTCATTATCAAGGATTACACACGTGGTGGAAACATGTGTTCTACTGAGCACCCTTCTCCTCTTCACTGTGATATATGCCTCTAACCACGAGATTGTAGGCTTGTCATTAACATGTAACTCTTGTAAGGTATCGAGATTATCAAATGAAACGCCTATATCCTACTTGCTTCATTATCATTGCCATAGTTGATGTTAGCACCTGATTTACACACGCCACATAATTATGTTGTTTGAGAAATGATGCCACATCATCGTCACAATTTTCCGAATATGGTCGGATATCTGCTGTGCTGTGCTCTTGAAAAAATATAGGGTGTATTGTCTTGGTGTGTTGGAGTAGTCATAATACTGTAAAACTGAGGATCGCTGAGATCACCTTAGAAAAATCATGACCGTATGCCAGGGACTCGAACTCGCTCACATTTGGTCTGTAGTCGGCAGCACTGTCCATTATGCTTCGTCACCCTTACAAATTTTTATCACTCTACCAATTTACCTCCAAAAATGAAGTTGGACGAAGGTTATATTTTCGCCTCTGACTGCTTGTTTGTTTGTTTGTAAACAAGATATCTCACAAAGTTATAATCCGATGTTCAATGAATTTGGTGGGCAGATAGGACATGTGAAAAGGAAGAACTGATTCAATTCGGAGATTTTCACGAATTTCATTTAGCAGATGGAATATCTATGAACCAATTTTCACAAAATTTGGTGGACAGTACGATACGCACCAAAGAAGAAGTTATTCAATTTAAGAGCCGATCCGGAGATTTCAAAAAATTTGGTAGGCAGATACGATATGTGTCATGGGAGAAGTGATTGAATTTAGGAGGCGATCTGGATCATATTGTGGAACCTAGATCCAGAAGACAATATAGGCCTTTGATATTATTGGTAAAGAGTAGGTTGAGGTATGGGCTCTACCGAGTGCCCCTCTTATTTGATTGTTTGTTTGTCTGTTTGTCTGTAAACAAGATGTCTCACAAAGTTATCAATCAATTTTCAAAATTATTGGTGTGCCAAGGAAAATGTGATTCAATTTATGAGGCGATCTGGAGATTTCCTACGAAGTTTGGTGAGTAGATAGGATATAGTTATGAACCGATTTTCACGAAATGTAGAGGGTAGACAGGAAATGTATCAAGGAAGTAGCTATTAAATTTAAGAGGCAATCCGGAGGTTTTAACGAAATTTGGGGGGCAGATAGGATGTGCAGCAAAGAAGAGGTGATTTAATTTAGGAAGCGATCCGGATCATATCCTGGAATGTAGATCCAGAAGAAAATGTAGGTCTATGATATTAATGGTAAAGAAACAAGCAACGTAGGCGGCGGTATGAGCTCTACCGAGTGACCCTCTTGTTTTATATTATGTTTCTTACGCCAGAATTAGAGCAGAATCTTTCTACTTACGTACCAATGTTTTCTCTCTCTATATAATTTATATTCTCGGTGCAAATAACCCCTCCCCCTTCTTTTTTCCTTTCCAGCTTCTCCATCCCCTTCCCTTGATCTTCACACCACCTATCCTCCCCCTCCCCCTACCCCTTACATCGTTACCAGAACCCGGCGGCAGCGTTACGTTATTGCCAGATAAGAGACAGGACCATTTACATCCCTTCAATCTATCCTTCAGTACACTCCTCCTCCTCCTTGAGAGAGAGAGAGAGAGAGAGAGAGAGAGAGAGAGAGAGAGAGAGAGAGAGAGAGAGAGAGAGAGAGAGAGAGAGAGAGAGAGAGAGAGAGAGAGAGAGAGAGAGAGAGAGAGAGAGAGAGAGAGAGAGAGAGAGAATTAATGACCAATTCAATATTATATTTTAGGTTGTGCAATTGATTTTTAACTATTGTAATAAATTTTGTTTCAAATTAGTTAAGACAATCTTTAACCCATTCAGTACCAGGGACATCCTTTTCATCATATTCTGGCAACTATTAGACGATTTAATTCAGCTTACGAAAGAACTTTAGCCATAATAAGGCTTTAAACTCTATTAACCAACCCTTTTTTTCGGGGCTGTTCGGCCAGGCAGCTTAGGGAACAGCATTTTTTTTTTTTTTTTTTTTTTTTTTTTAACCACCACAGATCCTTTCTAAGCTGCATAATATCGTCTAATTATAGCTAGCATAAAATATAACACAAGTCGCTGGTACTCGAAGGGTTAACAACTAGTTTATATAGGTTAGAGTTGACATTTAATACGCGATTAGGGAGGTTAGCATTAGCCTAACACACTATAATAACAGGTGTATTCTGAAGTTTGTAGTAACTATCATACATCTCTGTTGATCAAGTTCGTGTGAAATAAAGCACACACACACACACACACGCACACACACACACACACACACACACACACACACACACACACACACACACACACACACACACACACACACACACGTCCCATCTGGGGTTGGTGATCGGTTACAAGGTGAGATGGGTATCGTACTGGTCAACCTAAGCTACTGGTCAACGTAAGCCTTAGGGTGAGACTGGTACCGTAGTGAGAATGGTACCGTACAGATTAACCCTAAGCCTTCGTTTCCAGATGTCGCCAACTGGCTAAAATACAGACTACACACACATCCACACTTCCACAGCCATTCCAACGATACATAAACACCTAACATGCATGTAACGCAATACATTCACAGTTAATGAGGCGCGATAATAATGAGCTTAGCTCGCATTGCGTGGATTCCCCTTGACGAACAAATAAGTGAATTACACTCAGTAGCACACACACATTGTGGAAGCACAAGTTAGTCGAATGACACAATAAATTGGCTTAGCCCAATAAATATAATTATATATTATTTTTATATAACTGTCATTATTCACAAACAAGTTAAATTAGTAAAGTAATTAGTGATACGTTAGTTACCTGAGAAGCATGATATACAAACATACACACAAGACAAAGTTAGCCTAGCTCTTATTATTACGTTAGTCCAGCTCTATGGCTACCTGGACTACTCATTTAATGCGTAGATGTGTTTAGAATCAGTACTTCCAACAAATACTAGTATTTGACTAATTATTGTCAAATCTTGACGATAAATGATCAGAGAGTAGTTTAGTATTTGTGACAGATTAGAATTAGTCAACCAAACTGATATTTTTACTTTGCTCACCTTATGTAATTACTTATATATTTTTATTTAGTTAATGAATTTATTAATATTTTATTATTATTATTATTATTAACATTATTATTAACATTTGTATTATTATAATTAATATATTTAATTAATTAATTAATTATTCATTATTATTTGTATTCCTTTGTGAAGGGCGTGGTAGTGAATTAAGAGAAGGTAGTACGGAAGGGGAAGTTGTTAAGATAAGGGATAGTGACGGGATGAGGAGGTTACTGAAGATGTAAGGGGTAGTACAGAGAGAGAGAGAGAGAGAGAGAGAGGTCATCTAACTTTGATACACACTGAACCTTTGAACTCTCCAGTGAATGCAGGTATCAGGCAAAAACATATAAGGACTTTTAATTCAGCAATATATAGTTTGAAAGTTTATGGTCAGTCTTCATGGCCGCGACTGTACAAACATGGTAGGTTTGGGGGAGAAGCATAAACAGTCGAAAAGGCACTTTTCGGAACTTTTGGATATCAATTTCTTCCTGGTGAGCGATAGCGAGCCTTTAATTCAGGAGGAACCAGCCTTTGGCCGGGGCATTTATCTACCGAAAAATTTACAAATTTATCTCGATTTTTATTTTTTTTACTCTAAAGATTGATATAGGTCTAAGTAGCAAACCCCCCCCCCCCCCCCCACACACACACACACACACCTTCTCCCGCCCTTAACATGAGTATATTTACTTTCAGCTGTTTCTATTATACGGTGTGACATTGGCCTGTTATTCACTTAGTGCTATCTGGTCTGTATGACAAGTTGGTGTTTACAGTGAAGCGGAGAATAATGGAATGTTAACCCATTCAGGATCATGACGCATTTTGACAGTTTATTCTGGCTGGCTATCATTAGACGATTTTTTTTTATCAGAGTAGAAAAGGTATATGGAAGTCAGAGGATTGATTGGGCCAGTCTTTACCCTTTTAATTCCCACAGATCGTTCTTAAGGGGAGTTTTTAGGTTGTTCCCTAGACCTCTATCAAGCTAAAAACTACACCCCCAAGACCCCCTTTCAAGATAAATTTGTAAATTTTTCGGTAGAATAATGTCCCGGCCGAAGGCCGGTTCTTCTTAAATTACAGGCTCGCTATCGCTCGCCAGGAAAAAATCGACACCTAAATTGCACGAACGGTCTTAAAATTGACAGAAATTGGGCGAAAGTTCTTAAGATCGTCTAACTTATCTCCAAATCTTAAAAGCATTGGGGCTACTAAACATGAGGGAGAAAGAGCTCCAGACAAAAATCCCTCAAGTGGAAATCTCCCCTTAAGCTGGATAAGACCGTTTAATTATAGCCAGAATAAACTGCCAAAAGGCGTGATGATCCTTAAGTGGTTAAGGGGGTAGTGCTTGTCTTTTGGTCTATATATTTATATATTAGTATTTTTTTTAAGTTTCCTTGCTAGACCTCCATCAAGCTTTAAAAAATACACCCTGGACCCCCTATCAAGTTCAATTTGTACATTTTTCGGTAGAAAATTTACCGGCGAATGGCCGGTTCTTTCTAAAATTACAGGCTCGATATCGCTCGCCAACAACTAAATGGCACGAAAGGTCTTAATGTTGACAAATAAATGGGGCGAAAGGTCTCAAATCTCCATACTAACGGAAAGAACGTCTTAAAATCTCAAAAACTAATATGCTAAACATGAGGGAGAAGGTGGACCATAAAAAACAACCATACCCCCTTAAACGCCTAAACAAGTATATCAGAGTATTAGTGGGCGGCAGGAAGGGCCAGAGGGGTACAGTTCCCCAAGGCTTTAAAAATTGTAATAGTCTTGGCTGCCACACCACGCGGAGAGGTGAGAGGGGACATTGATTACAGAGGGTTATGAACAGGTTATCAAGAAATTACTAAGCAATTACCAGTTGGGATGACTTGTTTTATCCGAGGGTCTCTATATGAACTTCCGATGCCATTTATTATTATATTCTTCAAGACTCCATATATAGTTCTATCTTGTGAATTCGGTGGCTGCGAGACCAATACATTCAAAAGAGTAATCGACTATAATGGTGCTTGTGAACTGGTCAATAGTGGTCAGCCCCATATAGCTTCCTATATATGGTGCACAATAACATATTGAGCATCAGACTACTCAACATGATACTTTATGGAGGCTAAGTCCGTCTTGGTAATTGAGGGATATCAAGAAAAACATAAACGAGGAGATCGAGTCAGGAGAGATACTTCGATATTTTAGTGTACGGAATTATGAACGAAAACGGGTAAGAAGTGCGGGATTGGGATGGAATTAGGAAGGAGGGATATTTAATGGAACAAAGATTACTATACTACTACTACTACTAATACTAAGATAAATGGTGAAGAACTAGCATAGGCTACAACAGTAGTGGGTAAAGCCAGGTAAAACAATGATAAAAACAAAAACAAAACAAAAACAAAGTTCTTACTCTGTGCTTTTGCCCAATAATAATAATGATCATAATATTATAGATATATAGTGGACCAAATTCCTATGCTATATATATAAGAATAGCCTACCACTAAATGAACCCTTCCCCGGCTAGTTTACTGTGAGGGTCTTGCAAAGTAGTACTCGATAACAGACTGGGAGGGGCCGGGGAGGGGCTCGGTGTCACCAACAAAAACACCGGACCGGCCACCACACAAAAACTAACTGGAGGTCACGATGGGGAGAAGGGGGAGGGGGGGACGGAGAAGGGGTAGGAGATGGGATGGGATGGGGGGGGGGGGGGGTGGAATGGGAGAAGGGGGGGGAGGGGTTAGGGATCGGATGTGAGAGGAGAGAAGAGGAAACGGGAGGGGAAGGGATGGGAAAGGAGAGGAGAGGGGAGAGGGTAAGCGATTGGGGAATGGTAGGGAAGATGAGTGATGTGGGAGAGGGAAGAAGATGAAATATTTTACGAATGGAAAGAGTGTGGAGGAAACGGGTGAGGCTGAAGAGGAAGAGAGAGGGGGGAGATAAGAAGAAGGGAATAAAGGGATGATGAGGGGGAAGAAGAATAGAGGAGGGGAAAGGAAAGTATGCAGTGACTAGCATATAGATATACAGTATGCAGTGACTAGCATATAGATATACAGTATGCAGTGACTAGCATATAGATATACAGTATGCAGTGACTAGCATATATAGATATACAGTATGCAGTGACTAGCATATAGATATACAGTATGCAGTGACTAGCATATAGATATACAGTATGCAGTGACTAGCATATATAGATATACAGTATGCAGTGACTAGCATATATAGATATACAGTATGCACTGACTAGCATATAGATATACAGTATGCACTGACTAGCATATAGATATACAGTATGCAGTGACTAGCATATAGATATACAGTATGCAGTGTGACTAGCATATAGATATACAGTATGCAGTGACTAGCATATAGATATACAGTATGCAGTGACTAGCATATAGATATACAGTATGCAGTGACTAGCATATACAGTATGCAGTGACTAGCATATACAGTATGCAGTGACTAGCATATACAGTACATATACAGTATGCAGTGACTAGCATATCAAATAATTCACATAAGATCTTGATGATATAAATAATACACTAAAGTCATTGATTTTTGTATTCCAGTTTCATAATATATACAACTCAAAACAGTCATAAACATTCATCCATACGTACATGGGAGCGGTCATATCTCAAAGAGAATTATAATTAACACACACACACACACACACACATCCCTTGATCGGCTAGTTACGCACAATTATTATAAGAAAGACTTTAATTACACAAACAATTTTAGTGTCGCTGTTGATGTTGTTTATTACCGCGGCCTTTCAAACAATTAATCCTTTCTGTTCCGGCGACGTCTTTTTAATTACATTATGGCCACAGTTGGATGATTTTATTGAGTTTGAAAAGGGCCTCCAGCAATCAACAGGCTTTAACTATATCACTTAACCATTCTTACTACCAAAGATCCTTCTTCAACTGCACAATATCGTCTAAGTATAGCTAGGTTAATATATCGTCTAAGTATAGCTAGGTTAATATATCGTCTAAGTATAGCTAGGTTAATATATCGTCTAAGTATAGCTAGGTTAATATATCGTCTAAGTATAGCTAGGTTAATATATCTAAGTATAGCTAGGTTAATATATCGTCTAAGTATAGCTAGGTTAATATATCGTCTAAGTATAGCTAGGTTAATATATCGTCTAAGTATAGCTAGGTTAATATATCGTCTAAGTATAGCTAGGTTAATATATCGTCTAAGTATAGCTAGGTTAATATATCGTCTAAGTATAGCTAGGTTAATATATCGTCTAAGTATAGCTAGGTTAATATATCGTCTAAGTATAGCTAGGTTAATATATCGTCTAAGTATAGCTAGGTTAATATATCGTCTAAGTATAGCTAGGTTAATATATCGTCTAAGTATAGCTAGGTTAATATATCGTCTAAGTATAGCTAGGTTAATATATCGTCTAAGTATAGCTAGGTTAATATATCGTCTAAGTATAGCTAGGTTAATATATCGTCTAAGTATAGCTAGGTTAATATATCGTCTAAGTATAGCTAGGTTAATATATCGTCTAAGTATAGCTAGGTTAATATATCGTCTAAGTATAGCTAGGTTAATATATCGTCTAAGTATAGCTAGGTTAATATATCGTCTAAGTATAGCTAGGTTAATATATCGTCTAAGTATAGCTAGGTTAATATATCGTCTAAGTATAGCTAGGTTAATATATCGTCTAAGTATAGCTAGGTTAATATATCGTCTAAGTATAGCTAGGTTAATATATCGTCTAAGTATAGCTAGGTTAATATATCGTCTAGGTATAGCTAGGTTAATATATCGTCTAGGTATAGCTAGGTTAATATATCGTCTAGGTATAGCTAGGTTAATATATCGTCTAAGTATAGCTAGGTTAATATATCGTCTAAGTATAGCTAGGTTAATATATCGTCTAGGTATAGCTAGGTTAATATATCATCTAGGTATAGCTAGGTTAATATATCGTCTAAGTATAGCTAGGTTAATATATCGTCTAGGTATAGCTAGGTTAATATATCGTCTAGGTATAGCTAGGTTAATATATCGTCTAGGTATAGCTAGGTTAATATATCGTCTAGGTATAGCTAGGTTAATATATCGTCTAAGTATAGCTAGGTTAATATATCGTCTAAGTATAGCTAGGTTAATATATCGTCTAGGTATAGCTAGGTTAATATATCGTCTAGGTATAGTTAGGTTAATATATCGTCTAGGTATAGCTAGGTTAATATATCGTCTAAGTATAGCTAGGTTAATATATAAAACACGTCGCCGGTACAGAAGGTGTTAAGGGGGGGTCACCTGTTTTGGTTCTGTCCTTTTATATCTTTCTCTGGCTTGTATCCATTTGGCCCCATTCAGCCTACTGTTTTAAGACGTTTATCCCCATCCAGGTGTCAATTGATTACTGGTGAGCGGTAGCGAGCCAGCATATTTTTTATTTTTATTTGACAGCAGGCTAAATTTGTACATTTTTCGATAGAAAAATTTCTCCGGCGAAGCCGGATTTCTTCATATAATGCTGGCTCGCTATCGCTCGCCAGGAAGAAATCGACACCTAGATGGGGATAAACGTCTTAAAATAGTTGGCTGAATGGGGCCGAATGGATACAAGCCAGAGAAAGAGAGAAAAGGACAGAAATAACAAAGAGCAGGTTACCCCCCCTTAAACCAGCTAGTAACACTGGTGATCAGAAGAATGTGTCTATTTTTTTTTTAGTTTTGTTTATATATTCATATATTTGTTAGATGGTCGAGTGAAAATGTGTAATCTTTCTACTGTGTATCAATAATCAATCTCTATTTGTGTCTACGCTAATTATCTATCTTACCTATATATATTTATCTAGTCTATAGCTATCCTTTGATTTGTTTACGTGTTTACCTATGTTGCTTTATTTGCCTATATGCCTGTATGTCTGCCTATTTATCTGTACCTTTGTATCTATATCAATTCTTCTGTTGTATTGACAATCTTTCGTTATATTTGATAGTAAAACTATATGCGAACATAATCTATGCTATACATAAATTTGCTTAGCCTCTCTCAACTGCCATATTAACATATGGGTACAAATGAACATATACTTACCTACATATCAAACACTATCTTCTGTATAATAACAAGGATAATGTATATTTGTTGATGTTACCTGTTTATCCTGGACTATACCTGGTTCTTCGTTACCGGACTGGAGGTTTTCTGTCCTGCAGGGAGTTATATTTAGTAATGACATAATTATGTCGTGGAAAATATTATAAAAGTTTTCTAAAATTATGGTCAGATATACTACATACCCCGATAGTCATGAAATTCAGTGATAGGGAAGGCTGGGAATGCGATATCTCCCGGATGAATAACCAGGGTGCTATTAGCTCTCTACAAGAGGGTTGGTTATCATTCAGAGGCCCACGTCTCTTCAAAAAACTCCCACGGTGAGTGAGAGACATGAGGGGCATCTCGTTAGACAACTTCAAGAAGCCCTTGATGTCTAACTGAAAAGGGTGCCAGACGAGCCCATCTTCAGAGGGAAGCGTGCTGCCCTTCAAAAACTCTACTGCACCAAATCACCACCCATAACGAGGGGCGGCGCGCTCCTCGGTGCCACTGGAAGAGTGTCGAACACAACCTCAGGTGACCTTAGGTAGGAGTAGTTCCTTATTATGCTTAAGTGTAAAATAATTGGTTGCTATGGTACGAAATTTCTCGCGTGGTTTTCCCTAAATATATTCAAGTAAAATATCGTGGGTTGATATATTGCAAAATATGCATTCTACACACATCAGCACCTCACACACACACACACACACACACACACACACACACACACACACACACACACACACACACACACACACACACACACACACACACACACACACACACACACACACACAAACACACACACACACACACACACACACACACACACACACACACACACACACACACACACACACACACACACACACACACGGCAGAACAAACAGCAGCAACCACAACTACCATCCAGCTATCCCACAGAACACACCATTCCAGGTATCTGCTGCACCTGATATGAATAACAATTACCTACCTCAGCGTCTTGGCAGAAATGAGAGGAGAGAGAGAAAAAAAAAAACTCTACTACTTATGTCGATGGTCACGGTTGGGTGGGTTGGAGGTAGCTGGTGGTGGTGGTGGTGGTGGTGGGAGAGTTAGGGAGATACACCTGGGCAGTGGGAGGGAGTCTGGGAGTACTGGGGGAGGATGTGGGAGGGATTGGGAGCTGTTTGGATTGGATAGTATATTGCAGCAGGATTATGGGTGATTAAATTAGTGGGAGTACAATAAAAATACTTCTTAAATCGTGATAGGAGAAGGGTTTATTGAGACACCTTACAACTCCAAGGGAACGTGGGAGTGTTTTGGTAGTGTGTGACAATGACTGCCTTTACTTGAAGTATTTAGGAAAGGTGAGAATTTGGTTGGAGAATTACTGGAACACCTGCGACTGGAAAGAAGTGTGGGAATACTTTGGGAACGTGTTGGAGCATGTTGCAATAAATAGATGATCTTAAAATGACATAATGAGTATGAAAAATTTGGGAGCTTGGTTGGAGAAATTTATCGACATATATGGGGATTTGGGAGTTTGTGTGGAAGTGCTTTGGAACATTTGTAAGTGCTTGGTTTATTCTGAAGTGCATGATAACTGAAACGTGGATGGCTGCTGAGAGATTGATGGGTTGGGGCCCCGGACACACCTGGGGACTGGGAGGGAGTGTGGGAGATAATTATGAGTGACATTAGGAAGTGATGTAGTGATTGCTGTCATCATCCCTACGGTGATCAGTTGGGTCCTGTAGTGAACCAATAAAGGCTGGTGAAAGTAGGTGGTACTATCCTGAACGTGAGCATCACGTAACGTAACGCAACGGACCCAACCCATGGGACCATTAACTATGGGAGGCTCATGGTGGCAACAGTGTCCGGTCCACAACATTGTTTTGCTATTATTATTAGTATTAGTATTATTTTTTGTTTTATGTGGATGAAGGAGACACAAACAAAACTGCCTGTGACGAGTGCCACCCCCAGAGTTGAAAGAGTGACAGGGCCAAAATCAAGGAATGTTCGAGCCAAAATCCCTGGACACATGGAGTTTGAAGCAATTTAAGTCATAAGATGAAGGAAATATGGAATCAGAGAGAGAGTCCCAGAGCTCAGCTGTTGAATAGAAACAAGATTGGGAATATCGTTTCACTCTTGGGTTGGAAAGTTGCACAGAGAAGGGATGCGATTATGTCTCAAGACGGGTGCTACCCACATAAAGGAGGTGGTATACTCTGAGAGAGTTCTGACGAACATTGATTATTGTAATAGCGGTGGAATAGTGTGTGTGTGTGTGTGTGTGTGTGAGTATGTATATGTGTGTGTGTGTGTGACTGGGCTGGGACAATACATACATAAGCTATCACCAATATCAGTGACCCTAGTCTAACCTTACCTAACATCACATAGCATTATATAATCTAATTTATTTGACAATGACCTATCCAATGTCTATAGAAATATAATAAATCAGTAAACGCGAAGAACCTCGGAACAATATTATGTATGTGTAGGGAGTTTTAAGCGGAGGAAAAACGTTGTTGTCTTAAAAGCATGCAGCCAGGGGAAAAAGAAAAAAAAAGTCACCTGCAATTTCTCTTCTTCAGCAAATATATATATATATATATTTTTTTTTATATCGATACAATTTTAGTTCACTAACATTCAGTTCCCTGTTTGAAAGTACAATATACACTTTTTGGTTTTAGTCTTTAGTTTCGGAGAGAGAGAGAGAGAGAGAGAAAGACAGAGAGAGAGAGACAGAGATAGAGAGAAAGAGAGAGAGAGAGAGAGAGAGAGCACTACCAAATACAGCAGAGGGAGAGAGGAATCCCACTTGAAGGATAAACTCGGAGGTGACCGGAAAGGATAATATTATTGTATTTGTATGTACAGTCGCTGCCAAGCTTTATGTGGCGTCTTCATATATCCACCTAGCCAACCTTTTTCTACTGTAGTGGCAATAAGTCTAGTGTTGCCAATTTAGCTACTTTCCCGCTTGATCTAGAGGTATTTACTTCGATCTAGAGGAAAATTGTTACACCTAGCGACATGAATTCTACCGATATTCTGTAGATATAAGCCATTTTAGAGATATATTGTTGAGATTGTGCCGTTATTCTAGCTATGTTCGGCATTTATTTACTATCTAGAAGACTTGTAGGATTAGCTCGCTCAGTGCTGTATTAATGACTGTCAGATGTTGAATAAGGTGGGTAAGTATAGGAAATGTTTTGTATATTTCACTCGAAATATATAAATCAAGTCTACATGTTACTGATACCAATTATTGACTAAAATATACTTGGTGCTGAGATATAACTTAATTGGCCGACTGTACGCTAATATATTGTTATTATAATTTGTATTAGGTTTCATTCAGCTAGGGAATGACCTTTGAGAGATAAACTTCGTATACCTCCTTCATCATCAGAGGTTTTTATAATTTGTATTTTACTTTAGTTTATGATATTCAATTATATATAATTATATATATATATATATATACCGGTATATATATATATATATATATATATATAAATATATCTATTTTTTTTTTTTTTTTTTTTTTTTTTTTTTTTTTTTTTTTTAAGTTTGCTTCCTAGACCTCCATCAAGCCTAAACATCACCCCAAGACCCTCCCTTGTTCAAGATAAATTTGTAAAGTTGCGGTAGTAATAACGTCCCAGACGGTTTCTCCTAAATTATTATGTTCTCTCCACCAACCAACTTTACTCCTAAACTCGATTAATGAAATTAACAAACACATGTGGCAGTTCGGGGATTCGAACCTAGCATGCTCACACCGAAAATCAACACACTTATGCATTGCACCACGAAGACAGTTACAGACTCGCTATCGCTAACCTGAACAAAATATCGACACCTGAATGGCACGAAATGTCTGAAAATTGACAAAGAAATGGGGCGAAAGGTCGTAAAATCACCAAACTAAATGGGTGAACGTCGTGAAATGTAAAAATTAATGGGGCTAAACATGAGGGAGAAGGTGGCCTAGAAACCCTCCCCACCCACATCTTAAGATGAACAATATCGCCCAATGTCAGTTCAGATACAAGTAGGATGATGCCATTGTTCTGAAAAGGTTAAATATTTGCTCTGTGTTAACCCTTCCTGAACCAGCGACGTCTTTTTCAATATATTCTAGCTATAATTAGACGATTGTGTGCAGTTTAGCAAGGATCTGTGGTAGTAAAAATGGTTAAGTGAGGTAGTTCGAAGCCTGTCAACTGCTGGATACCCTTTTTAAACTGAAATGACTCGCCTAATAGCAGCCATAATGAAGTATAAAGGACTGCACCGGTACCATTTAAACTGAAATGACTCGCCTAATAGCAGCCATAATGAAGTATAAAGGACTCGCCTAATAGCAGCCATAATGAAGTATAAAGGACTGCACCGGTACCATTTAAACTGAAATGACTCGCCTAATAGCAGCCATAATGAAGTATAAAGGACTGCACCGATACCATTTAGGTGTTGATTTTTAAACTGAAATGACTCGCCTAATAGCAGCCATAATGAAGTGTAAAGGACTGCACCGGTACCATTTAAACTGAAATGACTCGCCTAATAGCAGCCATAATGAAGTATAAAGGACTGCACCGGTACCATTTAAACTGAAATGACGCGCCTAATAGCAGCCATAATGAAGTATAAAGGACTGCACCGGTACCATTTAAACTGAAATGACTCGCCTAATAGCAGCGATAATGAAGTATAAAGGACTGCACCAGTACCATTTAGGTGTTGATTTTTAAACTGAAATGACTCGCCTAATAGCAGCGATAATGAAGTATAAAGGACTGCACCAGTACCATTTAGGTGTTGATTTTTAAACTGAAATGACTCGCCTAATAGCAGCCATAATGAAGTGTAAAGGACTGCACCGGTACCATTTAAACTGAAATGACTCGCCTAATAGCAGCCATAATGAAGTATAAAGGACTGTACCGGTACCATTTAAACTGAAATGACGCGCCTAATAGCTGCCATAATGAAGTATAAAGGACTGCACCGATACCATTTAAACTGAAATGACTCGCCTAATAGCAGCCATAATGAAGTATAAAGGACTGCACCAGTACCATTTAGGTGTTGATTTTTAAACTGAAATGACTCGCCTAATAGCAGCCATAATGAAGTATAAAGGACTGCACCGGTACCATTTAGGTGTTGATTTTTTTCCTGGCGAGGCATAGCGAGCCTGCGATTCATGAGGAACCTGCCTTCGACCGGGGAATGTTTTCTACAAAAAATGCACAAATTTATCTCGAAAGGGGATCTTTGGAGTATGTTTTTAAGTATGTTGGATATCTCGGGAGGAAACTAAGTAAATATACAAATAAATAAATGCATAGATAAGTAAATAAACACATTAGAAACAAATATTCCCTTCAGTAAATTATCTTTATGCAGTTTTCCAGTTGATTTATTTGTACATATCATTACCATAGGTGTTAACCCTTTCTGTACCGGTGCCGTCCTATTAATTTCATCCTGGCTACTATTAAACGATTATATGCAGCTTAGGAAGGACGTCTACCCATTAAAATACGACAGACAATCTCATTGCATTCTTTATAGCTACCATATATTCCTCCTAAGCTTCAGAAAATCGCCTAAATGTAGCAGAAATCAAATAAACGAGACGTCGCCGGTACACAAATGGTAATTACTATATAGTTATGAACCGATGTACTGTTTCTGGCCACGTATCTTTACCATTCTAGTATTAGTCCTATCTATAGTTTATAGGTATATCAATCTACTTGGCTCTTTCAATATCCTAGTTATATGCAGTATATACCAAGTTATATATCTATTTGTCTGTGTCTTCCTGTATCAGTATGTCTATGTATACAAATATATCCATGTATCTACGCCTTATCTTTACCTACTGTCCTTACCCGGCCTATGCTATTCTACTAGCAAACCTACTAATCATATCTGCTATAATGTATCTAAGTTAGAGAGAGAGAGAGAGAGAGAGAGAGAGAGAGAGAGTATAGAGGAGGGAAAAAGGAGGGTGAAATATTTAAAAGTGGCAACAACGCTTCAGCGAACGTGATAATATGCTCTCTCTCTCTCTTTCTCTCTCTGAATACGTTTTCTAATTATAACTACCTATATTTCTGTTTGTATCTATATCTATCTCGATCTATATATCTATTTAACTATCTACCTTGTTCCTGTGTCATTTGTATATCCATTTTTATATAATCTCCATTTCTCCCTTTCTCTTCTCTTCGTTACTGTATCTACCCTTCCAATTTGTATTTCTGTCTATATCCTCCATGTTGTCTATTACATATATATTTACTTTTCTGCATTCACCTTCTAGTTTTGAGTTTGCTTTGTAGTAATTTTGAAAGGCTTACCTGATGACCCTCTCTTGCCCATTCCACACTTAGCGTAACAGCCGCGTGTTAGCACTCCGGATGGTACGAGATGTTCTAGTTTTTCCTCGCGTTCTTCTGTTTCATGGAAGGGAAGAAACTATTTCTATATCGACGATTTTGTTTCGATTCTTAGCATACATTTGGCAAGTTGTGTACATATAAAGTCTCCTACATTTGTTATGCTCTTCCACGTGATCTCTTGTATGAAATTATAATTAGTGTCAATGTAGCTTATTATCTATAATTGACTAATCATATGAGATTGCAACTGGCTTACAAACTAAACTCGGAAATTAATGACGATATGTTTACTTCCACACAACAGATCGTGTGGAAGAACTTAACTTATAAAGAAGAGACAGTACGTGTTACCTACTGTTCAAGCTATTGACTGCAGACAATCACAATTAAATCTTTCAGTACGTTTTGTTTACTCTCATTAAATGATTTTATTCTGTTAACGGAAAATGTTGAGGGTGAAAGTGGTAAGTGAATTTTGTTTTTTTTACCTGCATTACATTTTAGAAGTTCGTCTTTATCCATGTATGGTTTAGTTTTAGATAGAGCAAATTAAATGAAACTGTCATATACAATGGAACTTTTAGGATGCTGCTGATAGTTACAAAGTATGAAATATGTTTTTTCGGACATATTTATAGAAGTAATCGGTCCGTTCTGTGTGTTTGTATTGGTGTCCGTGTGTCTGACTGTAGCCTACCTGTATGATCCGACCGAAGAGCTTTTAGACCTATCTCGTATAATTATCATGTATATTATATATATATATATATATATATATATATATATATATATATATATATATATAGAGAGAGAGAGAGAGAGATAGAGAGTGAGAGAGAGTGAGTGTGTATGTATGTATGTGCGTTATCACCACACACTAGGCCGAAAAGAATTAGTTAATTGGTCAGTATTGAAGCCTCTGCCAACAGTGTATTTATATATACACAAGGTTGTGCTTCTAAGGGGCTTCTCTGGGGCTGTATTTATCTGGTATTTTTCGTTTTGGGGGGAATTTTAAGAGGCCTAGTTGGTTTGGGTGTAATTAATTTGTTTTGCTGTCTCTTCTTGGTGAGTTTAATGTCTGTGTGTGTGTGTGCTGCAATTTCTTTGTATTGTTTTATATTTTATCGTGATAGCGATGTTGATAGTGGTGATGGTATATTGGTATTAGTAGTAGTGGTGGTGATGTTGGTAGTGGTGATGGTATATTGGTGTTAGTAGTAGTAGTAGTAGTGGTGGTGGTGGTGTTGGTAGTGGTGGTGATATATTGGTGTTAGTCGTAGTAGTAGTGGTGGTGGTGGTGGTGGTGATGATATATTGGTGTTAGTAGTAGTAGTGGTGGTGGTGTTGATAATGGTGATGGTATATTGGTGTTAGTAGTAGTGGTGGTGATGTTGGTAGTGGTGATGGTATATTGGTGTTAGTAGTAGTAGTAGTAGTGGTGGTGGTGGTGTTGGTAGTGGTGATGATATATTGGTGTTAGTCGTAGTAGTAGTGGTGGTGGTGGTGGTGGTGGTGGTGATGATATATTGGTGTTAGTAGTAGTAGTGGTGGTGGTGTTGATAATGGTGATGGTATATTGGTGTTAGTAGTAGTGGTGGTGATGTTGGTAGTGGTGATGGTATATTGGTGTTAGTAGTAGTAGTGGTGGTGGTGTTGGTAGTGGTGATGATATATTGGTGTTAGTCGTAGTAGTAGTGGTGGTGGTGGTGGTGGTGATGTTATATTGGTGTTAGTAGTAGTGGTGGTGGTGATGATATATTGGTGTTAGTAGTAGTGGTGGTGATGTTGGTGGTGGTGATGGTATATTGGTGTTAGTAGTAGTAGTAGTAGTGGTGGTGGTGGTGTTGGTAGTGGTGATGATATATTGGTGTTAGTCGTAGTAGTAGTGGTGGTGGTGGTGGTGGTGGTGATATATTGGTGTTAGTAGTAGTAATGGTGGTGGTGTTGGTAGTGGTGATGGTATATTGGTGTTAGTAGTAGTAGTTGTAGTGGTGGTGGTGGTGTTGGTAGTGGTGATGATATATTGGTGTTAGTCGTAGTAGTTCAATTCAATTAAATTGTCTTTATTTCATAATATATACAACATTTACATTCATGTACATATTACATATCCATTAAAATAATTTAGAAAAGTAAAATAGCTGAAAAGGTATAGTATACACATGAATTCCTACAACTCTTGTTTATTTACAGTATAGCCTATAATCAAATATATATTTTATTATATTATCATCTTTAGCAACCGCATTTAATTATGAATAATTATATGACATCCTAGATAGACCGAGGAAGCATCACCTTGTATTTGGATCATAAGACACGGGAGCCCGTCATTCTTCGTGTCGCTGAACCCATAGGATTCTAGAGTAGATTGTGTTAAGATCATACTTCCATACATCAATATTATATGTCTTATGAAATAGATTTTCAACATTGTTTATAAAAAGTCCAGACTGCAAGTATTGCCAATTAGTATTAATTATAAGATTATTAGACTTGGCTATTCTGTGAAAATATCTTGCCTGAATAAGAGCAACGTGATGCTTCGGCAGTAATTGTTCACATGACTCTGCCACCTCATGGTTACTGGTATAGAAAGGTACACCAAGGATCCGCTTCATTGACTTGTTGATAGCTAAGGCAAAAGTTTTGAAGATACCTGTAGAAAAAGTCTTACAATTGTTCCAGAGTGGAAGTCCAATGTCTGGCTTACAATACGCATTGTATAAAAATAAAAGTGTTTTCTTATCAACATATGAAAAATTTCTAATTACTGTATTACAACTTGAATAAAATGTTTTCAGCCTTAAATCAACATCATCATTGTCATGTAGAGAAGAAGAGATCACATGGCCCAGATATTTAAACGATTTTACTAGGTCTAGTTCATCATGATGTAATTTTATAGTATTACCCGAAGATTGGTTTCCTTTCCTTTTGAATTTCATGCATTTTGTCTTGTTTTTATTAATAATCAAACCATGTTTTTCTAATTCAATTTTCAATTTAATATACAATTTTTCCATATCATCATGTTCGTGAGCAATAAGAGCTATATCGTCGGCATAGGCCAAAATATTAATTTTTGTTATTCCCAGTTGACACCCTTGATTCATATTAGACAGTTCTTCTAAAATATTATCTATATATAGTTTAAATAAAAAGGGGGATAGTATTCCTACCTGCCTTACTCCACTCTCCACGTAATAAAAGGATCCCTGGTGCCCCTTCCATGTCACATTAGCTAATTGATTTCTGAGGTAATGCATAAGAAAATACAAGTCCACTGGGACTCCCTTATTCAATAATTTTTCACCCAATAGAAAATGATTTACATAATCAAATGCCTTGGACAGATCAATAAATGTTATGCATCCAGAATCATTTTTATGAGAGTAATTGAACATCAATTCTTTTGAAACAAAACATGCATCAGTTGTCGACACTCCTCTTTTAAAGACAAATTGTTTATGGTTTAAACAAAATGTTTCCTCAAGTATATACAGTATATGAATTTCGAAGAGTTTCAACAATCAGGGAGACTGCATAACAGGTCTGTGATTATTAGATAAAGCAACATTACCCTTTTTATCTTTAACTATTGGTGTTATATTTCCTTTTAGTATATGAGTTGGTAGATAACAATGACTGAAGCATACATTGAAAACATATGACAGAATCGCAAGAACGTTATCTGATGCATTCTTCAGAAAAAGCGAGTGTAATCCATCATGCCCAACGTGATGTTATATTGGTGTTAGTAGTAGTAGTAGTGGTGGTGGTGGTGTTGGTAGTGGTGGTGGTGATGGTATATTGATGTTAGTAGTAGTGGTGGTGGTGTTGGTGGTGATGGTATATTGGTGTTAGTAGTAGTAGTAGTGGTGATGTTGGTAGTAGTGATGTTATATTGGTGTTAGTAGTAGTAGTAGTGGTGGTGGTGTTGGTAGTGGTGGTGGTGGTGGTGGTGGTGATGATGGTATATTGGTGTTAGTAGTAGTGGTGGTGGTGATGTTGGTAGTGGTGATGGTATATTGGTGTTAGTAGTAGTAGTGGTGGTGTTGGTAGTGAAGTTATATTGGTGTTAATAGTAGTGGTGGAAGTGGTGGTGGTGATGGTATATTGGTGTTAATAGTAGTAGTAGTGGTGGTGTTGGTAGTAGTGATGGTATATTGGTGTTGTAGTAGTGGTGGTGGTGGTGGTGATGGTATATTGGTGTTAGTAGTAGTAGTAGTGGTGGTGGTGGTGATGGTATATTGGTGTTAGTAGTAGTCGTAGTGGTGGTGTTGGTAGTAGTGATTGTATATTGGTGTTGTAGTAGTGGTGGTGGTGATGGTAAAATAGTAGTGGCAGTGGTGGTGGTGGTGATGGTATATTGGTGTTAGTAGTAGTAGTAGTGGTGGTGTTGGTAATAGTGATGGTATATTGGTGTTGTAGTAGTGGTGGTGGTGGTGGTGATATATTGGTGTTAGTAGTAGTAGTAGTGGTGGTGTTGGTAGTAGTGATGGTATATTGGTGTTGTAGTAGTGGTGGTGGTGGTGGTGATGGTATATTGGTGTTAGTAGTAGTAGTAGTAGTGGTGGTGGTGGTGATGGTATATTGGTGTTAGTAGTAGTAGTAGTGGTGGTGTTGGTAGTAGTGATGGTATATTGGTGATGTAGTAGTGGTGGTGGTGGTGGTGATGGTATATTGGTGTTAGTAGTAGTAGTAGTAGTGGTGTTGGTAGTAGTGATGGTATATTGGTGTTGTAGTAGTAGTGGTGGTGATGGTATATTGGTGTTAGTAGTAGTAGTAGTAGTGGTGTTGGTAGTAGTGATGGTATATTGGTGTTGTAGTAGTAGTGGTGGTGGTGTTGGTAGTAGTGATGGTATATTGGTGTTGTAGTAGTAGTGGTGGTGTTGGTGATGGTATATTGGTGTTAGTAGTAGTAGTAGTAGTGGTGTTGGTAGTAGTGATGGTTTATTGGTGTTGTAGTAGTAGTGGTGGTGTTGGCGATGGTATATTGGTGTTAGTAGTAGTAGTAGTGGTGGTGTTGGTAGTAGTGATGGTATATTGGTGTTGTAGTAGTAGTAGTAGTGGTGGTGGTGGTGGGGCAGAAGTGGACTACGAGGCAGCGGTGGCAGAGGGTCGCATAGGGAGGCGACTGGATTGAAGTTGCATGGCGTAGAGTAGTGATATAGTAGAATAGTAGGAATAGACTAATATCTGATGTTTGTAAAATATATTGTATGTACAACATTAAATACAAATCGAAGTAGTAGTAGTAATCCACTATGATGAGTCTGAGTGCTTACCCCGGAATAGGAAGTAGCTGAATGACTACCAAGTTGGGCGCTTTGATGACTGTTCTGACCTTGATTAGGGTCCATAAGGGGGATGCACAGACTGAGTGGTTTGTAAAAATAAAGTAGTAGTAGTAGCAGTAATAGTAGTAGTAGTAGTAGTAGTAGTGGTGGTAGTGGTGGTGTTGGTATTGGTGATGGTATATTGGCGTTGTAGTAGTAGTGGTAGTAGTGGTGGTGGTGATGGTAGTGGTGATGGTATATTTGTGTTAGTAGTAGTAGTAGTAATGGTAGTGGTGGTAGTGTTGGTAGTAGTGATGGTATATTGGTTCTAGTAGTAGTAGTGGTAGTGGTGGTGGTGTTGGTAGTGGTGATGGTATATTGGTTCTAGTAGTAGTAGTGGTAGTGATGGTGGTGTTGGTAGTGGTGATAGCATATTGGTGTTAGTAGTAGTATTAGTAGTAGTAGTAGTAGTAGTGGTGGTGGTGGTGTTGGTGGTGGTGTTGGTAGTGGTGATGGTATATTGGTGTTAACAGTAGTGGTGGTGGTGGTGTTGGTAGTGGTGATGGTATATTGGTGTTAGTAGTAGTAGTAGTGGTGGTGTTGGTAGTGGTGATGGTATATTGGTGTTTGTAGTAGTAATCAATCAATCAATCAATCAATTTTATTTCGTAATACGAGATTACATATAGTTTTATTACATGCCATATCTAATACATACGTTTTGTTTTTTATGTAACTTGATATATTTGCAAAATTATATAAAAAGCAACTAACAAATAATTTAAAAGAACAAACAATGAATGTTCATCCTATTAGTAAAGACCTGTGTTCACCACCGTAGCTATAAGAGTATATAATTATACAGTACACTAGGATTTAATATTACAAATTCATCAGCAGTGGTGGTGGTGTTGGTAGTGATGATGGTATATTGGCGTTGTAGTAGTAGTAGTGGTGGTGGTGTTGGTAGTGGTGATGGTATATTGGTGTTAGTAGTAGTAGTGGTGGTGGTGTTGGTAGTGGTGATGGTATATTGGTGTTAGTAGTAGTAGTAGTAATGGTAGTGTTGGTAGTAGCGATGGTATATTGGTTCTAGTAGTAGTAGTGGTAGTGGTGGTGGTGTTGGTAGTGGTGATGGTATATTGGTGTTAGTAGTAGTAGTAGTAGTAGTAGTAGTGGTGGCGGTGGTGTTGGTAGTGGTGACGGTATATTGGTGTTAACAGTAGTGGTGGTGGTGGTGTTGGTAGTGGTGATGGTATATTGGTGTTAACAGTAGTGGTGGTGTTGGTGTTGGTAGTAGTGATGGCATATTGTTAGTAGTAGTAGTAGTAGTAGTAGTGGTAGTGGTAGTGGTAGTGATGGTGTTGGTAGTGGTGATGGTATATTGGTGTTAGTAGTGGTGGTGATGGTGTTGGTAGTGGTGATGGTATATTGGTGTTAGTAGTGGTGGTGGTGGTGTTGGTAGTGGTGATGGTATATTGGTGCTAGTAGTGGTGGTGGTGGTGTTGGTAGTGGTGATGGTATATTGGTGCTAGTAGTGGTGGTGGTGGTGTTGGTAGTGGTGATGGTATATTGGTGTTAGTAGTGGTGGTGGTGGTGTTGGTAGTGGTGATGGTATATTGGTGCTAGTAGTGGTGGTGGTGTTGGTAGTGGTGATGGTATATTGGTGCTAGTAGTGGTGGTGGTGGTGTTGGTAGTGGTGATGGTATATTGGTGTTAGTAGTGGTGGTGGTGGTGTTGGTAGTGGTGATGGTATATTGGTGCTAGTAGTGGTGATGTTGGTATTGGTAGTGGTGATGGTATATTGGTGCTAATAGTGGTGGTGGTGGTGTTGGTAGTGGTGATGGTATATTGGTGCTAGTAATGGTGATGTTGGTGTTGGTAGTGGTGATGGTATATTGGTGCTAGTAGTGGTGATGTTGGTGTTGGTAGTGGTGATGGTATATTGGTGCTAGTAATGGTGATGTTGGTGTTGGTAGTGGTGATGGTATATTGGTGCTAGTAGTGGTGATGTTGGTGTTGGTAGTGGTGATGGTATATTGGTGCTAGTAATGGTGATGTTGGTGTTGGTAGTGGTGAAGGTATATTGGTGCTAGTACTGGTGATGTTGGTGTTGGTAGTGGTGATGGTATTATGGTAAATTTCTATACTCCCAGTCGGACTCGAACAACCGACAGAGAGAGAGAGAGAGAGAGAGAGAGAGTGAGAGGTGGGGAAAGAGAGACAAAGCTAAGTAAATTAGTTTCTACGAAGTCCGATAATCCTGCTAAGACTTTTTGTCGTCACACACACTCTCTCTCTCTCTCTCTCTACGGTAAGCTTTAAATGTTACTCACTGGCTGACGCACGCACGCACATACACATTAACAAATATCAAGTATATCTCACAAATACACGTGAGCTACTAAATGTTCTATATTCCCAGCCGGAATCGAAGCACCGACAGTCAGGACGAGTGTCCATGCTTTAATCCACTACATCATGGCGTGATAAAGGATACTTAACCTTGTCCTATATATATTAAGGAGAAGGGAAATCCAACTTGGAGAATTTATTTCAATTCAATACAAGTCGTAGGATCCATATTCCAGGATACTATACAGGGATTTTTACAAGTACCCCCACCCAACTCTGGTTATAGCGATATAATTTCATTCTCGCCCAGCCAAACACAGGAATTATTAGTATCATGTATATCTCACAAATACACGTGAGCTACTAAATGTTATATACTCCCAGTCGGACTCAAACCACCGACAGTCAGGACGAGTGTCCATGTTATAATCCACTACACCATGGTGTAGTGCCTATGTAGTGTAGTTCGTGTTTCCAAATGTCATACCTAAATCATGTTCTTATTTTTTCTAAATAAGTGCTCCCTATTATTACGATCTCATTTATTGTCTTCGAGTTTCTTTTGTTTCTTTTTTGCCTTGTCTCTACTCATTTGACTTTTATTTGGTGTAGCGGATTAAAACATGGTCACTCGTCCTGACCGTCGGTGTTTCGAGTCCGGCTGGGAATATAAAACATTAAGAAATATATACACATCCTTTATACACGGTTGAATACAATAACCCTCTTAACGTTTATGCAACCTGCATTAATACATTGCACACACACACACACACACACACACACACACACACACACACACACACACACACAAGTCTCCTGCACACGTCCTACTCCCTTGGGAGTATGTAGACCCTCTCGTTAGCAGCCAGGATCAGTCTGTTGATCCCTTAGGATAAGATCTACGTTAAGTGTGTGTATTTTCAGCCCCATTGGCTGCCGGCTTGAAATAAACCGATTATTATTATTAGTATTATTATTATTATTATTATACTCACACACACACAGCCTGAGTGGTGACAGCCAGGATTTAAAGGGGTGTGTGTTAGTGAGGGTCACAGCCACACATAGGGAGAATTACACCAACCTCTTGGCAGTAGGCGGCCATCTTGTATCCCTGGTAATGCGAGGGTAAATGTAGAGATAATAATAACAGAGTGGAAGTTAAGAGAAATTAAAGAAACCATGTGGGACAAGACATATATATATATATATATATATATATATATATATATATATATATATACAGTATATATATATAAATAATTAACAAGTGTACAGACAAAATATAAAATGCAAAACAATAAAGAACACACATTAGGAAGTAAAACAGGAGATTGCAATAAGTGAGAGAAGCTGAGATATACCAGGAACACCGAAGCATGAAGAAAAACACTAACAAGGACAAATAAATGAGGATCATGACGCCCTCTGACGGTTTATTCTGCTTATCATTAAACGATTTTATACAGCTTAGGAAAGATCTGTGGGAATTAAAAGAGTAAAGACTATCTCAATCAACTCTCGGGCTTCCATATACCCTTCCTAATCTGAATAAAATCGTCTAATAATAGCCAGAGAACAGAACAGAAATGCGTATCGGATCTTCAAAGGGCGAAAGGCAGCAACAGTTAAAAGACATGGATGAAACCAAATTAGAGACATGACAGCAAATATAAAAATAAAATAAGTAGAGACAAGGCAAAAACAAAAGAAACACGGTCACAACAAATGAGATCGTAATAATAAGAAGCACATTCTTAGAGAAATACGAACTTGATTTAGGTGTGCAATTTGGAAAAACGAATTATACTAAAAAGGCCTCCCCTGTTTTGCTCCATTAGTTTGGAACATTGTAGGACGTTTAATCTCCTTAGTTTGGCGATAATAAGATTTTCAGGTGTCGATTTTTTCTAGGTGAGCGATAAGGAGCCTGTAATTTAAGGAATCAGCCTTCGGCAGGGACATTTTTCTATCGAAAAATGTATAAATATAGCTCAAATGGGGTCAGGGTGGGCATCTTTTAGTTTGAAGGAAATTTAGGAAGGCGTTTTAGTTAGCCTAGAGGACGAACTAAAATACATTGTTTGAAAATGGCAAAACAAACAAGAAAAACAAAATCAATAATATTTAAACAAAATATCAAAATAATCCCCCCAGACGTCGGACCAGATAGTATTTAAGGGACAACGGTTTACAGCAATAAAAATAAACAAATGAAAGAGGCCAAGCTTTTTAGGAAATGCACAAAAAAGGGTGAAAGCAAAACATTGAGTGTAGAACTGAAACAAAAGGTAGAAACAGTGCTAAAAGGTAGAAACAGTGCTAAAAGGTAGAAACAGTGCTAAAAGGTAGAAACAGTGCTAAAAGGTAGAAACAGTGCTAAAAGGTAGAAACAGTGCTAAAAGGTAGAAACAGTGCTAAAAGGTAGAAACAGTGCTAAAAGGTAGAAACAGTGCTAAAAGGTAGAAACAGTGCTAAAAGGTAGAAACAGTGCTAAAAGGTAGAAACAGTGCTAAAAGGGAAATGGCTGAAGAAATAGGAGCCTGTCATAGTATGTAGAAACACCAATGAATAATAGAAAGGCAAACCAAAATTAAGGTAAACGCAATTGACTATTTGAGAGATTCAGTCTATAAGGAAGTTAGAGGTACAGATATCGGTATTTAGCAGAATTAGCAACTGCAATACGGTCGTACTACATTTATAAATACGTAAAGCCCAATTAATCATACTTTCTATCCATCAGAAACCTACAATACTATTGCATTTCTGTTCTATAACGATATCGCAAGAGGTCAATTGGAGAAAATCGAAACAAAAATCCCAAAGCGTGTACCGGGTCATAAACAATTCCATAAACAGTCGAAAAAAGGTATAACTGACATAATGCAAATGAAAAAGTATATGATGAATGAAAGGTAAAGACGGGGGAAAATACTTGTACATTAGAAACTAGAACAATGGTAAAGACAAGCAAATCATAGAGATAATGGCAGCTTAGGAAAAGTTTGAAAGAAATGGGAGCACAACGATGCGTAGTACGAGGAAATAAGCAAACAGAGAAGAAGAGAAATGAAGGATATCATAAAACAAGATAGGCAAGAACTAGTTATCAACAAAGCGTAGAAGCAATGCAAGAGGAGGCAAAAGTTAATAGCAATTTAAGTACAAAACTAAGTCTTATGGGATGGCAACCGGAAGAACTAAGTCTTATGGGATGGCAACCAGAAGAACTAAGTCTTATGGGATGGCAACCGGAAGAACTAAGTCTTATGGGATGGCAACCAGAAGAACTAAGTCTTATGGGATGGCAACCAGAAGAACTAAGTCTTATGGGATGGCAACCGGAAGAACTAAGTCTTATGGGATGGCAACCGGAAGAACTAAGTCTTATGGGATGGCAACCGGAAGAACTAAGTCTTATGGGATGGCAACCAGAAGAACTAAGTCTTATGGGATGGCAACCGGAAGAACTAAGTCTTATGGGATGGCAACCGGAAGAACTAAGTCTTATGGGATGGCAACCGGAAGAACTAAGTCTTATGGGATGGCAACCGGAAGAACTAAGTCTTATGGGATGGCAACCGGAAGAACTAAGTCTTATGGGATGGCAACCGGAAGAACTAAGTCTTATGGGATGGCAACCAGAAGAACTCATAAATTATACAGTATAAGAGAAATTAAAATAAATAAATAAATAAATATATATATATACCGGTATATATATATATATATATATATATATAGCTCCATTAGATGGAAGCTCCATTGGAAGCTCCATAATGGAAGCTCCATTGCAGAAATTATATATATATATAAATATATATATATATATATATATATATATATATATATATATATATATATATATATTAAATAAATAATACATATAATACATAAATACATGTTGATAAATACAATAAATATATTAAAAATTACAAACGTGGATAAAAACCGAAAACAAAATATAGCTTAAACACAAATCAAGAAACAGCAAACCTTAAGAGAAATGAAAACAAATATTATAAATTCGGCATGGAAAGAAATTATAAATACCAACGAATAAAGGTAAACTATAAGCAGGAATGACAGTGGGAAAACACGACACAAAAGAAGACTAAATTCAATTGTAAAGGAGGTAAAACATAAAGGTTAAGAAGTGGCAGTAACAAAAAAAGAAAATGTTTGTCTACAATTTGTCTATGGTCGTCTTTACACCTGTGGAGGCCTGTCTTGTGCCTCGTGTCTTATGGGGGAGGTGTGGAGAGATGGGGAGGGTGGGGGGAGTGGTGGGGGAGGTGGAGAAGATTGTAGGAGTGATGGATATAATAGGGGGAGTGGTGGAGGGATGGAGAGGGTTGGGGGAGTGGTGAAGGGATTGGGGGAGTGGTGGAGGGATTGGTGGGGGTGGATAAGATTGATAGAGGATTGAGGTAGTATTAGAAGGATTGAGGAAGTGTTGTAGGGATAGGAAGCGTGTTGAGGGGATTGGTGGAGGGTTTGAAGGGATTGGGAAACGAGTATTGAGTGGGATTGGGAGAGTGTTGGAGGGAGTGTTGGAGGGATTGGGAGAGTTTTTAGTGGGATTGGGAGAGTGTTGGAGGGAGTGGGGGAGTGTTGGAGGGATTGGGGGAGTTTTGAGTGGGACTGGGAGAGTGTTGGAGGGAGTGGGGGAGTGTTGGAGGGATTGGGGGTGTTTTGAGTGGGATTGGGAGTGTTGGAGGGATTGGGGAAGTTTTGAGTGGGATTGGGAGAGTGTTGGAGGGATTGGGGAGTTTTGAGTGGGATTGGGAGAGTGTTGGAGGGAGTGGGGGAGTGTTGGAGGGATTGGGGGTTTTGAGTGGGATTGAGAGAATGTTGGAGGGAGTGGGGGAGTTTTGAGTGGGATTAGGAGAGTGTTGGAGGGAGTGGGGGAGTGTTGGAGGGATTAGGGGAGTTTTGAGTAGGATTAGGAGAGTGTTGGAGGGAGTGGGGAACTGGTGGAGGGATTGGGGGAGTTTTGAGTGGGATTGGAAGAGTGTTAAAGAGATTTGAGCAGAAACTGAGGTGGTGTTGGAGAGATTAAGGGTGTTGGAAGGATTGGGGGAGTGTTTGAGGGATTGGCGGAGTATTGGAAGGAATGGGGTAGTGTTGATGGGATCGGGAGAGTGTTAAGGGGTGCTTTTTAGTTTGCTACCTTGACCTCCATCACACTTTTAAAACAAAATACTCCCAATACCTTCCTTCAAGATATATTTGTATATTTTTCGGTAGAAAAATGTCCCGACCGAAGGCCGATTCCCCATAAATTGCAGGCTCGCTATCGCTCGACAGGATAAAATTGTAACTTAAATGGAACGAAAGGTCTTAAAATTGACTAACAATGGGGCGAAAGGTCTTATAATCACCAAAGTTCGATGACCAAACTAATGGGTAGAACGTCTTAGAATCTCAAAAGCAATGGGGCTAAACATGAGGAAGAAAGGGGTCCTGAAAAAAATCCTCAAGTGGAAATCTCCCCTTGAAAAGATAGGGAGTGTGTTGGAGGATTGGGAGCTAAAGGCTGTGTATATTATGAACTAACGACCTAGTTTTTACTGTAGATATAACTTAACCCCTTCTGTACCGGTGCCATTCTTTTAACTCTCTTCTGGCTACTATTAGACGATGTTATTCAGTTTAATATGACCCGCCAGCAATTGTCAGGCTTCGAACTATCTCACTTACCCTTTTTCACTACCACAGATCCTTCTTAAACTGCACACAATCGTCTAAATATTGCTAGAATGAAATTAAAAAATATGTCTTCGGTACAGAAGGGGTTAACCATAAATAACAGAGCCATACCTGTGAACGTGACTGTACGGTGGCGCTAATAAGTCTTGTCTCAGCTGTCATTACGTTTGGCTCGCTGTGTGCTGTATTAATGTCTGCCAGATGTTGAATAAGGTGGGTAAGTGTAGGAACATGTTGGTATATCTCACTCATTAAGAAGAAATCATGTGTAAATATTGCTGATACCAATTATTGATCAAAACATAATTTGTGGCGAGACATCACTTATTGCCCAACTGTACGGAGCTGAGTATGTCTGCCAAGGTAGTGAGCGATCCTTCTCGTTACTAAGGACGCCGCTCATTACAATATAGTCAGGTCATAAAGAACAGTTGTGTAAGAGATGCTGCACGGCTGAGAGAGAGAGAGAGAGAGAGTGACCGAGAGAGAGAGAGAGAGAGAGAGAGAGTGAGAGTGAGCAAGAGAGAGAGAGAGAGAGAGAGAGAGAGTGACCGAGAGAGAAAGAGAGAGCGAGAGAGAGAGTGAGCAAGAGAGAGAGAGAGAGAGAGAGAGAGAGAGAGCGAGAGCGAGAGAGCGAGAGTGAAATAGAGAGAGAGAGAGAGAGAGATATTTGATTTTGATTTTTCCTCGACGGGCGTGTTTATTGAGCAGCGCCCCCCATCCTGTGAGGGAACAACCACTAGTAAAGCAATACATACTGCTCAAGGAACCATTATTCAATGGATATTAATCTCTAGGTCAGCTGAGTATACACAGGGGACAAGCATACATACTTAAAGTATAAACAAGCTATATTGAATACTGCATAAGTTGAGTGTTTGTAACTGATATAATGCAAAGCAGTCATACTGTATGAAAAACTCGAATAATGCAACATCTTACTAAGCACAAGATCATGTCCTACCTAAACAACAACAAATATGGCTTACATTCATCTTGCATATTGGGTACAGTTGCCAAACAAGTTGTTCTCCTCCCGAATAATTGTTATGCAAATATATTGAGAAAAATTAAGCAATAAGATTATAGTTTCCTTATTATGCTGTAATTGCTTATGAGAGAGAAACCAGAAATCATGTTGACAGCTGCGCGTGTAGTTGTGTTGATAAGAATGCATATTTATTTGAGAGAGAGAGAGAGAGAGAGAGTGAGAGTGTGTGAGAGTGATAGAGAGCATTATGATCTGGAGAACCTGTGAACTGGATACATGTTGTGTTAGGTATTATGTGTACTGGGTATTGTGCAGAAAAAGAAGTATGATGCAATATTTCGGTGATGTTTTATTTTTGGACACTGTACATTGTATGTTCTGTACTGGGAACTTGTACTAAGGGACAATGTTTATGGGGTGATTTTTTACCTAGAGTGTTTTTTTCTGGACCCCCTTCTGCCTTATGTTTAGCTCGTTTTTTCGAGATTTTAAGACGTTCGCCTCATTAGTTTGACGATTTTTAGACCTTTCGCTGCATATCTGTCAATTTCAAGAACTTTCGAGCCATTTAGGTGTCGATTTTTCCCAGGCGAGCGATATCGTGCCTGTAATATAGGAGGACATGTTTTGGTAGACACTGTGCTGAGTGGCTGTAGTAGCGAAAGAGGGAGCTAGTGGTGAAATGACATGTAGATTATTATAAACTATTACATATGCAATTACGGGGAGAAATTTCGATTTTCCTCATGCTTAGCCTCCTTATGTGAGATCTTAAAGACGTTCGCTCCCATTCGCTTGGCAATTTTGATACCTGTTGACCCATTTCTTTGCCAATATTAAGATCTTTCGTGCCTTTTAGGTGTCGATTTGTTCCTGGCGAGCGATAGCGAGCCTGTAGCTTTAGGAGAAATCGGCCATCGGCCGGGACATTTTTCTACCGAAAAAATGTATAAATTAATTATAAAGCGGGGGGGCGGGGGGGTGTTAGGGTTTATAAAAGCTTGATGAAGGTCTAGCGAAGTAACTATATAATATATACAGTACATATATAAATAACTATATAATATATACAGTACATACATAAATAACTATATAATATATACAGTACATACATAAATAATACATACATACATACATAAATAATACATACAGTACATACATAAAGAATGCAGAGATGAGTTAAGTTATCCATTAACATTTCTATTTAACAAGTCATTAGAAACAGGTATAGTTCCAGAAGCTTGGAAGCTTGCAAATGTAGTTCCGATCTTCAAAAAAGGTGATAAATCAATAGCATCCAATTACCGTCCCATTAGTCTCACTTCAATCATAGGAAAACTACTAGAGTCAATTATTGCTAGGAAAATGAGAAACCACTTAGAAACATTTAACTTAATCAATTCTTCTCAGCATGGATTCACTCAGGGACGGTCTTGCCTTACTAATTTGCTTAGTTTTTTCTCAGAGGTATATGAAGCAGTAGATAATGACAAGTCATATGATATTATATATTTAGATTTCAGTAAAGCTTTCGACAGAGTCCCTCATGAGAGATTGATGAGAAAGGTTGAGGCATATGGAATAGGTGGGGCGTTGTTAGGATGGATTAGGTCATGGCTAATTGGTAGGAAGCAGAGAGTCAGCATAAATGGTACCAAGTCAGAATGGGGAGCAGTCAAAAGTGGTGTCCCCCAGGGATCGGTATTAGGTCCCCTGTTGTTTCTTATATACCTAAATGACCTAGATTTAGGTATAACTAGTAGGATAAGTAAATTCGCAGACGATACTAAAATAGGGAGATCAATTGATTCAGATAGCGATATAGAGTGCCTCCAAAGGGATCTAGATACCTTACATGAATGGTCAGTAAATTGGCAGATGAAATTTAACATTGACAAATGCAAGGTATTAAAGATAGGGAAGATGCAAACAAATGTTAAATATAAACTAGCTAATTTAGAATTAGAAAATTCAGACTGCGAGAAAGATCTAGGTGTGTTTGTTAGCAATGATTTGAAGCCTAGAAAACAGTGTATAAGCGTTCGTAATAAGGCAAACAGGATTCTCGGGTTCATCTCTAGGAGTGTGAGTAACAGAACTGCTGATGTTATCTTAAAACTTTACTTGTCATTAGTGAGACCCCATATGGATTATGCTGTCCAATTTTGGTGTCCTTATTACAGAATGGACATAGATTCATTGGAGAGAGTACAGCGTAGAATGACAAAATGATCCATAATATTAGAAATCTTTCGTATGAAGAAAGGTTGAAGAAATTAGGTTTACATTCGTTAGAGAGACGCAGAGTTAGAGGGGATATGATAGAGGTGTTCAAGTGGGTTAGTGGGATTAACAAAGGGGACATGGCAAATGTACTAAAGCTCAGTGATAGCGAAAGAACTCGTACCAATGGTTTCAAATTAGATAAATTTCGTTTCAGAAAAGATATAGGCAAGTATTGGTTTGGTAACAGAGTTGTAGACGGGTGGAATGGACTACCAAGTGCTATAGTGGGATCTAAAACTGTAGGGAGCTTTAAGATAAAATTGGATAAGCATATGGACGAGAAGGGTTGGGTGTGAAGGGAGATCAGCCGGGTTGGGCCAATCAGCGCTCTGCAGACCTCCATAATCCTGCGTTAATCTCTAACCGTTTTGGTAAGATGATCCTCAGGGTATTAGAGTGTGAAGCCTATAATTGGGCTTTGTAATGAATTGGGGTTGTGTGGGACAGGGATCTGCCTTGCTTAGGCCAATCGGCTTTCTGCAGACTCCCATTTTCTTATGTTCTTATGTTCTTATAATATATACAGTACATATATAAATAACTATATAATATATACAGTACATACATAAATAACTATATAATATATACAGTACATACATAAATAACTAGACATGAATAGACCATAAAATAATCACCAACCCCTTAAGCAGTTCATAGGCTAAAATAATAGGCGTCTCCACAGATTATAATGTTGTGTTGAAGTTATGTGATAAGTGGCTTGATATGAGGCACGGATGATTGTTGAGCTTCTTTAAAAGTAACATTTGGTTAACTCCTACTGTACTGGACGACGTCTTGTTAATTCCATTCTAGCTTTACTGTATATAGACGATTATGTGCAGTGTAAGAAGAATCTGTCGTAGTGATAATGGTTGTTGTTGTTGTTGCTGTTCCCCAGGCTGTCTAGCCGGGCAGCCCCAAGGTTCCGAGCATGACCAAGGCCATAACCAAGCCCCCCAACAAAACCCTTCCTGATTACCACTAATAAAGCCCAGGTGACCGAAGCCACTCAAAGGCGGGGAGCTGAGGAGGGTGCGGAAACGCCCAGGAAACCAAAGCCCCACCCAAGGCCCTGTGCCCCTCAGCAATTATTAAGGGAAAGTTGAGGGGCAAAGGAAAAATGTGACGCTTTGGCTCCCAATCTGCCAACCTCTAGGTTGGCAGTAGGGAGGTCAATCCAAGGAAGAAACGCCGTCACTTGAGATCTAGAAAATATATAAGTAAAAGGAACAGTCAGAGTAAGCCATGGGTATGGCAGAGATCGCTCAACTCTCACTCTGATAGACCAGCCTATCACCACTGATAATGGTTAAATGAGAGCCTGTTATTGCTGGAGGCACTTCTTTTGAACTGAATAAAATCGTCTAATTGTAGCCAGAGTAAAGTGATAAAAGGACGGCACTGGAACTGCATGAGTTAATCACAACAACAACCAAAGACCAGCAGGTAGAAACAGTATGGATTGTATAACATTAATGGGCCCTGGCAACATTTATGGTTCATTCGCACTGGCCTAAACCTAGCCAGCCATCAATCGAAGCGAACACAAAATGCCGAACATGAGGCTTCAAAGAGCTTCCTACTTATTATTATTACCGTATTGTTGTTTAGTGTTTAGTGTTTATATATATATATATATATATATATATATATATATATATATATATATATATATATATATATATATATATATTTGTATATATATATATATATATATATACCCGGTATATATATATATATTCTATTGGGGGACATTTGTACTGGGAACCACTATACTGGGGAGGGTAGGGTGGTGGGTACTAGGGAGGGTAGGGTGGTGGGTACTGGGGAGGATAGGGTGGTGGGTACTGGGGAGGATAGGGTGGTGGGTACTGGGGAAGGGAGGGTGGTGGGTACTGGGGAGGCTGGGTGGTGGGTACTGGGGAAGGGTGGGTGGTGGGTACTGGGGAGGCTGGGTATTGGGGAGGGTAGGGTGGTGGGTACTGGAGAGGCTGGGTACTGGGTGGGGTAGGGTAGGGTGAGGAGTACTGGTAGTGGTGAGGGACAGTGTACATCATTACCACAACACAGTAAAAACTAGCTGGGCTACAATTAGGAGTGAACGAGCAGGAATCTCAGCACACACCCTCCTTTCCTACCTCACCCTCTGATCTTCCTCCTCCTTCTCTTCCTTTACCTCCCCACCCCTTTTCTCTTGCCTCATTCTATTTGCTCCCCTTCTCTCTCTCTCTATCCCTTTGACTCCCTCTTCCTCTCTCCTTCTGTTCGATTGCCTCCTCTCCCATTTCCTTTCTCTGCCATCCCTTCCCTCCCTCTGTATTTCCCTTCCTTCTTTCTCTTCTCCCATTTCTTCCCTCTCGCATTTTCCCCTGCCATTGCATCCTTATCCCCTTTTCTCAATTGTTTCTTTCGCTCTCCTCCTCTATTGCCTCTCCCCTCCTCTCTCTCTCATCCCTTTCCTCCTTCTCTATTCTCTCCTCCCTCACTCTTGCCCCCCCTCCCAAATCCTATTCATCATCTCCTAGTGCTTCCTTATCCCTCCTATTACCTGCATACGATTGATTAACCTTATCGCCCCTTCCCTAACCTTCCCATCAGCCCCCACCCTCCTATGATAGCCTATCACCTGTTTACCTCCTGTCCTACTTATTCACCCCTTAACCCTTCCCTAACCATTCATTACATCATCCCTCCAAGGGGCGACCCCTTCCCTCCTCCTACCACCCTATGTTCCTATCACCATCCGCCAGCCTCCATCCATCACTCTTTCCTAGCCTCGCCCTCCTATCTACAAGTTCGCCACTACCTAGAAGCCCCCCCTAAACCCCCCCCCCCCCATCCCCCATCTCATACTTGCACCCCTCACTAAATACCTCCACCCTCTCACTCCTTCCTCCACCCCTCATATCTCACTGTTCCATCTCTTACTTCCACCATTACTATAGCTCTCATCCTTGCAATCATCCTAATTGAATCACCCTTCTTTCTAACTTTGATATCAGGATCTCGTGTCCCCGCTCGGGAGGGGGGCTGTTCGGCCAGGCAGCCTTGGGAACGACTACTACTGTAATATCAGCTGACAACCCTCACTGTAAACCTGCAACCCTTACTTGTTTATTAATATCTTATATTATTGATCTATCTTGAATTTATTATTGGCATGGGTACCCCACTTACCTTTCTACCCCCATACCCTCAATCTATTTCACTGCTCACCCCATCTCCATCACTCACTCATGCAATTCGTCTCTCTCTCTCTCTCTCTCTCTCTTACACTCACTCTCTCTCTCTCTCTTTCTCTCATACATCAACCATCTACTTATATATTGTAGATTAAGGACACAAAGTACAGTAGCATGCATTATAAGTACTTCAACGTTTCGGGCATCACACAAACCGTCTTCAGAGTTAATATTTGCCCGGTGTTTCTCTCCCATCCCACATATCCACCTACCACGGCTCAAACACATTAACCCATTCAGTACCGGTGCCGTCCTTTTATCGTTATTCTGGCAACTATTTGACTATTTTACGCAGTTTCAAAAGGGCCTTCAGCAATTAAAAGGCTTCGAACTATCTCACTTAACCCTTTTTACTATCACAGATCCTCCTTAAATTGCACACAATCCTCTGAATATAGCTAGAATGAAAGCATAAAGACGTCGACAATACAGAAGGGGTTAAACATTTCACTTGTCATCATTTCAACCCCAACCTCCTCATGATCTGCTATCTAGTTTAGTCACTCATTTCCTCTAGCCCAAGCCATGGAGAGTTAAGGGGCAGGTAGTTGGGTTTTATGGTACCCCTTCTCCCACATGTTTGGCCCCGTTAGATTTTAGATTTTAAGACATTCCGCCCATTAATTTAGCAATTTCAAGACCTTTCGTCTATTTGTTTTGTAAATGATAAGACTTTTCATGGCAGATAGGTGTTGAATTTTTCCTGGCGAGCGAAAGCGAGCCTGTAATTAAGGAGGGACCGGCTCTATCGCAATGAACCCTCTGATTTCCAAATGTCCTCTCTAAACTAAATAAAATCGCCTACTGATAGCCAGCAAAAAATATATATATGAGTCTTCAAATACTAAAGAGGGTAAACAAAGCTTCCCTTGATAGCGTCTGATATCGAACGGATATTGAGGGAATGGGTGTTGTTCCCAAAGAGTACACGGAATGGCATTATTATTTTGTGTGGGACGTAAATTTAAAGTTATTTCGTCCATTAACGGCGCTATGTAGATTTTTTTTTGTTTTTAAAGATTACAATCGATAGTATTTTAGGCAACCGAAACCATTGTTCAAGTTGAGTTCAGAAGGTGCCAGAGATGAGGTGAAGGTAAAACCCGGTGGTGTGAATTTGGTTTAATGGAAGGATTAGTGGCTAAACCATCCCAGTATAAGGATGACTTCACCCTATCTAAGCCGTGGATGGCCCTCATATTTAGGAGAAGCTGGCCTTCAGCCAGAATTTTTTTTCTATCGAAAAAGTGTACAGATTTAGCATGAAGATAGGCCTGGGGGCGTTATCTAGCTTGAAAGGCACTGGGGTGGTATTTACGTTTAGCATAAGATGCAAACTGTAATTAAATGTTCTAAACTTGGTGACATTAATAATCAGAATCCTCAATGATAATAAGGGGATACACCACAAAAACTCCTCATAAGTCCTATCAGCTTAATATAATCCTAATTATCTTAATGGATATTACCTATTAGTTGACTGCATTACCAACCTATAACCGTGTGGCTGATGACAGACTCTGGACCTTACAACAGTTACTTGTTTCTGCTTGGTACCACTGTCAGTATGACGAGGAGCGTTTCTGGAGTATTTTTGAACTTTTAGAATGCCTGTACATACAGTATGTGTGTATAGTCAGAAACCAGAGTAACCAAGCTTACTATTATACTGTTTGGGTGCTACCTTTTAAATAACCCATTATTCTTTAGGCTATAGATAATGTGTGTGTGTGTGTGTGTTTGATCGAGTGGAAATCTTCAATTATAAATGCGGATATTTGAATATTCAATGGGATTGTAATTTTTCCTTACACTTGCAACCTAAAATTAATTTAGTATACAAATGTTCTAACAGAAAAGGAACAACTTGAGATGGTTCGGCCATATGGAACGTATGGAAAGCGAGAGAATGACTAAGAGGGTGTACGAGAGCGAGGTGGAGGGACAGAGGGGGAGAGGTAGACCGAATATGAGGTGGAAGGATGGAGTGAGGAACTACATGAACGAAGGCGGTGCTGGTTGGGGGGAGGGGCGTCGACTGACTGGGAACAGAGGTGCATGGGGGCGGTTCGTTCGTGGCCACCCCTTCGGGGATCACGGCGTCAGGCAATTGCCTTGCCTTACTAATTTACGGTCTTGCCTTACTAATTTGCTTAGTTTTTTCTCAGAGGTATATGAAGCAGTAGATAATGACAAGTCATATGATATTATATATTTAGATTTCAGTAAAGCTTTCGACAGAGTCCCTCATGAGAGATTGATGAGAAAGGTTGAGGCACATGGAATAGGTGGGGCGTTGTTAGGATGGATTAGGTCATGGCTAATTGGTAGGAAGCAGAGAGTCAGCATTAATGGTACCAAGTCAGAATGGGGAGCAGTCAAAAGTGGTGTCCCCCAGGGATCGGTATTAGGTCCCCTGTTGTTTCTTATATACATAAATGACCTTGATTTAGGTATAACTAGTAGGATAAGTAAATTCGCAGACGATACTAAAATAGGGAGATCAATTGATTCAGATAGCGATATAGAGTGCCTCCAAAGGGATCTAGATACCTTACATGAATGGTCAGTAAATTGGCAGATGAAGTTTAACATTGACAAATGCAAGGTATTAAAGATAGGGAAGATGCAAACAAATGTTAAATATAAACTAGCTAATTTAGAATTAGAAAATTCAGACTGCGAGAAAGATCTAGGTGTGTTTATTAGCAATGATTTGAAGCCTAGAAAACAGTGTATAAGCGTTCGTAATAAGGCAAACAGGATTCTCGGGTTCATCTCTAGGAGTGTGAGTAACAGAACTGCTGATGTTATCTTAAAACTTTACTTGTCATTAGTGAGACCCCATATGGATTATGCTGTCCAATTTTGGTGTCCTTATTACAGAATGGACATAGATTCATTGGAGAGAGTACAGCGTAGAATGACAAAAATGATCCATAATATTAGAAATCTTTCGTATGAAGAAAGGTTGAAGAAATTAGGTTTACATTCGTTAGAGAGACGCAGAGTTAGAGGGGATATGATAGAGGTGTTCAAGTGGGTTAGTGGGATTAACAAAGGGGACATGGCAAATGTACTAAAGCTCAGTGATAGCGAAAGAACTCGTACCAATGGTTTCAAATTAGATAAATTTCGTTTCAGAAAAGATATAGGCAAGTATTGGTTTGGTAACAGAGTTGTAGACGGGTGGAATGGACTACCAAGTGCTATAGTGGGATCTAAAACTGTAGGGAGCTTTAAGATAAAATTGGATAAGCATATGGACGAGAAGGGTTGGGTGTGAAGGGGGATCAGCCGGGTTGGGCCAATCAGCGCTCTGCAGACCTCCATAATCCTGCGTTAATCTCTAACCGTTTTGGTAAGATGATCCTCAGGGTATTAGAGTGTGAAGCCTATAATTGGGCTTTGTAATGAATTGGGGTTGTGTGGGACAGGGATCTGCCTTGCTTAGGCCAATCGGCTTTCTGCAGACTCCCATTTTCTTATGTTCTTATGTTCTTATAGATAGATAGATAGATGTTCTAACAGATGTTTACTTGAACCCTTTTAGTGTTCGAGAACTCCTTTTGCCTTTTATTCTGGCTATCATTAGACGATTTTTAAAGAGTTCATTGGGGATTTGTTGAAATTGAAACATCAATTAAGCGGCTGTACTTAATAGCCCGTTGCTTCTTAGAAATTGTCCCCAAGTTTAATCAAATCGTTCAATTATAGCCATAATATATTGAAGAGAGGTGTCGTATACTGAAGGGGTTAATAACTATAATAATTATAGTTTCGGTCCATTTAATTTATATAGTGCTACACAATCAGTCGTTCCCCATAACTTCCACCAAATATGTTGATTATCATATTATTCGGCTGTCATAACATTTGATCGTATACTATTACAATTATTGGCGGTTTGTGGATTAGACTGTCCACATATTCGAGCAGCCAAACATTCAATCAACTGTACATTCGGACGAATACTTTTTTGAAAATTTAATTAGGCACTCTTTCATTGTAAATGGAAAAATACTACTCATAGGCTATTGGAAACAAATTAGGATTTTCTCTGTAAACTGTGAAAAACTTGCATAGTTTTTACCAGGAAGGTTATTGGAGAGCTATGGCTGTACAGTTGGGGGACACATGGACCTGCTAGAAGTGTTTTGGAAAGCTGGCTATGTTTGACTACCATAACAGTTTAATGCAATTATATGAACCAATGTGAATGACTGGTCTTATGAGTGAACCATTTTATTAGTGCACAAGGACAAGCACATACACTGACCTTCAAAATATAATTCAACTTGTGTGACCATTAACTTCTGTCACCCCATCTCACGACATGCACACATTGTACAGTTGCCCACACGTCCGACTGTTACAGAGCTACTTTTATTAACATTAGTGTTACTATTAAGCACACACTCCCTTAACCTATTATCTTAGTTAGTGCATTTTTATTTTGAGTTTTCCCTTTTTATGCAGATATATATTTATAATAGTACAATTACAACAAGTTCCGTAACAGCTGGACGTTTGGGTACCTGTAGGGTACTGTTGGCTCAAGGTAATCCTTTATCCCAGTCATGTAGACTTTGCTTATCTGGCTTTGTCAGTTATGATTATTGCTTAACATATTTCGAGCATGTAGTCCAAAGTAAAGACTATCAGAGGACTTCCATTTTACTTAAAGGTAGAGGTGTATGCTTCATGTATTAAAAGTGCAAAATACTGTTGTATGCTTCAGAAACATTGTAGGTTAAAGTGGATAATGTTAACAAAATTGGACTTGATGAAATGAGAATGGTGAGATGAATATGTCGTGTTAACGTGAATGATATGGTAATTAATGTGCAGATAAGTAGGCGATTAGGAATAACAGCAGAAACATATTATATACAAACACGTTTGGTAGGTTTGGGTGTGTGGAAAGGGTAGATGATCACAATTGAGTGAAGAATTGCAAGTTTATGAACGTGGGGGGAGCTGCACAATGGGGTAGACCTACAAAGACAGGTTCAATGATCAAATTTACAATTTAAGAGTCTGACAAGTGAGGAATGAAATGCCTCCATTAGGATCTGAGTCTCCTTATGTATCAATAAGCCTTTAAAGTGTACATTATGTTTGTATATTATTATACACATGCAGGTTGAAAAAACTACTAGGAAAATGCTCTATCCTTCTCCTTGCAGAAGCTGTCAGATGAGCAGTTTATATATAATGGTAGATAAAGGAATACATTACCCTAAATGTACCAGGTTAATTAGCTCCAAAATGTACATTTAACCATTTGCAGATTCGACCGTCCACAGTTTATGTTAGGAAGAGCAATAAACGGTTTCTGGGTCTGGCTCAGGAGGACAAAGGAGGAACTGCAGTGCGGAAAAAAATAAAAAAATAAAAAAATAGAATGCAAATGTTTCCTCTTGTTACGGTGTATTGTAGTAGGGGAGGAGGAGGAAGAGGAGAAAGAAAGGGTAACGAAGGAGAAGGGGAAAAGAAAGAAAAGGAGGAATTTCAGGGAGAGAAGGAGGAAGAGAAAGGAAATGAGAACAAGACGCGAAGGAGAAAAATAAGAAGAGGAAGAATAAGAAGAAATAAGAGGGAACAGGGAAAGGAATGGGAGGTGGATGACGAAGTAGAGAAGGAGGAAAAGGAAGACGAAATGGAGTGCATAATGATGATGAAAAGGAGGAGGAAGAGAGGGTCGAGGAGGATGAAAGGAGGAGGAATAAATATAAATATTAAAAAAACAGAGGAGGAGGAGGAGGAGGAGTAGACGGAGGAGGAAGAATACAAATGGAGGTGGAGGAGGAGTAGATAAAGTAGGTGTGGGGTTGAAGGACAGAGAGAGAGAGAGAGAGATCACATACCTATGTTTTTGCCGTGATGATTGTCTCATGAAGGGTATCAGGACACACACACACAGGTCCTTTATTCAAGGGGTGTTCTTGTGGTTATCATGTCATAAGAACATAAGAACATAAGAAAATGGGAGTCTGCAGAAAGCCGATTGGCCTAAGCAAGGCAGATCCCTGTCCCACACAACCCCAATTACAAAGCCCAATTATAGGCTCAACACTCTAATACCCTGAGGATCATCTTACCAAACCGGTTAGAGATTAACGCAGGATTACGGGGGTCTGCAGAGCGCTGATTGGCCCAACCCAATTACATGGATAGAGAGGGCTGGGTGTAATTGAATAGATGGATAGGCAGATATGTGAGTAATCATAACAGTATATAGACTACTTGCATACATGTGTAACCTACATACATACCCGTATTTATATGTATCCTATACGTTATCATAAATAATGTAAAACATAGTTACACACCCCCGTCCACTGCATCCATATAGGCATGCTTACACACATCATTACATAATACGTGTACACTACTTGCACACACGGACAAGAGAGGTGGCCCAATTTATTATATTAAGTTGCCTTGATTGGTTTATCACAAACAAATATTTTATTACATAATACAAAAATACCTGAATATATAATCTTTATTTATGTCTTATTAAGTTTGTGTTTTGCTCGTAATTATATACATAATTAGAGATTGGGCACGACTCTTGACCTTGACTGTATATACTTACATAAACAACAAGTCTATATTCATGGTGAATTTCAACCCAATGACATCAGAATGTCGTCTATTATATTGTATATAAATTAATCAAATGTGATGTAATGCATTACTGCCTATAACCTATTCGCTGGTGTTTCTATTATATACTTACCTCAATGAAAATTAATATATCATCTAGCTTTTGCCAACCTGAAGACCTAACCTCTATAATACCATCACTGCACCTGGACCCCTAAATTACTATAGTGAAAATAATTATGAGAGCCTGAATTTATTGACGAAAACAAAAAGCTAAGGTGGTGAGTGGTGTTGTTACTGGACTAGTATAAGGACCCGGGTGTAAATCTAGATGTGTCAATGGGAAGATATTAGAATTTGTGATGTACAGTAGGCCAACTAAGTTTTGCGACAAAATTAGGTATGTGGCACCTGTCTAGTTTGCACTCCCGTCCCAAGCCCGTGTGGTTGTGTCTAGCAGAGACCCATGGTGTCTAAGGCAGGCTCCACCGCCTGCGATACCACAGCCAGGGCACACAGACACAGTGCTCGCATATGCTGGGCGCTACATATGACAATATTGCTATCATTATTTGTTTGTATCATATTAGAAGGCTCTCTCTATCTCTCTCTCTCTCTCTCTCTGAGGTTAATATCAATCGATTTTCACGCTACACTATTTGTATATTAATTAGCACACACACACACACACACACACACACACACACACACACATAAACGGAAGGCAAAGTTCAGTATTATAAACCCACATTCTACGCTGATTTCCCTGATAAAACAATGAGGTGTAAATAATTGTGTTCTTTTATCTAATTAACACTCTTTAGATAATACATAAGAACATAAGAACATAAGAAAATGGGAGTCTGCAGAAAGCCGATTGGCCTAAGCAAGGCAGATCCCTGTCCCACACAACCCCAATTACAAAGCCCAATTATAGGCTCAACACTCTAATACCCTGAGGATCATCTTACCAAAACGGTTAGAGATTAACGCAGGATTACGGGGGTCTGCAGAGCGCTGATTGGCCCAACCCTGCTGATCCCCCTTCACACCCAACCTTTCTCGTCCATATGCTTATCCAATTTTATCTTAAAGCTCCCTATCGTTTTTAATCCCACTATAGCACTTGGTAGTCCATTCCACCCATCTACAACTCTGTTACCAAACCAATATTTGCCTATATCTTTTCTGAAACGAAATTTATCTAATTTGAAACCATTGGTACGAGTTCTTTCGCTATCACTGAGCTTTAGTACATTTGTCATGTCCCCTTTGTTAATCCCACTAACCCACTTGAACACCTCTATCATATCCCCTCTAACTCTGCGTCTCTCTAACGAATGTAAGCCTAATTTCTTCAACCTTTCTTTATACGGAAGATTTCTAATATTATGGATAATTTTTGTCATTCTACGTTGTACTCTCTCCAATGAATCTATGTCCATTCTGTAATAAGGACACCAAAATTGAACAGCATAATCCATATGGGGTCTCACTAATGACAAGTAAAGTTTTAAGATAACATCAGCAGTTCTGCACACTCCTTGAGATGAACCCGAGAATCCTGTTTGCCTTGTTTCGAACGCTTATACACTGTTGTCTAGGCTTCAAATCATTGCTAACAAACACACCTAGATCTTTCTCACAATTCGAGTTTTCTAATTCCACATTAGCTAGTTTATATTTAACATTTGTATGCATCTTCCCTATCTTTAATACCTTGCATTTGTTAATGTTAAACTTCATCTGCCAATTTACTGACCATTCGTGTAAGGTATCTAGATCCCTTTGGAGGCACTCTATATCTCTATCTGAATCAATTGTTCTCCCCATTTTGGTATCGTCTGCAAATTTACTTATCCTACTAGTTATACCTAAGTCAAGGTCATTTATGTATATAACAAACAACAGAGGACCTAATACAGATCCCTGGGGGACACCACTTTTGACTGCTCCCCATTCTGACTTCGTACCATTTATGCTGACTCTCTGCTTCCTACCAATTAGCCATGACCTAATCCATCCCAACAACGCCCCACCTATTCCATGCGCCTCAACCTTTCTCATCAATCTCTCATGGGGGACTCTGTCGAAAGCTTTACTGAAATCTAAATATATTATATCAGGTATGTTATAATCTGCATCATCTTGCAGTGCTGGGTTATACGAGTAGTTCTATTTGCAACATCTGCATCAGGTATTATTATTAATGATAAGAACGTGTATTAATATACAGCTAAAGTTCTTACTGTTTCTATGAGATACTATTAGAATATAGAAAATTATCGTTACCGTATCATGATTTTAGAATCTAACTTCGATGAAATTCTGTCTACTATGGAAATATATGGGAGTATAACTAAACATTATTTAGTTTACCGGGTATATAATTTAAGTTCTATTTTACAGAATCACACACACACACACACACACAGTGGTCTATAGCATATTGGTTAGCTCACTTGGTTCACAGCCAAAAGGGCACGGGTTCCATTCACAGGCGGGAAAGAAACATTTTGGCAATTCTTCTTACACAATGCGCCTCTCTTGACCTAGCAGTATAAATAGGCCTCTGGAATAAGAGGCCACTTACGACGTCTTGTTTAGTGTTGGTGGTCTATTACTAGCTGGACGGGTACCGTAATGGTCAACCAAACACTCAAAATCCAGATATCGGCAATTGGCTGATTACAGATTACATGCATATCTACAGCCACTCCAACCATGCATTAACACTTTACGTAATATATTCCCAGGTCGAACTTTTTTCGGGAAAAAAAAATAACAAACGTGAAGCTGTAATTATTGGAAACTGAGGTGATCAGAAAGTCCTCAATACTCTCTTGCCCACATCACACCTAGTCATCAATTCAGCAAGGTTGTTGAACGTGGTAGTATGGTTGGGATGAGCGAGAGTGGGGTGTCGGAACGTTTACCGGTGGCAAAAAAAGGCGGGAAGAAGGACAAATGACAGACCGACATAGAAGTAGAGCTAAGCGGAAAACCACGTCATAACAGAACCAAAAAATTAAACAGCATATGGATAACCATCCATTCTCCAACGCCGAGGTAGCTAAGCAATATTTGCAATTTCAAACTCCTACAGAAACTATGCGCAAGATATTAAAGAAGATGGGATATAACCATAGATCACCAGCTGTTAAGTCAAAGCTAACCAAGAGGCACAAACAAACTAGGCTTGATTTCGCTCGACTATTTGTTGACCAGGTTATTGACTATTGGGCGCGAGTTGTTTTGCTAATGTCAGAGAGGTTCCATAATAGTACCAGGACGATTCAAATTGTATCACTTTACCGAGTTGGCGGGGGTTCTTCAAATAAAAAATAAAGATTACTATCTTTATATCCGCTCATGGCCGAGTGGTTACGGTGCCTAACTCTCCCAAACATATCTGGAGTGAGTGGGTTCGAATCCTGGTCAGGATACCTCTCTCCCAACCAAGAGTTGTTTTCTCAGACAAGAAAACTTTCAGCTCAACCACGCATGGGCCGAAGACTGCGCTGTTGGAGGCCTAGGAACACACGGCATGCGAGTTAGTCCTAGTTGATATTGTGCATACAATATATATAATAGTCATCATACAGAGTAATACTTTCCATTATATCACTCTTGGCTAATTTCATATTAACCGAGCATTATAAAACATCTTAATATCTTTACTCATCCACTAATATCCCTAACTTACTAATTAAATCCTTACTTATATTGTCCAAATACTATTAAGCTAGCATAACTGATATACTATGCACATTACCCACTCCTGTCTATACCATCGGTTTACCTAAAAAACAACCACGTTCGGTTTAGTAACTCATCCTAGCCACTTCGCCCGCCACTATCTGTGCAATATAGGATAGATCTTCCTCTATTACTTCCCTCCCCCCTTAGTGAATGCATATAACTTGTTTGCGAATATAATAAATAATACCTTATCCTAAACTATCATTGATGAATAGAGACCAGTTTATCATGAGAATCAATAAATATGTAATCAATAATCCCATTAGGATTGACTAATTTTGGCAGTTTAATCGGGCCTTTCATTAGAGGGTTTATACAACTTACGGAGGTTCTGTAGGAATTATAAGGACACATACTATCATATTTACCCTTTGACTTTCATATTCCTTTTCAACTCTGAATATAATAGTATAATGCTAGTCTGAATAAACTGCTAAATACGCGTCCTGATTCCACTAGGCCTACATAAACATTAACATAAAACAAATCGTAGAAGAGGGATTTTTTCAGAGGGCTGACTCCATGGTATAAAAACTAATATTAGTCTTTATACCATGGACTGGCCCATTCACGGCGGATCCCATTGACAATCAGCACATCACAGCCATGTGCCTATCTAATTATGTTTCTAAGCTTTCTGTCGTTATTGATCCTACTGTAGCAATCGGTAGCCTATTTCACATATCTACCAAACTTTTGCATGATTATCACGGAACAGCAGTCCGTTTTCCACATCGTCGTTGTGGATCCCACTTACAACTAAGCATCTGTATCATATTCTCTCTTATTCTACACTTCTAATATAATTATGCAAGCCTAATGTGTTCCCAAGTCCCCTTTCTGTTGTACTGACCATATAATGTATTTCATGATATTCACTACCTCAATAATATTTTACTTCTGTTAAATGTTCTAACCCATTCTGGCTATAATTCGGTGTTATTTGGCCTTAGTCGTCAGGCGTTAGAATATTATTATTCTGGATTGTTTTGCCATTCTTCTTTGTACCGTCACTTCCAATCAATCTATCGACACTGGACAGCAAAATTAAAAACATAATCCATGTGAAGCCTTACTAGGGATGGGTGAAATTTTAAAATTACGTTTGTTGTTATTCACGCTTCTACTGTAGATATCTATTTAAAAACTCCGGCTTCAAACAATGTTGCATTTTTTTTTTCATATCACGACTGACGATGACTTCCAAATCTTTTGTAATATTTGAGTTACTTAATTCCATGTTATTTAGCCATCTAGATACCACTGATATTGCGTCTTGCACCTGTCACCACTCAGATTGGTGAACAAATTATATATATTTTTCTGAGATATAGCTGGTGGTTACTGGCTACCCTGGCCTTGAGTAAGTGAGATGGGTAATGGAATCGGACATCACAAGAATGCATTGAGCTATTGAACCTCCTCATACGGGAGATATATGGTGCGTAATTATTGACAAAACAAATATTGTTACATTTATATCCTGAGGGTAGTGTATCAAATTATTTTTGGAGAGCATGAATCGTTATCAGGATCACTAATTCAACCTATTTTTAGTGTCATTTGAAAAATTACCAATCTTTTTAGTTAGGCCTAAATCAAGGTCGTTAATGTAAAAGATGAACAATTGAGGAACTAAGACTGACCATTGTGTAAGACCCCAACCTTCACTACACCCCAATATGATTGTATAGGCTACTGTTAATGTTAATTTTATGTTTCCTACTAATTAGCCATGGTCTAATTCACGTAATATAGTTCGCCCTATTCCATGAGCTGTTTCTTTAATCAGCAATCTTTCATGTGGATATTTATCGAAAACTTTACTGACATGTCAATAACTTTGAAGGTATTTTTTGTCTGTTTATCGATTTGTATGCTTGGGAAAAGAAAGGTTAATAAATAGCGAGACACTCGCAGCCAACACGGTTAAATTCCATTACAAGATTGATGATTACGCATTTAACAAATGTGACAGCAGCATACTACTCTTAATTTGACGTTTGTAATTTAGTCAGTAGCCAGCCCTTATTCCCACAAGGGGTAGGGAGTATCAACAAGAAACACATGAAAGGAGGCCAAAAAAGAGGCGGCAGGGAAAGAATCCTTACAACAGTTCGCACACAAACATTCGGAAACCTCAATCACTTATTAGCCCCCAGGATCACTGGCTTCACCTCAGATGCTATAAACGTTCGGACAAATTAAGTCTCTTAGTCATTTAGTTGTATAAAATGACATTTTATTGAGTAACATCTAATACAGTTGATGCATATAAACGTTTAGGATAACTCATAACATCTATACCCGGTGTCAGCGAACTTGGAGCTAATCCTGACCGCATAACATCTTATAAAGAACAAAACAAATATATGAGTAGATCAGGAAATCGATGTAGAAATTGACTACCCGTTTCTCGAGCACTTTCTGGGTTATAGAAAGGCTAAGGATAAGAATTACAGCCAATGTCGCTGACACCAACACCAAGTATAGTGTTAAGGAGGCCGGGGCTCTTATTAACCCTTTCACGCATTTATGACGCAGAGGTTGCCAGATTAGCAATAAGAAATAGAGTTCTCTCACTCTTATAATTACCTCTCCAAAATTAGTTTTCTGTCCACAGCTAACTCAAAGACAACTGCAGAGGTTGAAGTAACTAAACTAAAGGTTTATAAATACCCCTGATAGTAATAAAGGCTGTAAAGTATCCCCAATAGGTTCAAAATCGCGTCATACGTCGGAGAGGGTTAACACAATCACGAACAAGTGTATAATAGATTATAAAATAACAATCTATGCAACTTATTGTGTTCATTTTAAGTTATGTATACAATGTAGATCTATAAAGTAGTGGCGCTTACCATTCTGCTGTGTACGTGTGTGTGTGTGTGTGTGTGTGTGCTAATCTACAAAGTTAGTCACGCGTAAATCTATTTATATTTAGAGAGAGAGAGAGAGAGAGAGAGAGAGAGAGAGAGAGAGAGAGAGAGAGAGAGAGAACCTTCTATTATTATACAAACAAATAATGATAGCAATATTGTCATATGTAGCGCCCAGCATGTGCGAGTACTGTGTCTGTGTGCCCTGGCTGTAGTAGCGCAGGCGGTGGCGCCTGCGGGTCTCAGTGCTAGGGCACGACCACACGGGCTTGGGACGGGAGTGCAAACTAGACAGGTGCCACATACCTAATATTTTGTCGCAAAACTTAGTTGGGCTACTGTACTTAGTTTCAGTGTACCATCACAACGCCCACTAAGACACCATATAAATACCCTCGCATTGTATGAATATTCCCACATTCAAATTATGCTATGGTGGCAGTGCCTATAGTGAGTAAACAGCTCAATAGGTGGCATTTGAGAGAGAGAGAGAGAGAGAGAGAGAGAGAGAGAGAGAGAGAGGTCCGAGATTGTGAAATGAGACAATGAGATTATGCCAGTGTTACAGTGGCCATGCAGCTTCGAGAGGTCAGAGTTGCAACGGGCCACGAGGAGACAACCAGGCGTCGTAGGTCTACGAAGGTAAGACCATGACAGAGGTTCGGTTGCAACACTTAAACTGTCTCGTTGTCTCATTCACCATCCGGAATAAGCATGACTCCACCATTTTGAACGGTTGAATCTACGCGCTGTAAACTATGTCCGGATCGAAAGTTGGAACATATAACAAATATATATGAATTTGCTTTCAGTGCCATAACCGACGTTTATGTAAGTTTATAGTCAGAACCATCCCTTTATGATGTCTTAGGAACTGGAATAGTTTTCGCAATATAATATATACCTATTCTGGCTAACAATACATACATAAAACATACATACAATTTTAAGACTGAGTGTTCCACACATAAGTGCAGTTTCAGTCTCTTGTCCTAATGGCGGCATTCCAGGCAACCCTGTTAAGGGCTGCTTCACTTGTCAAGTTCTTGGATTTGAGATCGGCGCGTATAGTCCGATCCCAGGTCTTCCTCGGTCCACCCCTTGGTGCAGCTCCCTCCACAATCACAGACCTGCATTTTTTCACCCAATTTTGTTCATCCATTCTCTCCACATGTCCATACCATCCCAGTCTACTTGTACGCATCACCTCGCTAATACTCTTTATACCTAAACGTCTCCTCAGCTCAACATTTGTTATTCTATCCTGTAGCCTGGCCCCACACATCCATCTCACCATTCTCATCTCATTACGCTCCATTCTGTTGACATCCTCTACTTTAACGGCCCATGTTTCTGAGGCATACGTCATTGCACTTCTAACACATGAGGCATACACCTTTCCCTTCAGGGGAAGAGGCATGCTTCACTAACAAATAGCTAATTATGTCTCAACAGTTATCTCAGAATACTTTTTAATTATTAAGCCAGAGTTTTCGGTATACAGTATAAGGATATTTAACTCATGAGATAGATGACAATTATTACATTACGAGAGGTCCTTTATAAGTTGGATAGTGTTCCTGGGATTATTAAACAACAACAACAATAATAAATACAAAATACTTTATTATTGAGAATGTTAAGTCCAGGATGCAAATAACATCTCAAATTATGTTACAAACGTCTGTGTAAGGTTAGAGGCGCATTTATGCCTTCATTTGTTCCGGCAAATTTGTTCTTGGAGCTTATGAGAAAATAAATGTGTATACATTATGTCACCTATATTTATATACCAAGGGACTGGGGTTCTCGAAAAGGGGCTCCAGTCCTGAAAATATGCCTGCCTTACAGTGTGCTGGCTTAATAATCCAGAAGGGTTGATAGTCTCTGAAGTCCTATTTTAACTAACTACCTTCAGTCTACTCACCGAAACCAGTGAGAAGTAAGATGTTGCCAAAATAATGCTGTTGATAAGGGCAGTAGTATAAATCCGTCTTTGTTGTAGTTCTACGAGTATTATGTGTGCCTTACCCCTTACACATTATACACACACATACACACACAAATAGATCCAGACGAACATAAACACACAATAACTCATAACACCAGACACGCACACAGCCAAGCACACACACACACACACACACACACACACACACACACACACACACCTTCACCGACACACACACGCACACACCTAACCATCAGACCGTGACAGTGGGCCACAACAACACAGCCACAGGTTATAATACTAGTACCAACATCTGGCTCCACTATTATTATCTTTTATATCTACTAACCTACCCTATTGGAAATATAAATATGCTCATGGTATACACTTATGCAATCACACAGGTATTTATATATTCTTCTCCATGTAGTTTTATATGTGTATGTACAGTCAAGACCACAAATGACGATGTACCCTTTGAATCAGTTTCCAACACAAGCAAGACAATAGGATACATTATTTTTGTCTACGTATATGAAGGAGATAAAAGGCAAAGCTGTCTGTAACAAGTGTTTCCCAAAGTTGAAAGAGAGAAAGAGAGCAAAGTTCAAGGTACGTGAGAGTCAAAATATCTGGACACACGGAGTTTGAAGCCGTTTAAGTTGTAGGATGAGGGGAAGACAGACTGAGGGAGAAAGTTCCAGAGCTTACTTGTTGAGTAGGAGAAAAACTGGGATTTTTTTTCACTTATGGGTTAGAGAGTTGGACAGAATAGGAGTGGGAATGTGTTGAAAGGCGGATGCCCCCTGCTCTTCGTAAGGGAAGAGGTATACACTGAGAAAGCTCTGAAGAACATTAATTTATGTAATAGAAGTAGAAGAGAGAGATATCTAACATTGCGGGGTGTAGAGAGAGATTGTAGGGAATTAGTAAGAGGAGGTGAATTGATGAGACAAAATGCGTTTGTCTCTATCAAGAAGTGCAGTTTGGGTGGAACCTATCCACATATGCAAACAATACTCAATACATGAGCGCGCTGAACCCTTGTACAGAACAAAAAGCTATGCGGGAGTTAAGAATCCACAGAGACGGTTGAGCACACCTAAGTTCTAGGAAGCTGTTTTAGCAAGTGTGGTATGATTTTTCCAGGAAAGATCAGAAGAAAAAGAAACACCAAGATTATTGAGAAAAGATGAAGGGTTGAGTTGTGTACTGTTGAAGAGTAAGGATTAGTCATGTGGAAGGTTGTGACAGGTAGATAAATGAAGAAATTGGGTTTTGGAATCATTGAAAGTAACAAAATGCTCGCTGTCCCAATCAGAAATAATTGATAGACTAGTTGTTGTTGTTGTTGTCGCTCCCCAAGCTGCCTGGCCGAACAGCCCCAAGGCCCCGAGCAAGGCCAAGGCCATAACAGAGCGCCCCCACAGAACCCTCCCTGCCGACCACAATAAAGCCTGGGTGATCGAAGCCACTCCATGACGGGGAGCTGAGGAGGGTGCGGAAACGCCCGGGAAACCAAAGCCCCACCCAGGGCCCTGTGCCCCTCAGCAATTATGAAGAGAAAGTTGAGGGGCAAAGGAAAAATGTGATGCTTTGGCTTCCAATCTTGGTAGATTGGGAGGTCAATCCACGGAAGAGACGTTGTCACTTGAGATCTAGAAAATATAAAAGTAAAAGGAACAGTCAGAGTAAGCTATGGGTATGGCAGAGATCGCTCAGGTCTCACTCTGATGACCAGCCCATCACCAGATAGACTAGTAGATAGGCGTGCTGTGGCCTCATCATGTGAGTTATGGAGTAATTGCATGGTGGGTCATTGTGGAAAGCTAATTGAATATTGTAAGATAGTCATCAGTATATGAGTGAAGAGGACTAGAGGTACAGTTGGAAAGATCATTAATGCATATTAGAAAGAGAACTGGAGGTTGAAGATTTTTCGAAAATTTGAGTGAAGAGTTCAAATTTGTCAGAGGAAGACGTGACGGTGGTGCCATCAGAGTGCAAAATAGGATGGAAAGACGAGGAATATAAATTGTTTGAGAGGTTTCTGGCTAGATGCCAGAAAGCTTGGAAAGAGCTAGAGTTGGTAAGTTCAGTGTATTTGTTATTGATGCAATAGTTTTTGGCAGGTCAAAGCAGATATTTAGCTTGATTACGGGCAGAAATATAGAAAGTACAAGATTCTTGAGTTTGAACTGATAGTACTGTTTGAATGTTTTCTCATTATTGAGGACAGTAGTAGAAAAATTGTACGTAAACCAAGATTTGTATGCATTAGACTGAGAGAAAGAAAATGGTATTATAGCCCAGATGCTTCAGAACTTGGCTTTAAAGGTTCACAGATTCGAACTGGTGTAACCTTGTTATATATATTATATATTATATATATTAATTAATAAAATGTTGATAACTCTATATATGTTTTGTGTATATACAGTATGTGTCCCTTACCGTTACGCTAAATGTGAGTAGACCTGTATATTATTTGTAAAGGAAATTGGGATACTTCCCACTTAAATCCTGCGAGAGTCGTAGGAGTCGACTAATATGACGGTGAAGAGCTGCTTCTACCAAATTGGATACTATAGGCATTCTCTTCTTCCCACAACTTGTTTTCACTCTCACTTTCTTCGAGTGTTTCACCTCCATGTAGTGATAAAGAACGATTGCATAATTATAGTCCTCTAGAAAAGGACCACTTCCTGACAATGCAACTCATATTTCCAGCCTCTCACAAAGAATACAGCCTCGAATGTGAAGCTCTGTTCTGAACTTAATCTCCAGGGAGCCTCACTTAAAGATGCCTTTGATCCCCTCACTGGTCGTGGTGGTTGGTTTCTTGGAATTGGTTTGCTTTATTAAGGCTCCTTGGGGATACAAAGTACCGGTAACTAATGTAAGAAATTATCAATATGTATGAAAGCAAATAGGTATGCATGAAAGTATGTATGGAATTACAATCTGCATATTTTCTCTTAGTTGAATTACTGATGTATAATTAGGTAGATGCATAGACTTCAGTAGATCTAGACTTGACACGAAAATGGGACTTTGTAGTAAGAGACCCAAAATCAGAGAACGAACCTCGAAACCGCAAAAATATAACATTTTCGCAGTTTCGAGGTTCGAACATGGGGTTCGTTTTTCGATGTTGGGTCCCTTACTGTAAAGTTCCATTTTCGTGTCAAATCCAAATCTACTGTAGTCTATGGTAGATGACATAATTTTGTTAAACGTGTTATGCATAAAACACCATTTGAGTAGGAGCACTTTATTTACTGCCAATAAAGGCATCCTCCTCAAATGGTGTTTTGTGTTCATACTGTCAACTTTTTTTTTTTTTTTTTTTTTTTTTTTTACATGTTTAGACTAATATGTATTCCTTCTAGTGAATTTATTTATTCAAATACATTTCCTCTTCTCACTATAACTGTCATTCACTTACACCTTTCGCCTCACCTTCCACCTCCCTTCCCCTCCCTCGCCCCCTCCCCCCGACTCACCTGACCACACCTGGGCCTCCCGACATACCTGCAACACAAGAAAAACCTTAATTAGCTAGGCGAGGGTCGGGTGTACCAGGTAAATGTGTTGTGTTGTTAGCTGTGTTATGAGAGGTGTTGTTATGGGGTTATGTAAGTTATTGTTGAGGCAACATTCGTTAATTAGGGAAGGAGTGGCTTGATTACAATGACTAGTAATATGGGTTAAACTTAATAAGTCTCTCTCTCTCTCTCTCTCAATCTATATCTTTATATATATATATATATATACATATATATATACCAATGTGCAATGTATTCGTGTGATTGAGTGCTAGAGCATAGCCAATATTAATGTGGCACTAGTATTAGTAAGATATATACATTTTGGGATTAAATATGATAATATATTATTTTAAATAATTTTACATGTATAGTTCCATATACTATACATGTAAAATACATGCATATTACATTACTAGTGTAATAATTTTTCAATTATTAAATGAGAGTACGAATGCAAATTCTTCTATATTATCATATTATGATGATAAACAATTATATTAGTGTTAAACACTAATATAATGGGCGTGAGAAAGCGCTTGTGTGTGCATGCGTTTGCGAACTAAATTACGAATGGCTTCAGTTGTTGTTGTAGTTGTTGTTCCCTAAGCTGCCTGGCCGAACAGCCCCGAGTCCCTGAGGAAGGCCATGACCACGATCGGGCTTTCCCACAGAGCTCTCATTGAGTGTAGATTGTGTTGTTGGCGTAAGTGGTTGTGTGAAATGCAGTCTTCTATGATGTGTTTAATGGTATGGGGTGCTGTGTTACATCCCGGGCAGGCGTCGACAACGGAGTCATCCAGTCTCTTCTGATAGCTCAGGAGAGCTGGATTGTGTCCGCATCTCAGCCTGGCCAGGTGGACTCTGTCCTCGCGAGGAAGGGAGAATTCGGAAGGCTGGATTTCGGGAGGTCGTGCATGCAGCTGCGTGTTGTCTGTGAGTGAGTGGATGGATCGGCGAGAGATATGAGTATGGATGTGCTTCTGGAAGTTGGTTCGGGATGGGCAGGGAGGGAGAGAGGACAATAATTGTGTGTGATACCGTGTGCTGGGTGTTGTTTTGATATTTCTTGGTGTCTGTGGGTGTGTTGCCATGTAGTTTAGTGGGTGGTCTTGGTTCGTGGAGGCTGCTGCCAGGAATTGAGTGCCTCTCATGTCCAGATGGTCTTTGACTTTGAGGATTTTGGTTTCTTGATGTAGGTGATCTGTGGGTGCAGTAGCGCTGCAGCCTGTAATGATCTTCAGGGCTTTGTTTTGAATAGTCTGTAAGGTCTTATGATGTGTTTCAGCTAGGTTAGAAGCCCAGGCGCGGCTTGCGTATTCCATCACTGATCTTATGTATTGTTTATATACTGTGGTGGTAGTTTCTTTGTTGTGTCCAAATTTTGTGTGAGCAAGTGACCTGAGGGCGTTAAGTCTGGGTGTCAGTTTCTTTTTAATGTTTGTGGTGTGCTGTTTGAATGTCATATGAGTATCATATGTTACTCCTAGGATTTTGTGTGTGTGTGTATGTGTTAGGGGTGTGTTGTTTATGGTGAGTTGAGGGATGTATTCGTGTTCTCCTGTCCAGCTTGTGAGCAGGGTTGCGGTGGATTTGGCTTCAGTGTATATAATTGACTCACTAGTTTTGTGTATATGAAGATCTGTGTAAGGGTTAATGGAAAGTGTGCGTGTTTATATGTGTGTGTATGTGTGTGTGTATGTTTTTTGTTTTTTTCTATATTACAACTACTTCCTCTCGGGCCTAGGCTGATAGCCTTTACACTCTACCGCTGAACACGGTGAGGCCCGTGAGGTCTTGCTCCAGTCTAGGGAGTGAGACATGCGAAGCTTCACGGCTCGAAGCAACTCCATCTCCGAATCCGCCTCGTCTCTGCGCTTCAGTCTCACCCCCCACACTCGGACCCTCACTCTCAGAACGCCACTTATTGAGCAATTAACTCACTAGGCATTGCCCCCCTGTAGCATATTTTTGAATATGGGAATATTCATAAAATGCTATTTTAATCAGGGAACAATGAGGGTATTTTTTTGGCATTTCGGTGTGCTGTGGTAAAGCACTGATACTAGGTACAGTACAGCACAAATTACATCCCAATAATATCTTCCCATTGACATATTGGGATTCGAACCCGGGTTCATTGGATTACCAGTCCAGTGGCAAGACCACTCCGCCACACCTCCCCTGTTACTCAGTACTCAGTTACTTGTTCGTCAAGGGGAATCCACGCAATGCGAGCTAAGCTCATTATTATCGCGCCTCCTTAACTGGGAATGTATTGCGTGAAATGCATGTTAAGTGTTTTATGTACTGTTGGAATGGCTGTGGATGTGTGTGTAGTCTGTATTTAGCCAATTGGCGACATCGGAAACGAAGGCTTAGGGTGGATCTGTTTGGTACCATTCTCACTATAGACGGTACCGTCTCGCCCGAAGGCTTAGGTAGCCATCAGCTTAGGTGAACCATATGATACCCATCTCGCCTTGTACCATTTTTGCCAACCCCAGATGGGACGTCACAACGTCGTCCACTTATTCCAGGTACCTATTTACAGCTAGGTGAACTGAGGCTAACACATGAAAGGAGACAAGCCCAATTTGTCTCCGCCCGGTCTGGGATTGAACCCCCGACCCCTCGTGTGTGAGACGAGAGCTCTACCTACTAGGCTACGGGCTGTGTGCGTGCATGTGTGCGTGTGTTTGTATTTTTCTACTTTTTGTTTGTTTGTCGTGTCCTGAATATTTGTCTGTGTGTGTCTATCTGTGTCTGTGAATGTCTGTCAGTATGTTTATACAGTAAACAGCATATTCCATCAACGGCTGTGTTATCATAAATCCTATATACACAAATGAGTATATTATGCATGTAATTTCATTATTGGTCATGCAATTGCATATGCTATAATCACATTAGCATACATATGCAATTTATATTGTAAATGCGTATGTACTGATGTGAATTTGAGATTGTGAGTGTATAATTATTTAATGCTTCAAATCGTTTGGCGTTGTATATCAATAGCTTGTGACTTAATGCCACGTATATTCTATTGTGGGCCACTAAATAGCAATAGGAAAAGAGCTCATTCATACACTCAAGACCTGCAGCTTCAAGCTTGGTTCAGTCCTACCGAATATTACTTGGAATTTGGGACCACCCATTATTCTAGAATACAATGGAAACAACAGCGAATTTGTCTATAGCATGTCTCTACATATGTGTGGAAAAGTACGGTAACGAAGTACAGAAAGACTATTATATTCTGTAGGTATACTGTGATGTTAATTATGGTGGTGTGGTTACTTGTTCACTATTATAACCATCCAACCATATTCCTACTGTTAATGGTTGTGTCCGTGTGTGTGTGTCTGTGTGTGTGTGTGTGTGTGTGTGTTGCCGTTAATGAGTCAATAATAGATATACAGTAATCCTTTGTGCTAATTACCCTTGGTGTTGATTTTAATGATCATCAGAGAGAGAGAGAGAGAGAGCGAGAGCGAGAGAGATAGAGAGACAGACTTGGGGGGGGGGGGAAGGCTTTCCTAAGCTTCTATGAGGCGTATTATTATATTATTTCATATATCATCGGAATTTATGACGAGTGATACTATTTTTCTTAGGTGTTTAATATATGCCAAAATGTGCATTTATCGAATAAGTTCTCGTGCTTGTTTCTGAACGAGGAAGAATCCAAATCCATGGGAGTAAAGAGAAACACCTACTAATCCATGGGAATAAAGAGAAACACCTACTAATCCATGGGAGTAAAGAGAAACACCTACTAATCCATGGGAGTAAAGAGAAACACCTACTAATCCATGGGAATAAAGAGAAACACCTACTAATCCATGGGAATAGAGAGAAACACCTACTAATCCATGGAAATAAAGAGAAACACCTACTAATCCATGGGAATAAAGAGAAACACCTACTAATCCATGGGAATAAAGAGAAACACCTACTAATCCATGGGAATAAAGAGAAACACCTACTAATCCATGGGAATCAAAAGAAACACCTACTAATCCATGGGAATAAAGAGAAACACCTACTAATCCATGGGAATAGAGAGAAACACCTACTAATCCATGGAAATAAAGAGAAACACCTACTAATCCATGGGAATAAAGAGAAACACCTACTAATCCATGGGAATAAAGAGAAACACCTACTAATCCATGGGAATAAAGAGAAACACCTACTAATCCATGGGAATAAAGAGAAACACCTACTAATCCATGGGAATCAAAAGAAACACCTACTAATCCATGGGAATAAAGAGAAACACCTACTAATCCATGGGAATAGAGAGAAACACCTACTAATCCATGGAAATAAAGAGAAACACCTACTAATCCATGGGAATCAAAAGAAACACCTACTAATCCATGGGAATAAAGAGAAACACCTACTAATCCATGGGAATAGAGAGAAACACCTACTAATCCATGGAAATAAAGAGAAACACCTACTAATCCATGGGAATAAAGAGAAACACCTACTAATCCATGGGAATAAAGAGAAACACCTACTAATCCATGGGAATAAGAGAAACACCTACTAATCCATGGGAATAAAGAGAAACACCTACTAATCCATGGGAATAAAGAGAAACACCTACTAATCCATGGGAATAAAGAGAAACACCTACTAATCCATGGGAATAAAGAGAAACACCTACTAATCCATGGGAATAAAGAGAAACGCCTACTAATCCATGGGAATAAAGAGAAACACCTACTAATCCATGGGAATAAAGAGAAACACCTACTAATGCATGGGAATAAAGAGAAACACCTACTAATCCATGGGAATAAAGAGAAACACCTACTAATCCATGGGAATAAAGAGAAACACCTACTAATCCATGGGAATAAAGAGAAACACCTACTTACAGAAAAGTCACCAACAACTCAAATTTCCAATTTGTGGTCAGGTGGGGGGTTAATCCTATAACTAAGCTTACACTACAGGTAGACAATATTGTACAGCTTAAGAAAGACCTCTAGCAATGAAATGGGTCACGTTCATATTAATTAACCCTCAGACTCCACAATTCCTTCCTTAGCTTAACAAAATATTGTAATACTAACCAGAATTAACCGTTGTTGATCGAGAAGGTCAACAACAGACTCTGAAGGTTGGTGCCGAGGGCCAGACAATGAAGGCGAGTCAGGCCCTCTGGCTCACTAAGTTATACTTGCACGGTAATATATTTTATACATTATACAGGGAATTATGACGTTCAAAAATCAGCATTCCGGCTTCTAACTATAGTTTTAATGTACCCTTAAATTACGGTATGAGGACAGTAAGGAAATAGCAATATTGATGGTTAGGTATATTTGTGACTGATCAAATGACGGTCTTCTGTTGGCAATACAACGGAACATCTTTGAACAATAAATAAGATGTTTCCAAGCGTCCTTTTCCTCCTTACCTTTTTACCATGGAAGCTGAGATGCCCTAGATCATCAGCTGATGTACTTTTTACTATGTATATATACATATATATATATATATATATATATATATATATATATAGTATATATATATACAGTATATATATATATATATATATATATATATATATATATATATATATATATATATAATATATATATATATATATATATATATATATATATATATATATATATATATATATATATATATTATGCTAGTGATCACGCAGCCTAACGTCGTAACACACATCACCCACACTCAAATACTAGTAACCAGTACTAGAGAAGGGTTTTTACAACCAGGGCCACTATCCATGGATGGCCTCGCTAGTACTGTATATAATTATAGAACCCTAACCTATTAACATTATTAACCTATGGCCAGGCCGGGCTTCGAACAAGAAATATAATATTAAAATAGATATGACACCATCGTATAGTGAAGGTTTCAGTTGTTGCGTAATAAACTAAAACCTTAATATTCACCTCAAATAAGACAATTTTCTTTATTTTACGTGATCACTACATCTTTATAACACTACGAAAACTCAAGGAAATAATAAATTTCTATAAGATCACTGAGGATACTGATAGTGCTCTATCTTTCTCTCCTTTTATCAGATGGGTATATTACTATTTATATACCTTCACCAACGTATATTATCATTATTGAACTGTTCCATATCTTCTCTAAACCCATTTATGTTTCTATGTGTGTCATTAATTGGTGCGTTAACCTTGCCCTAACCATATCTGGTGCAAGGTGGGTCTTTTTCATCGTCCCTGTTTCAATCCATTACTTTAGATATTTTAAGACGTTTCATCTCATCAGCCAGGCAATAATAAATATTTCACCTACTACAGCTGTCGATTTATTTTGGATGAGAGTTAGCAAGCCTGCAATTTGGGAGAATCTGGCCTTCTACCGAGACATTTGTTTACTGAACATGTACAGTACATACTGCATTTAGCTTGCTGGGGTCATGGGAGGCGTTTTCAGACTATTGGGTACATTTATAATACATTCCTCGAAAATTGCAAAAAAATCACCAAATCCCTCAATAATAATTAAACAAACTATCATAATAGCCCCCAACACGTCGCAGCAGATAGTGTTAACAAACTATCATAATAGCCCCCAACACGTCGCAGCAGAGTGTTAACAAACTATCATAATAGCCCCCAACACGTCGCAGCAGATAGTGTTAACAAACTATCATAATAGCCCCCAACACGTCGCAGCAGATAGTGTTAACAAACTATCATAATAGCCCCCAACACGTCGCAGCAGATAGTGTTAACAAACTATCATAATAGCCCCCAACACGTCGCAGCAGATAGTGTTAACAAACTATCATAATAGCCCCCAACACGTCGCAGCAGATAGTGTTAACAAACTATCATAATAGCCCCCAACACGTAGCAGCAGATAGTGTTAACAAATTCATGTGTCGTGTAATGGTGTCTTAACCCTTTCAGTATTATAAGAGAGCATTTTAAAATATATCGAATTCGTTATTATGGGATTTTATATATTAGTGAAGATTCCGTGGTAGTCCGAGGGTTAATTAAGACAATGTTCTCCATTCTCCATTGGGGAGGTGTGGTGGAGGAGTGGTCTTGACACTGGTAATCCAATGGACCCAGTTCGAATCCCGATGTATCAATGGGAAGATATTATTGGGATGGAATTTGTGCTGTACCTAGCTAGTATAAGTGCATTACCACAAAGCCCACTGAAACGCCAAAAAATACCCCCATTGTTCCCTGATTAAATTGACCTGAATGAATATTCCCATATTCAAAATATGCTACAGGGGGGCAATGCCTAGTGAGTTAACTGTTCTGCAGTCTCTCTCTCTCCGCCGCAATGTTGCATCTATCTCGCTATTCTATCGCTACTATAATAATCAGTGTTCCTCAGAGCTTTCCCAGTGTATACCACCTCCTTTACGTAGGGCACGTGGTACCCGACTTGCAACTCAATCCCACCCCTACTCTGTGCAACTCTCCAACCCGAGAGTGAAACGTTACTCTCAGTCTTTCTTCTACTCAACAGCTTAGCTGTGGAACTCTCTCCCAGAATCAGTCTTTCCCTCTTCCTATGACTTAAATTGCTTCAAACTCCGTGTGTTCAGGCATAAAGGCTCGAACGTCCCTTGTCACTCTTTCAACTATGGGGGCGGCACTCGCTATAGGCAGTTCTGCCTTTTGCCTCCCTCAATCACATAGAAAAAAAAAAGTGGAGTTCTGAGAGTGAGTTTCCGAGTCTTGGGGGTGAGAGAGTGAAGCACAAAGGTGAAGCAGCTCCAGAGATGGGGCAGCTTAGAGCAGTGAGTGGGGAACCAAGCTCTAAGTGCTTCACATGTCTCACTCCCAAGAGTGGAACAATAACTCACGGTCTTCACCGTGTTGAAAGGTTGAACGTACAGGCTCTCAGCCTATGCTCGAGAGGGAATACGTTGGAATATAGTAGAAGAAAAAACCGAAACAAAAAATATAATTTCTAGATTTCCTTCCTTATGTGTATAAAATAGTTGTCAGTCAATTAGTTTCCAGATGACAGTAAATGATTATGTTCCCTTCCTGATCACTCGTCTAATACCAAGACCTTGAAGCGAAATGTTGTTAACTATTATGAAAAAAACATTAAGGGGAGGTAGTTGCATTTTCTCTCTCATGTTTAGTCTCATTAGCTTTGAGATTTTAAGACGTTTGTTCCATTAGTTTGGTGATTTTAAGACCCTTTGTCCCATTTCTTTGTCAGTATACAGACCTTTCGTGCCATTTAGGTGTCGATTTTTTCATGGCGAGCAATAGCGAGCCTGTAATTGTAGGGGGAACCGACAATTTTCTACCAAAAATTGTACAAATTTATCTTGAATTGGGGTCTAGGGGGTATTTTTGTTAAGCTTGATGGAGGTCTAGCGAGGAAACTAGAAAATATATAAATAAATATATACTGCATATAATAAATATATACTGCATATAATAAATATATACTGCATATAATAAATATATACTGCATATAATAAATATATACTGCATATAAATATAATATACTGTACATATAAATATATACTGTACATATGAATATATACTGTACATATAAATAAATATATACTGTACATATAATAAATATATACTGTACATATAAATAAATATATACTGTACATATAAATAAATATATACTGTACATATAAATATATACTGTACATATAAATAAATATATACTGTACATATAAATAAATATATACTGTACATATAAATATAATATACTGTACATATAAATATATACTGTACATATGAATATATACTGTACATATAAATAAATATATACTGTACATATAAATATAATATACTGTACATATAAATAAATATATACTGTACATATAAATATAATATACTGTACATATAAATATAATATACTGTACATATAAATATAATATACTGTACATATAAATATAATATACTGTACATATAAATATAATATACTGTACATATAAATATATACTGTACATATAAATATAATATACTGTACATATAAATATATACTGTACATATGAATATATACTGTACATATAAATAAATATATACTGTACATATAAATATATACTGTACATATAAATATATACTGTACATATAAATATATACTGTACATATAAATAAACCACAAAATGAAAACTCCCCCTTAAAATAACGCATTAAGGGGGGTGACCTGCTTTTTGTTATTTCTGTCCTTTTCTCTCTTTCTCTGGCTTGTATCCATTCGGCCCCATTCAGCCAACTATTTTAAGACGTTTATCCCCATCTAGGTGTCGATTTCTTCCTGGCGAGCGATAGCGAGCCAGCATTATATGAAGAAATCCGCCTTCGCCGGAGAAATTGTTCTATCGAACAATGTACAAATTTAGCTTGCTGTCAAACAAAAATAAAAAATATGCTGGCTCGCTACCGCTCACCAGTAAAAAAAATACACCTGGATGGGGATAAACGTCTTAAAACAGTAGGCTGGATGGGGCCAAATAGATACAAGCCAGAGAAAGATAGAAAAGGACAGACCCAAAACAGGTCCCCTCCCTTAATATAGTAGGTTAATGTGTTTCCGTTAAAAATCGAACAATCCGTTGCATAGGGATTCACATTGCTGTCGGTGGAAATAACACCGACTATTATGTTATTAGCAATAGCATGGATCCTTGCCATGATACTGAAAGGGTTGAGCTGATCCCTGTCTTGTTTTTGTTATTGATGTTTGAATTGGGTGTTGACTGTCTCATTGATCTCTCTCTCTCTCTCTCTCTCTCTCTCTCTCTCTCTCTCTCTCTCTCTCTCTCGCTATTGGGAATGCCTTTGGAAGTGACTGACTTGGAAAAGGATTTGGGTGTTCTGATTAGCAGTGACCTAAAGTTTGCCAAGTAGTGCATTGAAGTAGAGAAGAAAGCTCAGAAATTGTTGGGCTATATTAAGAGTCAATTTAAGTATAAAAATATGGAAATAGTCCTTACACTTTACAACACTCTGATACGGTCTCTCCTGGAGCATGCTGTTCAAGTTTTTCCTCCAGCACTCAGAAAAGATATAGAGCAACTGGAAAGAGTACAAACTAGGACTACAAACCTTATTCCATCGCTTAGAAGGACCGGTTGAGAGCTCTTGATCTCTTTCTGTTGGAGACACGCAGACTACGAGGTCAGCTCATTGAAGTTTTTAAAATACTTAATGGGTTTGACAATGTGGATTATAGCAAAATGTTTAACCTCAATATGAATACAACACGCAACCATGGCTGAAAAGTAGAATTGAGAAGGTTCAGCACTAGTATTTGTGGACACTTTTTTCACATACAAGATCTGTTCTACCTGGAACAAACTTCCCTCCGAAGTTGTAAACAGTTCAGTAGAACAGTTCAAGAATAGAGTAGATAGTATTTTGCACACTTTGTAACGAGTGTAGTGCACTGAATAGTCTCACTCTTTCTACATCGAGTATCTCCTCGGAATGGACCGCAATGTCTCTGAGATACTAACTAACTATTCTTTGTAACTCTCTCTCTCTCTCTCTCTCTCTCTTCTTCACCTACAGTGTGGCGATAGAGTGGAATAAACTACCAGCGAGAGTGGTGGAGAGCGACACAATAAACGCTTTCAAGGGAAGGCTTGACCTCTATCTGCAGAGGGCTGGGGTGATATGAAAAAAAAAAAAAAAAACAAAAAAAAAAAAATAAAAATAAATAAATAATAATGTATGTGTATGTGTGTGCACTGTACAGTATGTATATATATACTGTATATATATGTATGTATGTGTGTATGTATGTATATGTATATGTGTGTGTGTGTGTGTGTGTATGTGTGTATATGTATGTACCGGTGTATATATATTTATATATATATATATATATATATATATATATATATACATATATAGTTTGTAAGACCAGACTGCCTAGTAAGGACCTTGAGGTCTGTGTGGTCTGTGTATCTATGTAGCTCTATGTAGCTCTCTCTCTCTCTCGCTCTCGCTCTCTCTCTCTCTCTCTCTCTCTCTCTCTCTCTCTCTCTCTCTCTCTCTCTCTCTCTCTCTCTCTCTCTCTCAGTGTTGCCAATTTTCAGTATCTGTATCCTTTTCTTCTCCCGGGCAATAAGGGTCGGATTGCGTCTAGTAACTTTGACAACGCTGCTAAGAGGAAAAAAGAAACAATAATAATAAAATGGACGAGAAGAATAAGCCGAACAAAGTAGGAGAAGGACGAAGAGGAGTACGAGGAGAAGAAATTACATACTGTATACGTCTATTATATTTTAATTTTTGTAAGTCAATGTTCAGTTATTAAAGCCTAGTGCTCTATATATTAGCCGTATTTGCAGTTGCTGCACATTGGTTAAGAGTTTTTAAGTTTTAAGATATTGGTATGCCCAAATCTTTAACTAGTGCTGAAGTTTCTCTGTGTTGGTCTTTCATTTCGTATAAATAGTTTATATTTGTATTGCCGATTTGTAATGCCTAACTTTTTTCTTTGTCTTTACAGTGAAGAGCATCTGCTACTTTTCCGATCACTCTGCTATCTTGTTTAAAAAAATAATGGGTCTAAACATGAGGGAGAAGAGGGAGATTGTAGACACCAATCGAACAGGGCGGTACCCAGGTGAGGCCTCATATGCATATGATATAACGAGTTGCTGGAACTCCTGTTTCATTTGCCTGGCTTCCCCCAGTGTTTCTATTTGTCCCTCACCTACACAAAGAGTAATCCAGCTAACTCACAGACACCTCCGCCTCCTATTCATTTCACTACACTTAACAAGCACACCACACTTCTTTCAAACTCACCTAAATTCCCTATAACGTACCTTGATTTTGGCTCTGTCACTCTTTCAATATTTGAAGGGGACACTTGTTACAGGCAGCTTTGCCTTGTCTCCTTCATGTACATATTAAAAAAAAATAAAAAAAATAACTGGGTGTCACTTTATTCATGATCGTATACAATTTAGATTCAATGACCAATATACAGTATACAGTATATCCCATTCCAGTAATGCCGAAAGCTGCCTCTATATAGCTGCCTCTATATAGCTGCCTCTATATCCCATTCCAGTAATGCCGAAAGCTGCCTCTATATCCCATTCCAGTAATGCCTAAAGCTTATTATAGCTGCCTCTATATCCCATTCCAGTAATGCCTAAAGCTTATTATAGCTGCCTCTATATAGCTGCCTCTATATCCCATTCCAGTAATGGCTAAAGCTTATTATAGCTGCCTCTATATAGCTGCCTCTATATCCCATTCCAGTAATGCCTAAAGCTTATTATAGCTGCCTCTATATCCCATTCCAGTAATGCCGAAAGCTTATTATAGCTGCCTCTATATAGCTGCCTCTATATCCCATTCCAGTAATTACTAAAGCTTATTATAGCTGCCTCTATATAGCTGCCTCTATATCCCATTCCAGTAATGCCGAAAGCTTATTATAGCTGCCTCTATATAGCTGCCTCTATATCCCATTCCAGTAATGCCGAAAGCTTATTATAGCTGCCTCTATGTAGCTGCCTCTATATCCCATTCCAGTAATGCCGAAAGCTTATTATAGCTGCCTCTATATAGCTGCCTCTATATCCCATTCCAGTAATGCCGAAAGCTTATTATAGCTGCCTCTATATAGCTGCCTCTATATCCCATTCCAGTAATGCCTAAAGCTTATAATAGCTGCCTGTATATAGCTGCCTCTATATCCCATTCCAGTAATGCCGAAAGCTTATTATAGCTGCCTCTATGTAGCTGCCTCTATATCCCATTCCAGTAATGCCTAAAGCTTATTATAGCTGCCTCTATATAGCTGCCTCTATATCCCATTCCAGTAATGCCGAAAGCTTATTATAGCTGCCTCTATATAGCTGCCTCTATATCCCATTCCAGTAATGCCGAAAGCTTATTATAGCTGCCTCTATGTAGCTGCCTCTATATCCCATTCCAGTAATGCCTAAAGCTTATTATAGCTGCCTCTATATAGCTGCCTCTATATCCCATTCCAGTAATGCCGAAAGCTTATTATAGCTGCCTCTGTATAGCTGCCTCTATATCCCATTCCAGTAATGCCGAAAGCTTATTATAGCTGCCTCTATGTAGCTGCCTCTATATCCCATTCCAGTAATGCCTAAAGCTTATTATAGCTGCCTCTATATAGCTGCCTCTATATCCCATTCCAGTAATGCCGAAAGCTTATTATAGCTGCCTCTATATCCCATTCCAGTAATGCCGAAAGCTTATTATAGCTGCCTCTATATAGCTGCCTCTATATCCCATTCCAGTAGTGCCGAAAGCTTATTATAGCTGCCTCTATATAGCTGCCTCTATATCCCATTCCAGTAGTGCCGAAAGCTTATTATAGCTGCCTCTATATAGCTGCCTCTATATCCCATTCCAGTAATGCCTAAAGCTTATTATAGCTGCCTCTATAGCTGCCTCTATATCCCATTCCAGTAATGCCGAAAGCTTATTATAGCTGCCTCTATATATCTGCCTCTATATCCCATTCCAGTAATGCCTAAAGCTTATTATAGCTGCCTCTATATAGCTGCCTCTATATCCCATTCCAGTAATGCCTAAAGCTTATTATAGCTGCCTCTATATAGCTGCCTCTATATCCCATTCCAGTAATGCCGAAAGCTTATTATAGCTGCCTCTATATAGCTGCCTCTATATAGCTGCTTCTATATCCCATTCCAGTAATGCCTAAAGCTTATTATAGTTGCCTCTATATAGCTGCCTCTATATCCCATTCCAGTAATGCCTAAAGCTTATTATAGCTGCCTCTATATAGCTGCCTCTATATCCCATTCCAGTAATGCCGAAAACTTATTATAGCTGCCTCTATATTTGAGAGCAATAACACCAATATGGCAGAGGTTGGCTCATCTCTGTTGCTAGTGCGTCTTTAGTGTAGGCTAATGTGTGAGCTCTGTAACGTAATAAGTAATATCATGTTAAATGTACCGTAAACCCAGCAAAAAAGCCAATGTTAGCAGTGATATATATAACAGTTCCCCCCCCCCCCCCCCGGGGGTGCCAGGACATTATAAACAGCCACATGTCACCAGGAGGAGGTACACATAATATAAAACCAAGGCACTCTTAGGATCTCTTAGGCCTACTTCACCATGTAGCTCAGATGCATTAAGGGGGTAATGTTTGTTTTTGGTCTATGTATATATATATATAATTATATAATATATATATATATATATATATATATATATATATATATATATATATATATATATATATATATTATATATATATATATATATATATATATATATATATATATATATATATATATATATATACTGTATATATATATGGGGATTGGGCCTGAGCATATAGATAGATAGATAGATATATATATATATGTATATATATATATATACATACCGTATATATATATATATATATATGTATATAAAATATATACCGGTATATATTATTATTATTTTGATCAGTTTCCTCCCTTAAGCTTAAAAAAACACCCTCTAGACCTCATTTCAAGATAAATTAAAAAAAATTTAGGTAGAAAAATGTCCCATCCGAAGGCCGGTTCCTTCTATAATTACCGACTCGCTATCGCTCGCCAGGGAAAATTCGACACCTGAATGGCTAGAAAGGTCTTAATATTGACACAGATATGGGGCGAAAGGTCTCAAAATCGCCAAATGGAACAAACGTCTTAAAACGTCAACACTAATATACTAAACACAAGGGAGAAGGGGGTCCAGAAAAAGCTACCATTTCCCTCTTAACCCTTTCAGACTCATATGACGCAGAGGTTGCCAGATTAACAATAAAAAATAGAGTTCTCTCACTCTTATAATTACCTCTCCAAAATTAGTTTTCTGCCCACAGCTAACTCAAAGACAACTGCAGAGGTTGAAGTAACTAAACTAAAGGTTTCTAAATACCCCTGATGGTAACAAAGGCTTTAAAGTATCCCTAATAGGCTTAAAATCGCGTCATATGTCGGAGAGGGTTAATGCACTAATGGTATGGATTACCCACACTGTCAAAGTGTGCTTAACCCTTCCATGATACCAGGACGCGGTTCTTCCATATATTCTGATTTTTAGTTGACGATTTTATTCTGTACAGGAAGGAATTGTGGAAGTCAGAAGATTAAGTGAGATAAATGTTACCCATATTAATTCTAGAGGGACTGTCAAACCTGAGTGAAATTGTCTGTTAACCGAAGATAAGTGAAAAGGCGTCCTGGAAGACTGCGAGGGTAAACTGTAACAACAATGGGGTGCGTCAATGAGCTATGTTCGGTTATTATGTGTATATTAGTACATAAACACGAATGAAACACATATTATGTGTATAATTTTTAATACATTAGAACACACACACAGCAGGCAACTCTTCCTGAATACTACGACAAATGGGGCTCCTCTCCTTGGGGCCCCTTCCATATACTGTAAAGTCGGAGTCACACGAGCGAGTTCTCCGGCAATTTTCGATCAGCAATTTTTTTATCGTGCTATTTTGAGGCTTTTTCACACTGGGATCGGAAACTAGATTGAAGGTAGATTATGTTCGGTGCCAGATTTCTGATGTAACTGACATTTTAAGCCTGCCAGACTACAATTGCTCGTAAAAATTGACGGAACAATCGCTCGTGTGACACCGCCTTAAGGGGTGATTTTCACTTGAGAGGGTTATTATCTGGATCCCCTTCTCCCTCGTGTTTAACCCCATTAGTTTGGTATTATAAGACGTTTGCCCTATTAGTGTGCCGATTTTAAGACCATACGCCCCATTATGTCAATTTTAAAACTTTTCGTGCCATTTAGGTGTCGATTTTTTCCTGGCGAGCGGTAGCGAGCCTGTAATTTAGGGGGAACCGGCCTTCAGCCGGGACATTTTTCTATCAAAAAATGTACAAATTTATCTTGAAAGGAGGTCTTGGGGGTATTTTTGTAAGCTTGATGGAAGTCTAGGGAACAAACTAAATACCTCCCCCTAAGTACTTCTTTTGGTCCTCGGGCCCTATTATTATTCCGATCACCTCTCAGTAATAGCCACATCTTTCACAATGTTATTATTCCGATCACCTCTCAGTAATACATCTTTCACAATGTTATTATTCCGATCACCTCTCAGTAATAGCCACATCTTTCACAATGTTATTATTCCGATCACCTCTCAGTAATAGCCACATCTTTCACAATGTTATTATTCCGATCACCTCTCAGTAATAGCCACATCTTTCACAATGTTCCCAAGCCATTCATGTCCCCTAATCCTCGAGGGCTCGCATGTCTCCTGACTTTCGTGACGGAAGTGCAACATACAAATTAAAATAAGACGCAGTTAAAATCGAACCATCTTCTTGCTACATTGATGGCAGTTGGATGCATGTGTTGATATACAGTATACTGTCTATGTTACGGACATATGTTAGAGAGAGAGAGAGAGAGAGAGAGAGAGAGAGAGAGAGAGAGAGAGAGAGAGAGAGAGAGAGAGAGAGATAGTTAGAGTTAGTTAGAGTTAGAGACATTGTTAACTGGAGTGAGCTGTTAACAGTAGCAGGGTGAGGCTCCCAGGGTGTATCATGTGGTCCTCCATGACACCTCCACCCTTAATTTATGACCCTCACTATGGTCCTATACTCATCCTCCTCTTCTGCCCTCCTCCTCCTCCTCCTCCTCCTCTCCTCTTCCTTCTCCATCTCCTCCTCCTTCTCCTTGTGTATTATATGACTATGTATTATATGACATTCTACTTTAAAATGAGGTACAGTATATAATTATTGAGGATGTATTGGTTTATTGATTGTTTTCTGGGGGTTGTATATTGTTTGGCGTGGTACAATCTCTAAGTAAACTAGAGAGGCAATTTGAATGTAATTTTTTGTTTCCATTTATTTGCCCCGGCCCTCCTCGTTATATCGGGTTTCCTCCACTTCCCTTTCCTTAAATGGACCCATGGCAGTCTACAGGTATAGGTGAATCGTTGATATTGATGAACACCGTATGTTTTGGACTCAATGACTCTCCAATTTCTGTTCCTGTCAAAGAAGGTCTAAGTAGACCCCCACAGCTTAAAGTGCATCCAAACAATCTGACTGGCTGCCAGACACTTGACAGAAGCAGCCCACTTTGTACACGTCACATTAACTCACTTGCTTAGTTGGAACCCCGTCATTATTTGGCTGGCATAATCTCATTCAACATATCTAAGCTCTCCTTATTAAATATCGGTGAGGTACTTACTATGGGGAAAATAATTGGCTTGTGAATTTATTGACGCTTAAATATTTGAAAATAATAAGCATTTTTGAAATCGTCTCTTAAAGCTGTGTTCCGATTTATATTTAACTTGAACTTTGTTAAGAAACTTAGTCCAGTGAAAATTGTTGATACCCGGTACTAAAATAATGGTTACAATTGTTGATACCCGGTACTAAAATAATGGTTACAATTGTTGATACCCGGTACTAAAATAATGGTTACAATTGTTGATACCTGGTACTAAAATAATGGTTACAATTGTTGATACCCGGTACTAAAATAATGGTTACAATTGTTGATACCCGGTACTAAAATAATGGTTACAATTGTTGATACCCGGTACTAAAATAATGGTTACAATTGTATATGTGTAATTGTTGATACCCGGTACTAAAATAATGGTTACAATTGTATATGTGTAAATATATTGAAACTGAGCAAAAACTCAACATGAATATAAGCATAACTGTTATCCATGTTTAGTCTTATTTTTTAGGTATGTGGTATGCCTGTTCAATCAAATATAAATGGGATACTCTCTAAATTATATCTATTTGGTTTCCAAATTTAAGCTCGGTATCTTAAACACGGCTACATAATATTTTTGTAATCATGCTACATAAATGTTAAGGTAGAATCACTTCTGCAGATTTCTTCTCCAGCAAAATTTGAATAATGAGCTTCATTGAAGCTACACATGTATTATGTCCTATAATAAATATTATTGTGTAAAAATCCCACCGTGAAAATATATTAGTGTAGGGTATGCAGTTTTGTCTCTCAAGTGGCACCAGACTTACGATGGGCCATATCTATCTCCTTCCACATTTTCTGCTCAGTAGTATCTATTAAGGGAAGATTTCCACTGAGGGATTTTTTTTGGACCCCTTTCTCCCTCGTGTTTAGCCCCATTACTTTTGAGATTTTAAGACGTTCGGCCTATTAGTATGGCGATTTTCAGAACTTTCGACCCATTTCTGTCAGTTTTAAGACCTTTCGTGCCAATTATGTGTCGATATTTTCCTGGCGAGCGATAGCGACCCTGTGATTTAAGAGGAACCGGCCTTGGGCCGGGCCATTTTTCTACCGAAATAATTTACACATTTTTCTTGAAAGGGGGTCTAGGGGGTGATATCTTAAGCTTGATGGCGGTCTAGGGAACAAACTAAAAACCTCCCCTTAATAGGACTATGAATCAAAATAGTGTTATCCTTGGCCAACCTTTGATCCCCAATAACAACAACAACATTCATAAGCCTCATATTTCGATGCAGGCATACATTGCCCGTGTGACACCGACTGTATTGTAATCTTTCCTAACATGTGTCTTGGGGGGTATTTCTGAATGATTAAAACACCATTCGAGGAGCAGCACTTTATTGACAACGTTTGGCAGATAGCTTCCTCAGGTCAGCTTAGTGACCTGAAGAAGCTATCTGCGAAACGGTATCTCTGAAGTTGGAGTCATACGAACAGCTTTTACGGCAATATTCAATGAACAATTTGATCATGGTTCCATTTCTGAGTCATATTGCACTGGTATCGACAAATAGACGGAGTTGGATTGTTTGATGGGGGTAACTCTTAATATAATGCCAGTGTCACACGAGCGCACTTTTGAGCAATTTTTAGGGCAATTATGGTCTGGCAACTTCAAAATTTAAGTTTTACAAGAATTCAGCCACCTAACATAATCTATCCTCACTCTAGTTATATATTCAAATGAAAAAGACACCCAAAATATTTCGAGACAAATTTCTTCACCGAAAATTGCGGGAAAAGGTGCTCGCATAACATCCCCTTAATAACTTTAGTATTAAATCTGTTAGACCAGCTAAGAGTGGCAGGGAGAGGTTTTCGTCTGTTAGCGTCTTTACCTTTACCTTCTTCCTGTGTCTGTTTGTGTAGGTCTGTTAATTCCTTCTTTGTCATCCCTTTCGTTCATTCAACTCTTCTCTACCATTCATTCATTCCCGTCCTCTCTCCCACGTCCCAACCTCCCTCCCCCCTCTCGTCTCCTATTCCACCCCTCCATTCATTCAGATACTAACTCATCCTCCTAGCCGGCTACTCTCTCTCACTCACACACACACACTCTCTCTGTCAATCATTCACTCACTTTCTCTCACTCATTCTCTCTCCATAAGACAATATTAAGGAATCCAGATATATAGGGATATAGATGACATAAAGCATATTATGTAGGATAATGAAATCAATAATAAAGGATGCACTGCTTAACCAAGACCACCTATGTGTAGAAGTGGTCTTGACTTAATAAAGAACTCCGACTGTCAGCACGCTGAAAATAGAGTCCGAAAGAGTTATTAGCAATGTGTATGGTAAATAACCATTCTAGCGCATCTCTGGAACCTCAAAGGATCATCGACATGTCTCGAACATTGAATTGGGTGAATATTTGAACAACAAGCTTGTATCACTATTTACGCTATGATACAGTAAGACACATGTTGACGAGGGCTGTTTCCACACTTTGTAGAGTATCCCAGTTAACTTGTAAACACGAGAAAGTTAAGCTAGCTCACCCAAATAACATCTTCCAGTTAGTTTTGATAGGTTCTCGTATTTGGCAGATTTTTTTTTTTCAATCTGGAGAGGTACCTGGTAATTGGAAATTGACCACTATGACCCCAATATTTAACTTTATTGATACTCATAAAGTACCTTTATATTTGTTTTAGGTAATATTAGATGATTCTGATTAAATTTGTAACAACATGTACTGTATATTATCTTGTCTGTGGATGGTATATTTTGGACCTCACCTGTTTCTTCACATTATGTTAGCGATATTAAACGTTTCGGCCCATTAGTTTTATGATCATAGGACGTTTCACCCCAATAAAGCGTCGATTGATTCATGGCGAGGCGATAGTGAGCCGGTAAATTAGCAGAAAACTGCCTTCGGCAGCCACATTTTTCTGTTGAAAGGCTTTGGGGTAACATAGTCCGGCCGCCGTCGTGTGTAGGACAATTGTCTCGTTGGGATCGGTAATTCTCTGTTGTTCCATCTCTGGGCTGGTTTGTTGACCGGGTGGGGTGAGGGGTTGACTTACTCCGACTTAAGATTAACCCAAATTAATTAACTCGTAACCAGAGGGGCAGATCTGCTCACACTGTTGGCCAAGAATCTCAGGCCTACCTGAATGAGATACTCAACACAGGGGTTAGGTAACTGCAACCACAGGTTGAACGGAGCTGCTCACATCCGTGTCGGAAGAGCCAGGCTTAACTCAAATGATCTAATCAAAACGGGGGTCAGGGTACCTCATAACCAGAGGGACTGTGTTATTCCCATCGGTGGTAGAGAATCTCAGACCTTAACCTCACAGAATAGTCAGTCAGAGAAGGAGCTGTTAGCAATATGAGCTGTCTTTCGTCTTGTTGCCGAATAGGTAATTTATTTTTTTCTCTGTCTACTGTTTCCTTTTTTTCCGAGCAAGAAGATCCCGCTGTCGTTCCCTGGATGACTGGCATTTTGACTGGTCTCATCTGGGAGTCTTAGGGAGCGGCGAAATGAAAGGCAGCAGTAAAGGTGGCCGGCTATGGGATTTTCCGAGACCTTGGGAGGCATGGCTTGCCCCCTTGCTCGTGTTTACGATTTCAGTTGGAGCAGGGCATGGTCTATATACAAGTGTAATTATAGATCTTGGAGCAGGGTCAAGATGAAAGAAGATGTGGCTGTTGTCTTTGTCTCCGTGGAGCTTGAAGGTGGTGGGGTAGACTCCTGGATAATAGCTATCTTAGGCACCTGCACCTCCAGATTCGGCTTTACAATAATCTATTTTTATTAAATTTCACCCCAACACCAAACACCTCCCAATTAAATTAATGAAAGCGTGTGATCCATCAGGATTCGAACCTGGGTTACCACACAAATATTTGTAAACACCATTACACCAACAAGACAATCTGAAGGGGGGTTTCTAGACCCCCTTCTCTCTCATGCTTAGTTCCATTAGTTTATAAACACCATTACACCAACAAGACAATCTTAAGGGGGGTTTCTAGACCTCCTTCTCTCTCATGCTTAGTTCCATTAGTTTTTAAATTGTAAGTCGTTCGCCCTATTAGTGTGGCGATGATAAGATCTTTCACCCCCTTTCTTTGGCAATATTAAGACCTTTTGTACCATTTAGGTGTCGTTTTTTCCCCTGGCGAGCGATAGTGACTCTACAATTTAGGAGGATTTGGCCTTTGGCCAGATTTTTTGTTTGTTTACCAAAAATTTACATATTTTTCTTGATAGGGGGTCTTAGGGGGATTGTTTTAATCTTGGTGGAGGTCTAAGGAACAAACTAAAACCTTCCCCTTAAGTTATCTGTGGGCACACATATAATCCTTTAAACCAAGCCTCAACTAACAGGTTAATGGGAAGCCTGTTTTATGTATTATTATTATTTTTGTATTGAATAGAGATGATAAGGATTTAAAACAGTTAAGTATGTTTCTCGTAATAATGTATTTAATCGTAAAATTATTTAGTTTTCTCTTCAAGGCGTTCTCTCTCTCCCTCTCTCTCTGACCCAGCTGTCGCCACTCTATAAGTCTTTAACACGAAAAGCCACACCACTGGGTATTGTTTCTCTTAACACACACACACACACACACACACACACACACACACACACACACACACATACACACACCTCTAGTGATAATTTACCGGTGTTAATGCTCATGGTACTTACATAGTGTGCCGGTAAATAACGTTTACCTTTATTATTTATTATAAATATTGATTTGTAGTATAATAAGAACTTATTTAATGTATCCATTGTTTTTATTTTATATGCAAATGTGATGATCTGCCTATTGTATATATATATATATATAGTATACATATATGTATGTGTATGTGTGTGTGTGTGTGTGTGTGTGTGTGTGTGTGTGTGTGTGTGTGTGTTTGCGGTGTGTCTGAGTGTGTGTGTTGTTATGTAAGAGAGAGAGAGAGAGAGAGAGAGAGAGAGAGAGAGAGAGAGAGAGACACCTCTATCACCACTATTACACTTCCACGAATAGTCCTGCTAGTATAATATGAGTGCAGAGTACCTCACATAAACTGCTGTCAAATTACTATATATCACAAATAAGTATTACCACAACTAAAGCTCACATGACCACTAAAGATGCCACAACCTCATGTATTACGACCAAAACTACAACTAAATATTAGCAGTATTACATTTGTCATTGCTACCAACTAAACGACCACCATCATAAGACAACAACCTCCACCAACATTAAGGAGAAGGTAGTTGCTTTTTCACCATCATGTTTAATCCCATTAGCTTTTAAGACGCTTGTTCCATTAGTTTGGCGATTTTAAGAGCTTTCGCCCCATTTATTTGTCAATATAAAGACCTTTTGTGCCATTTAGGTGTCGATTGTTTCCTGGCGCGCAAAAGTGAGCCTAGAATTCTAGGAGGAACCGGCCTTCGGCCAGGAAATGTTTCTACCGAAAAATGTACAAATTTATCTTTAAGGGGTCTGGGAGGTGTTCTTTTACGGGGAGGCAGTTGTTTTTTCGAGTCCTTCTCCTCCCTCATGTTTAGGCCTATTAGTTATGAAATTTCAAGACATTCGCCCCATTAGTTTGCCGATATTCAGAACTTTTGCCCCATTTCTTTGCCAATATTAACACCTTTCGTGCCATTTACGGGTCGATTTTTTTCCTGGCAAGCGATAGCGAGCCTGTATTTGAAAAGAAATCGGCGTTCGGCCGGAACATTTTTCTACCGAAAAATGTACAAATTTATATCGAAGGAGGGTTTTGTGGGTGTTTTTTTTAAAGTTTGATGGAAGTTTAGATAGCAAACTAAACCCACTTCTTAAACCATTGAGCCGAACCAGTAAATTATGCTGCACAATACCGTCTGAGCTCCCTTAAGTTTGCTGGAGGTCTAGCTATGAAATTATAAAGTATATAAATAGACCAAATAATAAGTACTACCCTCTTAATACCAACACTACTACCATCATCACCACCACTACTACTGCTACTACAATGTAAACACTAAGGCTATCATCATCACCACCACTGCCATCATCATCACCACCACTACTACTGCTACTACAATGTAAACACTAAGGCTATCATCACCACCGCTGCCATCATCATCACCACCACTACTACTGCTACTACAATGTAAACACTAAGGCTATCATCATCACCACCGCTGCCATCATCATCACCACCACTACTACTACTACTACAATGTAAACACTAAGGCTATCATCATCACCACCGCTGCCATCATCATCACCACCACTACTACTGCTACTACAATGTAAACACTAAGGCTATCATCATCACCACCGCTGCCATCATCATCACCACTACTACTACTACTACAATGTAAACACTAAGGCTATCATCATCACCACCGCTGCCATCATCATCACCACCACTACTACTGCTACTACAATGTAAACACTAAGGCTATCATCATCACCACCACTGCCATCATCATCACCACCACTACTACTGCTACTACAATGTAAACACTAAGGCTATCATCATCACCACCGCTGCCATCATCATCACCACCACTACTACTACTACTACAATGTAAACACTAAGGCTATCATCATCACCACCGCTGCCATCATCATCACCACCACTACTACTGCTACTACAATGTAAACACTAAGGCTATCATCATCACCACCGCTGCCATCATCATCACCATCACTACTACTACTACTACAATGTAAACACTAAGGCTATCATCATCACCACCGCTGCCATCATCATCACCACCACTACTACTGCTA